>CM077170.1:2759424-3256924 GCA_039654105.1 Coreius guichenoti | reverse complement strand
CTTCCAACTGTTGATTTGAGTCCAGCTGATTGCATAACTGACTTCCTTCCCACTGGATCGCCAAAGCGCGGTGAAGACATCACTGTGCATTGTCTGCAGTTGCATCATCCTGGTGGGTGCCGCTAGAGAGAAGCTGCACTTGAGTGTCAAGCTGGAAGAGTGCAATTCATATTCAGTGATTCATACGATTGTTCAAATGGATGGAAAATAGGGCCTGCTTGACCTGACATGTTATTTCAACCTTAACACGTTGGCATGTTGTCAGGAATGTGTTGTTAGTCTATTATTGCATACAATATGAATCAATCTCTTGACAACACACTCATTTCCGCACTCTGTATGGGAAAACGGTGTAGTCACAATACGAACAGCGTCATTCTTCATTTGTGCACGAGAACGACAGGTTGTATAAGTGCGATAGTGGGGCGCATCTACACGGATCTGCTTCCAAGGGCATCTTCATTCAATTCCTGTGCTTTTATATTCTTTTCCTCCTTTACAAGCACAGAGTCATTGATGATTGCTGTGACAGAGGTTGACAGGTGAGCGTTGCAGCCTGACAGACGTCGCAAAGGAGGATGATTGAGTTTTGACACTCTCTGGAAATCATGCTCGTGTTGCAAACACGCTGCCAATTGTGGCATGCGTAATCTCGTCTGGCAGGCGGCGAGACGGTTGAGAGCGCTTATCTACAGGAATGGGTGGCCTGACTTGCGCCGTCTCCACATGAGAAATGGACAAAGCTCTGAAAGAGTCACCGAGGATGTAGAGTTGGTTTGTGGGTCATGGAATAGCTTCGCTTAGAAGCACGACACGGGTCAGCGAGTTAGGTTTTTCCCTTACTTTTTTCTCCCTTTGTCCTGTCCAGATGAACATCAAGTTCTCTCGGAAAGGTAGTTCGCTCTGGCAGAATTCCCAGCGATAGTCAACAAAGGTAGTTGATGCTGTTTTGTGCAGCAACAAAGCCTCAAACAAACACAACTTGACGTTTGTTGTGCCTGTTCTGGGGCGGCCTGTCCCAGATATCCAATCCTGTCCTGTGGAGAAACTCTTTCTTTTTGACTGTGTTGTCTTGTCCTATAATCTTTTATATCTGGGAAGCTTGTGTGCTTTTTGCATCCCTCAGGCATCTTGATGTTTCAAACCTTCCGGAGGACTGGCAAACGCGTCTGCTACCTTTTCACAGAGGAAGATATCCAGAGATATACGTGCCTTGCTAATGCATTTAGGATTAGATATCTGAAATGAAATCATCCCCATTAGGAATAGTTTATTGTGGAAATCCCACAAATAAATCCAACAGCTACCAGGACCGAGACTTTATGCAAGTACGTGACTTTGAAAGCTTGACTTTGAACTCAGAGCATCACCATCCAAGTCTTGATTTGTTTTTGAGATCTACTAGAACAGGTTTTCATGCTTGAATGTTCATTATTTCCCCATATTCTCCATTGTTGCAGCTCCTCTCTTCCCAGTCTGTCAGTAACGCTCTGTTTAGTTCCTGTCTCTATGAAGCCCCTCCTTCTGAAAAGCACAATGTGCTCTGATTGGTCGGCTGGACCAGTGTGTTGTGATTGGTCAATCGCTTCCAGCGTGTTTGGGAAATGTCCTGCCCCTTACCATAACCACGAGTTTCAACACACTACTAACTCAACCAAGCAACGGCCCTTTATTCTGCATATTAATTATTTAAATGAGGAATATTGTGACGTGAAATCAAGATTACAATGGAGGCGTTTCAGGGAGTTCAGAAGCAGTGACACTGATATAGAGAATAACTTTAGGGACCTTATGGACTTTTTCATGCTCAAACAACAACATTACTAAAGACAGATGAACATGGACAAAAGTATAATAGGACCCCTTTAAATCGCCATATCTCATTAAAAAATTATTGATTTCATTCGCTTTATAGCTGCATATTTCTGTCGTTGTAAACTTAAGGTTGTGATGCATGCGAAAAAAGTCCCACATGAAACTATACAAGACATTTAACTAATACATGTAATGAGCATTGATTCTTCAATGTCAGGTTGTGTGGCTTGTGACCTTTCCTGTTAAATTAAAAGTCATCCATCAAAATCCTTCCTGAGCCGCTTGCTCCATCCGATTTTCTGCTGTGTGCGTTATGAGAAACACATTATCAATAGATATTAAAGAACTATCACTTGTATTTTGATGCTATATTTGATGGACAGGTAACGAAGATATATTGCTCAATTTCGTTAATTTGTGATTTATTTATTTTAATTATCACCTTTATCTTAAGTTTCTTAGGAGAAATAATAATACAAAGGAACGAGTAAACTGTTGTCCGTGAGAGTACAGAGCTATTTAAAGTCATTTGATCTTGGAAGAATTAGTTTTAATTGTTTTGAATGTGTTGATGCCATTTTGATGGACAGGTAACAGATTTATTGCTCAGAATTTAGTTAGTATGTATTTAGAAAAATCTCGAAAGAAAAAGCTCTATTTAATCTCATTGCTGTGTATGAGAAACAATTCAGAATCTCATTTGTAAATGATAAAATCATATAAAACCATTTGATCTTGGAACAATGTGTTTAAATTGAAATGTTATGTTTTATTGCAGACTGAGTTCAGTTTGAGTCTTAATTTAGTGTAAATATGTAAGCAGAAGACTTAAGTCTCAATTTGATCTTTTTAAAGGGAACCTATTATGCAAAATTCACTTTTACACGGTGTTTGAACATAAATGTGTCGGCAGTGTGTTAGACAACCACCCTATAATGGTAAAAATCCACCCAATCCTCTTTTTTAATCCCCATAAATCATAAGCAGTGTCTCAGAACAAGCCGTTTGCAGATTGTAGCAATGTGACATCACATTGAACAGGCCCCGCCCATGACTGCTGACAGACTCCGCCCTATTGGCATAGACCCCACCCTCAGTGAGCTGTACACAGTCTGCCATGTTTATCTCCTAGCCAGAGCGTTTAACAGCACCATTCAAGTAAGAAATGTATTCTTATTAAAGCTACTTTAAGTAGTTAGTTACTTAAAGTTATTCAGTCAAGAGCAGTGATGTTCTGTTTTTCTTTTGTTGTTTGATTCATATTAACAGCATATATAGCAGTAGGTACTGTATATTACGCTGCTGTCACTTTAATACACAGATCTACACACATGTGATTTCTTTACGTTCACAGAAATAACCGACTGTGTTTATGTGAACTGTGTGTGTTTTTGACATAACCTTGTGTGTATTTGACAGTTTAAGCGCAATAAGGCGTGAAAGAGAACTTAGTTTAATACTCACGGGACGCTCCGTCTGACATCCAGCTTTCTGTGCGCGTGCTTCGGGTGTGTGCGCTCAGAAAACCATATATCAGAAGTTTAGACTGATACGGCTTTAAAACGCATCAGATCATAAACTTTCATGATGATGAAGAATTGCAATGTCACGTGAGCGCGATAGAGACGATAATCAAAACCAAACAGATGTTTTAGTTTTTGGCAGAGTATCCGAGGCACGAGCTGTACAGGCTCCGCCCTCTTCTGGAAAGGGGGTGGGGAGCAGCAGCTCATTTGCATTTAAAGATACATGCACGAAAACATCATGTTTTTAATTCCACTCAAAAATGGCCTTTTATAACATGATCTGTGGGGTATTTTGAGCTGAAACTTCACAGACACATTCTGGGGACACTGAGACTTATATTACATCTTGTGAAATGGGGCATAATAGGACCCCTTTATTTTTCCAACAGGACATATGCAACCATTATTCCAAAAGTGTCTAGATAACCAGCAGAATTGTCCACCAGACGGTGAAGTGTTGCTTGAGGCTGAGCGCTGCACACAACCTGCATTTACGGCCATAGGAGATGGAGACTTTCATTGAAAGTGACAAGGAAAGGTCCAGACGGATAGCTTTGCTTGAGATATGTGACACTGTGGGGTTTGACTCAGATGGGGAAGAGTTTGAACTATTTATGTGAGAGGCGCTCACAACGGGAGTCAGACCATACATGAAATGTTCAGCAATGTCAACAATGCCAAATGTAGGGCATGCCGAGAATTCCCAGTGACAACAACAGTAAGTCTGTGTGCTTTTGACAACACAAAGATGTGGAGGTTTGTGCTGGTTGTTTGCTCCACAAAACTTGCTGTCTCTGCAAAATGTGATGTCAGAAATTTCAAAAGTACAAAGATGTTTAGATGCATTGAACATTTGGTGTATTCCATTGCCTCTTTTCCTCATATTGGATACCAAAATCAACATGCACAATCGAAATTGACTTTATTAATGCATGTAAACGATTCATTGATGCACACAGAAACAAAATTTCCTTCATAATCTCCAAGCTCTTTTATTTTCCGCCACATGTCGTTTTTCACCACCCAATTAATTCCCAACAGGAACAGCATTTATTGCAGCCCTTTTTCACCATATTTTCTGCTGTGCAAACTGAGAAAACGGACGTGCTGAAGCTCGGCTTGCATCATTGCAGCACTCAGTGTGAATTCACAAACACATAATGCCTTACACTTTAAAATGTAATAAGGTTTTCACTCAGCCTTAGACTTGAAATCATCATGTTCACAGACTCTTTATTCGGGTCACTTTTTATTTGCAGATTGTTTTGGGCACAATTGAATTGATTTGAGATTTAAACAGAACATGAGCTATGGTTGATGTAGCTCGCTTTGCACAAGTGAAATTGATGTTTTCGCCATTTTCAAGGTAATGAGGCTCTAAATAAGTGATGTGCATCTTTGACATTTACAAATTACGGTTTCACATTGAAATGCATGATTACTGAGGGATTGTGTTATTTATCAAGTCAGGTATAACTTATTATTGCTCATAGTTAGTGTTAGTGATTTGAACAAACCCCTGATGTATTAAACTCGTCTTAAATGATATGCCCTTCTAATGGGAGGTGTTTTCTTTTCTCAGACTTATGGTTTTCACTTGGTAGATAAGCTGCTTTATGATTCATTTCATTCATCTACCATGTGTCTCTGATGAAGGCCACATGCATTGCACTAGATGAACTGTATAGAAATGAATGATGTATAATTAATACACCTCCACAGAACATATAGAATGACTTTGACTGAAGTTAACTTGCAATAGCGTTCAACCTAATTAACATCACTTTAACCCTTGATGTGTCATTTCATTTGCACTGAATTGAACTACTGTTTGACATTTGATTTGAGTGCAGACCGATAAAGACAGAAACCCAGATAACAGGGAACATTCTTAGAACTTTAGCTAAAGTTCCGGCAAGATTCTGTCAACAGTAAAAACCACATTACAATAGCCCTGTCTGAGAATGGCGTCACTTTCATTAATAATACAAGGTGAAGAACAGCGATGTTTGATGGTGGAAAGACTTTTTGAACACCCAAATGATGTGCTGCACTTGGACGACGAAACACTTATAATTGCAGACTCCCACAAAATAAAGTGATAGACTTTGTCTTTTCTACCAAGCTTATTAAAACTTCTACTTCTGCAGCTCTTCATTAAAAGCACACCTATTTTGTTTCTCCATTATAATCTCTAGTGCTTCCTTCACAGCAGCTGCTTGGTGGCTTGATTACCAAACTCGTTTTCCAAACAACAGATAAGATGAGATTTCTTTAAGATAGGATAAGAATCCTAAATCAAGTTGAGATTTGCTTCTGTAATACGGATTTGTGAAAAATCTTAAATTAACTTGTCAGATCTTAACTTAAGTTAGAAAGTTTCTGTAATACACCCCCTGGTCTTTAATGATGTTCACAGAACGTTCGCACAAAAAACATTATTTATACATCGTTCGTGGAAGGTTTTTTTCTGAAATGTTTTAATTGGACTTTCGTCTAACACTTTTTAATTGTTAGAGGCCAAGCATCGAGGGTGCGTAGGCACCTATTGCATCCGCTGGCGTTCCTATTCTTCTTCTTGTTCTTGTTCTTGTTCTTGTTCTTGTTCTTGTTCTTGTTCTTGTTCTTGTTCTTGTTCTTCGTATTCGTATTCGTATTCGTAGTCTATGGCAGCCCATAGAGCCATATGGTAAAAAGTTGTGAAATTTTGCACACAAATAGAGGACAGTCTGAACTTTCACCATAGCAAATTTGGCATCTGTAACCAAATGTCCAAAGTTGCACTCACGTTTATGCTAATAACTGCTAAGCCGGTTCGATTGAACCCTATGATGTCATTTTCCGTCATGAAAATGTTTCCGCCATTTTGAATTTTCCGGGGGGAAAAAATACTTTTTTGAACTCCTCCTAGGCTGTTGCTCTGATTTTCATGAACCAGATCATCTTCAGACCATGCCGACAAAAAGTTATGGAATGTCAATGAGTCAAACTGTTCTCGAATAACGTGCAAACGAATTCAACAAATTGCCCGTCAAAATGAACGTGAGGCTATATCTTCGCAGTGCTTCAGCGTATTCTGACCAAACTTGGTGTGTGTTATGACGACCATGACCTGAGGCTACCTGCACTGTTTCAGTGCAGCCCCACCTAGTGGTCAGGAGATATGAAAAAGCATGCAGAGTCGAATAATACCCAATTTTCCCATATCAGCCATTTTCCCATATCGCCCATTTTGAATTTTGTCATAAAATGCTAAATTTTATGAACGCATTGGCCTATTGTTACGAAACTTGGTATGTGTCTTCGGCACCATGCCCTGGAGGTACTCAAAAAGTTTCGGGGCAGCACCACCTTGTGGTCAAAAGTTATATTGAAATTTAAAAAAAAAAATGCTAATAACTCTTCATTAAATAAGCCTACTGTAATTAAAATAGTCTTAATTGATTTCTGGGGTCATGCCGAAAACATAGATCCCAATTTTGCCATAGTCAGCCAAACTTCCTGTCCGCCCACTTTTTCAAACTTCTAGACCGCTTGTCCGATTTACACCAAATTCGATCATCCTCAATCTAATTATGGATTTCGTGTCGATAGATGAATCCATTTTTTATACCGCAACAACAAATTTGAGGCATGATGCCAAAATGACTCTTGAGGCTGTATCTCCGCAATGCTTTGGCATACTGACACCAAACTTTGCATGTGTCATTGTCACCTCACTCTGACCACACCACATTTGGTCACAGCACCACCTATTGGTCTAAAGTGATAAACTATTAAATCTAATTACTAGTAATTGTATTAGATTTTTCAGGCGTTTTGCCTAAAATAATCTTAAAATGTCTTTAATTGCTCAGTTGCAGTTGGTCTGACGCTCCCAGGCATGTAAGCATGATTTATTGTGTTCTTTGTGCTTGGCCCCCGATAAATGCTGCTTGCAGCTATATTTTTAAAAGTTGTTTTAGAATGTTCACAGAACATTCAAAAGTTACATTCACATAATGTTTGAAAAACGATAAAATGGAATGTTCATGTAACATGTTTGCATAGCCAAGAAAAAAAAGTTTTTAAAACATAAAAAACTGGATGTTTTAAACGGTCAGAGAGCATTCAGAATTTTTTTTTTTTTCATAACTTAATGGGAATGTTAGGAAAGCGTTCTTTGAGCAAGCTGGGAAGGAATAGAGTGTATCCAGATTCTAACATAAATCAATGTAGATTAAGTTTTATGTGGCTGTATGTATATCGAGCAAACTAAGTCAGTAATTTTGTTTTCTGTTTTTAATATATTGCTCTTTTTAAGTCCTTCCTCCCAGTGCCATCTGCCGCAGCCATAAAGAGAAGACATGGGCGAGCGAGACGGTGCGTGACAGACTGTTTTATTTGACTTGGAGGGGCTAATTTGGATTAGGGAGGATTTGTGTCCCTGCTGTGAGCCCGGGCCTGTTTGCGAAGCGACTTGCGGAAAGTAGATCTGATGCGGTAGGTCCGCTGTTTGCCTCTCCATGAGATAAAATAGTAAGCCAGGGGGAAAATCAGGGGTAAAATCACATTTAAGCCAGTCCATTGAACTGTGGAGGTAAACAATGAGGATTTAGACCCAGACAGAGTAAAGATGAAACACCTCAAAGAAATATTTGCAGATTGTCCGTATCGCTAACACATATTGCACAAACGTTTTTCATGCAGAACATGCTGCTGCCAAATGTTTGTCTAATTTAGTTAACATAGAGGCTTTTTTGGATATAGTATGAGATCTTTAATGAAGGGAGACTCTTATATGAGGTGTTTTTGAACTACAACATAGCCTACCATAGACATATTAAAGTCGCCCTGCGGTCAATAATTTGATCCCTTAAAGGGGACCTAGTATGCCCCTTTTTACAAGATGTAATATAAGGTGTCCCCAGAATGTGCATGTGAAGATTCAGCTCAAAATACTCCATAGATAATTTATCATACCATGTTGTAAATGCCCATTTTTGAGTGGAAGGAAAAACATGCTGTTTTCGTGTGTGTATCTTTAAATGCAAATGAGCTGCTGCTCCACCCCCTTTCCAGAAGAGGGTGGAGCCTTTACAGCTCGTCCCTCGGATACTCTGCCAAAAACTAAAACATCTGTTTGGTTTTGATTATCATCTCTACCGCAGTCATGCTCACGTGACATTGCAGTTCTTCATCATCATGAAAGTTTATTATCTGCATGCGTTTTAACCGAAGCACGCGCACAGAAAGCTGGATGTCAGACGGCGCATCCCGTGAGTATTAAGATAAGTTCTCTTTCACGTCTTATTGCGCTTAAACTGTCAAATACAAACAAAGTTATGTCAAAAACACATATAGTTCTGTCTGTGACCGTAAACAGCAGGGAAAGAAATCACATGTGTATATTAGATCTGTGTATTAAAGTGACAGCAGCGTAATATACAGTACCTACTGCTATATCTGCTGTTAATATGAATCAAACAACAAAAGAAAAACAGAACATCACTGCTCTTGACTGAATAACTTTAGTAGCTTTAATAAGAATACATTTCTTACTTGAATGCTGCTGTTAAACGCTCTGGCGAGGAGATAAACATGGCGGACCGTGTACAGCTTACTGAGGGCGTGGTCTATGCTAATAGGGCGAAGTCTGTCAGCAGCCAGGGGCGGGGCCTAAGCATATGTGAAGTCACATTGCTAGAATCTGCAAACGGCTTTTTTCTGAGACACTGCTTATGATTTATGGGGATTAAAAAAGAGTGGGTGGATGCATACCATTATAGGGTGGTTGTGTACACACATTGTCAACACACATTTATGTTCAAAAGTGAATTTTGCATTAATTTGTCCCCTTTAATACTTCTCTTTCAGTTGATTTCTTCCTGCCTTAAAATATATTGAATGTAACTCTACACACTTGCTTCATTTATTATACGTGGAATCATGAATATGCAAATTAGTCCCCGCCTCCACTCAATCACAGCAGCTCAGACTACCTGATCCACTTGCTCAACTTTACCATAGTAAACAATGCACAATGGCAAGTGGAAATATTGATTTAATTCAGCCATATATGTTTGAACCAGAAACTGATTCAGAAGAAGAAGAGGAAGAGCGAATTAAACAGGCAGGCCCGGTTCTACAGGGCTAAGCACCCTCAGTTGATACTGTAATAATATCATATTGACAAAACAGATTTGGTAAATGCTCCAGAGCATATTTGTGTTTGCATTCTGGAGAACGTTAAATGTTTCTATTTACAATGTGGTTTTGCAGGGGTGAGCAACGTAGCCAATCACAGATATGTTTGAGCTCTTGAACGCTGTGACCAATCAGGGGTGTTTCATTTAGTCAGAACGGCAGAGTTTTTGTTCAGCGCTGAGTTCTGCTCGAGAATCAAAGTGTAGACACAATGTAAATAAGAGATTCATTGTGCAGTGTAGACAACTTTATTGATTATAATGGAACTTTGTGAGATGGTGATGAGCTCTTTTTAGTGATTGTAAAGGGAGGGCCTTTGCACACTTTCTAGGCTATATATAATTAATTACAATCAGAATTTGAATAAAAGTCAACATAACGATAATTGATATGATTAGCCTTTGGCTTGACTACGTTATCAAACAGCTAATAATGTGTTGCTAATGTTACACAAACCATGTTCCTGTTCGCCATCTCAGAGTCAGACAGTTGCCTTTTAAAAATCAGGCTTAGAAAACAGAGCCACATGATTAATCATCAAACACCCACGCAATCTTATCCCTAAATGACATGATTTATTAACCGAGCTGTTTATTAAACCTTTGACAAGTACAACACAGCGAACATTCAGATCTGCGTTCTGACCCAGAGAGAGCAGTTATCATGTCTTATCATTTATCAGCCACACAGTGTTATTATTTATGTGTTACAATAATTTTATTATAACATAATTAGTTTAATTATCACAGAAATAATGGGATAAAAGTATATAGCACGGATGAAAACTTTAACAGAAATAATAATGATGATAACAATTAATATATTTAATAAAAAATATTTTAATGTTATTTAAATTAAAATATATTTTATAAATGATCATGGTAGAGTGTCTTTTTTATCAGTACAGAGTAATTCCTGCCTTTAATCTTTCCTGGACTGAGAAGTCACAAAAAATGTGTTGGCTGTCATCAGCATCAGTCATGGGCCGTGTAAAAGAGGATCCGTCTTTCTTGCTAATCCTCGTTCTTTGGGATAGAGTCTTGTCTCATCTTACACATATGTCAGCCGGGTCCCCGCTAGTCAGCCTCAAAGGGATTTTGTGCCAAACATGGGCGAGAAGTCAGGTGACATCCTCACTGATGTCTTCTGCTAGTAATAGCTTCCTGTCATGGCTTTTTCCCGACAAACGTTTGCTCTGAGTATTGGAAAGCTTTATCATCAAAGCATAAAGTTTCATTCTTCATCCAGGGTGAGATCCAAGGTCCCTCTGATGGTCAGGCCTTTACAAGAGCAGTGTACAACAGGGAACGGCTGGCAAAAACTAAATCAAAACATTTGTTTCCCCATTCATACTAGCAAATACTCTTTTTCCCCAAATCCCAAATAACAAAACGAGGACTGGAGTTACAATTAATCTACTGTGAGGAAGGGAAGCAGCTTGGAAAAAGTCTTGTGTGTTTTTATAACATTGTAAAGTGTTTTCTCTAAGGTACAGTTGTTAATCCAGTGCCTTTTTGAAGTAGGACAGTTTTCCAGATCACTAATATGCATTTTAACCAGGATGAAATACATTTTATGATGCCTAATAATTAAGTGGCCAATAAATCAGATTACTTCAAGGAAGCTTTTTTGCAATTCAGGCCTATTTATTTAATAAAGTGCTTTTTCGAATATTACCTTTCGTGCAGTGTGAAAGGCTATGTTCACAAATCCGATTAATAGTGTATCCGATTGGAATCTGATCTAAGGCCTAGTCCACACGTACAAGAGTTTTTCCTGAACACGTCCACATGAAAACGCAAAAACACACTATGAAGCACTGTCAAGAGCATGCCAAACCAACCCTAATATAGGGTTGTATAACCCTAACTGTAAAGCCATGTTGGCCAATCAGAAGCCTGGAAAAAAGGAAAGTTCCGGTTCCGGTTCTGATGTAACAAGCCAAAATCTCCGGTCTCCCTGTCCACACGACAGCACTGCAAAGTTTCTAAAAGTTTTTCAAAAATGTTTGGTTTCAGTTTCTGGATACTGCGTTTGCGTTTGCGTGTGGACCAGTTTTTCTATATATCTTGCTCTGTCGAGCGGCAGAAGTGATTCTACACAGGCTATACTTGGTTAACGCCATGCATTTCCAGTGTGGGGGAATGGACTGTTTTCCCCCACGCCAAATCCACTTTGATTCATTTCCAAAGGATGGAATTGATACGGTAAAACCGACGCCATCGTTACTGTTCATATTACTGTGTATCAAGTGCGGATTTAGGGCCCTATCATACACCCAGCGCAATGCGGCCCCAGGTGCGACATGAAGTGTTTTTTGCTAGTTTTAGCCTGACGCCGTTATCAATTTTACGTCCAGGTCCACATTGTTTAAATAGCAGATGCACTCGCGTCCATCTGTTCACCCATGGGCGTGCTGGTCTAAAAACCAGGTGTGTTCAGGTGCATTGTTGGTGCGTTGCTATTTTGAGGAACTGAAAACGACTGCGCCATTGACCAACAAAAACCTGGTCTAAAGTCAATCGCGCAGTATTTTTTGTGTTATTTAAAGAGCGTGTTAGTAATGTGAGCCTATAGGCGGGTGCACAACACGCATACACTCTGCTTACACACAAACATGTTTAAATATGAAAAATAAAAGGATTAAAATGTAAAAGATTTTTATTGTGTACAGAAATATAAAAATGCCTACATGTCATAATGGATAGTCATTGCATGTATCAGAATTAGCCTACCTATTTGCATTAATGACGAGCAAGCATTCATCATTGGACGAGCAGATCCGTTTCCTCTCTGGAGAAGCGTTCAGTTTTTCAGCTTGCAGATTCCGCCATGTAAATATTGAATCCGCCATGGCTCGAGCGCAACTGGCTTTTAAAGGGAATGGGAGATGAGACTCTGATTGGTTTATTGCACGTTATGTCCAAAACACACCCATGACTCATTAAGAGACTAGGGACAACCCTTTTGGACCATGCGTCTGGTGCGTCAATCGTTTTTTCCGTCGTTAAACTAGCAAAAGTGGATTCGGACACCCTAAGTGCACCTGCTCCATGAGCTTCAGACCATGCGCTCAGATCGTTAAAATAGGGCCCGAAGATCCAGAGCTGAAATCCAGATATGGTAATGGGCGTTTCCGGCAGACGCCGTAAGTGGTCGACCAATCACAACAGACTGGGCAATCTGACCAATCAGAGCAGAGGCTCTTGGAAAGGCGGGGTTTGGAGAGACTGAATCCTTGATCGAACCGTTTCAGACACTGTGAGAAAAGAGCTGATGCTGCAGCATATTTTATAAGAAAATAGTGATTTTTGACCTTGGATGCATGTAAACCTATTGTAGGAGACTTTAAAACAACATTAGGAACCTTTAAAATAACATAACAGGCACTTTAATAATTGTGAAGGAGATGCAAATGCTGCTGTCACTCACTGGTTTATAGTGACAGGACATTTGCATGCATTCAAACTCATTTAGCAGCAAAGATCTGAACGCACAATTGAACACAAATAGACTGATGAATGTGCATTCATCTCACTGTAATCCTAAACCATTGAATCCAATTACTGTGAGAGAGACTTGTCCTTGACTTTACAGACTGCACAAATTATGAAGTTTTCTGCATATTTTCATACTTTTCTTAATATAAGTACAGTACATAGAGTAGTTAAAAGCATACTGGAAGCACTTTTATATTTTTAAGCATTTGTTCTGAAAAGCAATGAGGTGATAAAATATGAGGCTGATGGTATAAAACATGACACACTGCTGTGGTTGATGGTTGCTGCACTTTTAAAACTAACATCAAGTATCATTATGATCACCAGGTTATTTTTTTTTTATTCTTCCACTGACATTATTCTGAAATGTCTTTTTTTTTTAATGGTTGAATCTTGTAATCTCAAAAGTACTATGTACAGAGGGTAATACCATGATATTTTGATATTTACTATGGTGTTTACATGTAATCCAAGGCACATTAATGTACCATGGTATTAACATGTCAGTGCAAGAACTTTAAAGAACAGATATAATATAATATAATATAATATAATGTAATATAATAAATATAATTAATATAATGTAATATAATATAATATAATTATAAAGAATATAGTTATGTTAATGTGGAACATGTCCAAAAACATAATACGATAATATGATAGTACTTTGATATATACTGTACTTCTATATACTTGTGCTCCACATGGTTTTTATTGTAAAACAAAAAACTAAAACTGTTAAAAAACATTTTTGTTAATTAAAAGCTGAAAAAAAATAAATTATAAAATATATATATATATATATATATATATATATATATATATATATGCAAAATATATAAATTATATAAATTTAAAAATAATTTTAATAGAAATATTTAAAGAAAACTAATAAAAATGTCTAAAAATTAAAATAAAATTAAAAATAAAATTCGATAATATAACCTATAATATTATAATAAAACAACTATAATATTAAATAAATTTCTTTAAAAAAAAATTTTAAAACTATAATATGATATAAAAAATACTAAAATAGCACTGGTACTGAATGATTGTCAGATTCATCTAATTAAAACTATGGTAAAACTATGGTATTTTTTTAAATTGGTGTATTAAAATAATTAGTTATGGTGCTTTAGATAATTTCTCTAGGAGATAAAGTAACCAAACATGATATATTCCATATAAAACAATCTTTTCCTTTTCCTTCATCGCTGTTGCTGTGTTTTTCATTATCATTTGTGGTATCGTACAGTAATGGTATCCTGGGACCTTTAGTTTTACTCTGGTAAGGATGCTGCATAATAAATGTCAGAACCTGAGCACTGAGTTTGCTATCAGATCACATAATCAATATTAAAAATAGTCAATATACACTAAAAAGCGGCACAGATCCGCAAACAGCATTGATGTAAATAAAATCCCAAATGATCTGAGATGGTGTTTTAGTCTACGGCTGCAGCTCTATGTGCTATTATAAAGATTGCTGATCTAGGATCAGATTTCCTCAGCCGATACTGAATTCTGTGTGTATAAACCCCGGGAGCTTGGCGGACCCAAGGTCAGGCCTCGGCTGTGACCTCCAGCGAGCTCCTGATGGAAATCTAACCAAGCATCACGGGCAATTTGAGTCCTCCGAGTAAACAAACAGAAGTGCTTTTTCAAAGGCCGAGGTCCAAACAGAGAGTGGCAGCCGCCGGGCCGAGGGAGACCTCACACTGACCGCCCAACACCGGCACTGTGGAACACCACAAAGGCTTTTAGATTACGTCTTGCTAATGCATGTTATTTTTACATTCTCTCTGCTGGCCGGTGTGTAGTCGCATTACAAATGTCTAATATTGGATAGTCTTGCATTGGCAGACTTTTGACTAGCACAAAACTCATGCACTCATGCAGCTTATTCTGGTCAATAAATGCCCACTTAGACAGGAAAAAACCATCTAACCGACATGCAACGTGACCATTGCTTTTTTTAAACCACCACTTAGTTTATATTGAAGGATATCCATGTGATATGATATGTGAAATGTTTCTTAATGTTAAATTAATGCCCTTTTTACTTCTGTGCAATATGGTAACACTTCACAATAAGGTCCTATTAGTTTACATGCATTTACTAACAATAAGCAATGCATTTGTTACAGTATTTCTTCATCTTTGTTAAATGTTCATTGTTAGTTCATGTTTGTTTAGATGCATTAAATAATATGAACGGATGCAAGTTTTGATTTTAATAATGTATTAGAAAATGTTGAAATTAATGTTAAATAAGATGAATACATTTTATACAGTGAAATTAACGTAGTTAACTAATGTTAACAAATGCAACCTTATTGTAACGCGTTACTGGAAATACAACAACAAAAACTATTTAAAAAGACTAGATCATCTGTTACTCTTTACAACAAGGTTCCATTACAATGTAAAAAAAATATTGCTGGTTCAACTTTTTTTTTTTTTAAAAAAGCCGAAAAATTAAGTGTCTTTTATTTTTCATTTTTCAATAAAATCAATAAATCCGGCATAAACCTGAAAATGTTTACACAGAAATGAAGGCCTGGTACTAGAGCACAAATGCAATGTGGAAAAAACATGCTCACTCACACACTCTCAAACACACACACTCTCTCTCACTCCCTCCCACACAGGTGTGACCTGTGACCTTAAAGTGACAGCAGCCTAATAAAGCTGCTGTCCATCATTAATGTAATCAAACAACAAAAGAATAAGAGAAAATTTATACATTTATAAATGTACTTCTTTAACCACAGGCTTAAATCTCCATGATGGCACAGCGTGCATTCATCCAACAATGCAGCAATAATAATGCGTTAACATAATAAAGGAAACTTTAGATACTTAAGTACTTTTAAAAGCAAATACTTCTGTACTTTTACTTAAGTAAAAATTTACAACTTTCACTTTTAACTAATATTTGACCAGTAGTACTTTTACTCAAGTAATGGAGTTCGGTGCTTTGTCAACATCTGGCAAAATGTAAGTGTACCGTTGTCACGGTTGGTGACCCAGGAACAGGCTGAAGACTCAGAAGATCACAATCCAACATAAACTTTAATCTTAACTTCACAGGAACATGCAGACAGGCAACGGAAACACAACCTTACAACAGTGACTAGACAAAGACTGAGTGAACAAGAAGAACTTAACAGAATCAAAACACAACAGAAAGACCAAACAAGCAGACAGACATGTGACATTACCCCCCGATGGATGGATGCTGGTCGTGGTCCAGCGAGGGCTCTAGGAAACAGACAAGTGGAAAATGTTTAAAAGTAAGTAAAAACACACTACGAAGACATCAAAGTATTTTTTTTTTTTCTTTGGAAGTGCACATCATGTTATAGGAAAAGAGAAAAACACTACAGGAACTTATTACCAATTTAGGAAAATATATATATTTTAATTGAACAGTGTGGGCAAAGAAAAGAACAGATGTACATAAAAATGTCACGTGGCGGTCTCTAACATAACGTAATGCGTTCACAGCCAACTCTCTTTTTGTCTCTCTCTGTGGTTAAACTGTTGTACTGAGCCGTCCTGCTGTTTTATTTCATTTTGAGTGGATATGACAAAGTGTCCTGTGCGTAGCTGAATGTAGTCGCTGTGTGTCACCGCTGATTGCCGTCTCACAAAGCAAGACGGGCGGCCGACGTTCTTGTTTGCCTTTGTTATCCGTCCGGTCCTCAATCACACACTGCGTTTTCATTGTTTAAAAGTACCTCCGCTGCAAAGCTCACAGAGACTCCTTTTCTTGGCCATCAGTGGTTTTCCTGTAATCGCAGTTTTAAAAAACACTTTCATTTTAAGAGTGGTGTTGCTAAGCAAACTTCACTATTACTGTTGCTCAGTTATGGGAAGTGATTTTATAGAAGTCCAATTCCCAATTCCCAATTCTCTTTATTGTCACACATCGTATACATGAGTGTACCGGCGGTGAATTTCTTAGCTGCAAGTCTCTATAACATGGCAGTATGGCAGCACAATGTTGAACAATTAACAATGTACATAGATAACAATATACACATTTAATAAAGTGCAGTGCAAGGGTAAGTGAAGTGTGTAGTGATGTATTATTTGCTACAGTTCAGCAGTCTGATGGCCTGTGAGAAATAGCTGTCTCTCAGTCTACTGGTGCGGCTCCTGATACTGCGATACCGTCTGTCTGATGGCGGCAGCGAGAGCAGATCATGGCTCGGGTGGCTGGAGTCTCCAATGATCTTCTGTGCTTTCCTTACACATCGCTGATTGTAGATATCCTGGAGGGAGGGAAGCTCACCTCCGATGATGTGCTGAGCCGTCCGGACCACTGTCTGCAGGGCTTGAGAGCGGTGCAGTTCCCGTACCAGGTGATGATACAGCCAGTAAGGATGCTCTCCACAGTACAACTGTAGAATTGTTTGAGAATTTGTTTGAATGCACCTGCAAAAAAATTTTTTAGTCATGTATTTCGTTTGTCTCATAATTACCTGATGATTAAATTTTGAGTTCTCATACAATAATTATGATTTTGTTTGCCATAATTATATCCTAATTGATAATTGTGACTTTTTATGTCATAATTGTGACTTTTTATCTCAAAATTGACTTAGCATCTTCATCTCAATTTCAACATTTTATCTCATAATTTATGATTTTGTGTCATAATTTCCACTTATCTCATACAGTAATTATGATTTTGTATGACATAATTTCAACTTTTTTATCTCATTTTGACTTATGTTCTCAATTGTGACATTTTATCTCATAATTACCTGATAATTCAATTTTGAGTTGTCTCATACAATAATTATGATTTACCAAAGCATGATTTTTTTCTTTTGTGGTAGAAATAGGCTTCCATACTCTCCACTTCAGACACCAAGCAACCACTCAGAACACCATGACAACTGCATAGCAACACCCTGACAACAACCCTCACCTTCTTGGGAAAATGTGAAATCTAGTTTCCTGTATAAAGTGTGCCAGACTGATTGATGATGTGAGTAGATCAACATGGCATCGTGTCCTCAAAATGCATCCTGCGACTTTCCATTTTAGCAGAGCAGAAGACCAGAATTCAATTTGTCCGGTGCAAAAAAAAAAAAAAACTCTAAATCCCCCCAAAAATGTGTCTCTGAGATACCAGGTGATGATACAGCCAGTAAGGATGCTCTCCACAGTACAATTGTAGAATTGTTTGAGAATTTGTTGCCTGAGAACGAAGAGACGCTGATGGGCTTTCTTCACGACTGATTCCGTATGACCAGACCAGGTAAGGTCCTTGGTCATGTGAACACTAAGGCACTTAAAGCTGTTGACCTGCTGCACTGACGTCCCGTCAATGATGATGGAGGAATGTTTACTGTTCTGTTTCCTTAAGTCCACCACTAGCTCCTTGGTCTTACTGATGTTCAGAGAGAGGTTATTATCATGGCACCAGTTTGTCAAAGTGCGCACCTCTTCCCTAGGCTGACTCGTCGTTGTCGGTGATCAGGCCTACCACCGTTGTGTCATCTGCAAATTTGACAATGACATTATTTACACCACATGAGGAAAAAATGCTTGGGTGAATAATAGTTGATACAGTAATTGACCCATAGGAAAGAAAAATCCAAAATGAGATCTCTTTAACATCTCAAATGTTTCTCCTAGAGAAAAATGAGGTTAGTTTAAGATCAAATGGAGACTTCTGCTTGAGTCTCTGTTTCTCACACTTGTCTCCTGAGACAAAAACTCTAACACTCTCACAATGGTCTCCTTTAAAGTTTTAGAAGATATCTCAACAACATCACACACTGTGCTCAGATTTTACTCCTCAGCTAGAGAGACTGGATTGCTCATATTTGTCTCCTCTAAAGTTTCATAAAAGATCGCAATAACAACACACACTGTGCTCAGACTTTTCTCCTAAACTAAAGACTCCAATGGTCTCACACTTGCCTTCTCTGAAGTTTCATAAGAGATCTCAACAGCATCACACACTGTCCTCATTTTTTTTTCTTTAGCTAGAGTCTCTGGAACTCTCGCTTTTGTCTCCTCTAAAGTTTAGAAGAGACCTCAGTAACATCGCATACTTTGCTCAGACTCGCAGAAACGTTTGAATTGTTAAAGGGTTTTTTTCTTCCCTGTGGGTAGCTTTTATTTCATTCATCCACACCATTACAATCAAGCACAATACATGCATTGTTTTGTTGCACAATGAACAAAACAATCATAACCTATGTTTACATGCATGCAAAATGGGTTGTACAAGACAAACTTTGCAACGTTAAACGAAGAACGAAAAGGTTATGCAGCAACCATGAAGCACTGGTACACTATAGTATTACATTTATCTAGTCTTAAAAGTTAGTCATGAATTATTTTTTCCCCCAAACCTGGTAATAACTTAAGTCAGTTACATAAAAAGGTAGATCTGTTTAATTTTAATTGGGAAAGGTAAGACTGATTACCCTTTGGTTAACTACTACTTAGTCAAAGTAGTTCTTAAGTTACAGTTCTTAAGTTCTTAAGTTATGCAAATATGCTAAGTTTATGCAACTGGCACCAGAAGGCAAAGCTGATACCTAAATGAGACCTATAAGAGATAATCAGCCCTTAGTGTCCTGAGCTTAGGGAAAGCTCTGTCAGAGCCGTAGCCTTGTGGACAGCACATCAACACTGAGGCACAGCAGCACCTCAGACAGCACGAGTTCGAGTCCCAGCTAAAGGTACTTTCCTGCTCCTGTTCCCTTCTTGCCTCTCCCATTGTTTCCGGTCTCTCATTCTATGGTCCTGTCCATTAAAGGTGAAAAACCCAAATGTCATAAAAAAGAAAACAAAGCCCTTTGAAAGAGATTACAGCAAGACAATAAAGAGATCTCCCATGTTTCTCATTTTGGACTCCTTTCTATCAGATATTTCTCATATCTACTTTTATTTCTCCTAAGGAATTTGAAGAGAAACATCTGAGACACTGTTGATTCTACAATGAGAGATAAATGAGAATCACAACTAAGTCTCATGAGCTTAGAAAGCGCAACCTCTGAGCAATAAAATATTCCTATAATGGAGTCTTGAAAGAGATGGCAGCAAGACGAAAAAGAGATGTTCTATATTTCTTCCACAACATTCTCAGTTTTAACTCCTTTTCTCTCAAATATTTCTCATGTCTCAGTTGCGTCTACTCTTATTTCTCCTAAGGAATTTTAGGGAAACATCTGAAACTCTGTTGATACTGAAATGAGAGATATATGAGAATCACAACTAAGTCTCATGAGCTTAGGAAAAGCAACCACTGAGCAATACATTTTTCCTATGGGGATGTTTGACCTCATAATTTAGATTTTTTAATCTCATAATTGATTTAGCATCTCAATTTCAACATTTTATCTGATAATTTCATGTAATCTCATACAGTAATCATGACTGACATCATTTTGACATTTTATGCCATAATTATGTCTTCTTATCTCATAATTATATTTTTATCTCACAATTATGAATTTTTATCTCAATTTCGGTCGAAATTATGAGATACTAAATTGAAACTATGACAAATCATAATTATTAGGCTACATTAAAAATACAACTTTTTATATCATAGTTATGACTATGTCATAATGTCTACTTAGCTCATACAGTAATTATGATTTTGTATGTCATAATTTCAATTTTTTTATCTCATAATTAAAAGTCATAATCTCAATTTTGACATTTTATCTCATAATTACCTGATAATTAAATTTTGAGTTCTCACAATAATTATGATTTTGTATGTCATAATTATGACCTTTTATCTCATAATTGATTTAGCTTCTCAGTTTCAACATTTTATCTCATATTTTCATCTAATCTCATACAGTAATCATGACTGCCATAATTTTGAGTTTATCTCATTTTAAAATGTTGTCATAATTGTCTTTTTATCTCATAATTATGACTTTTTATCTCATTTTTGACATTTTATCTCATAATTACCTGATAATTAAATTTTGAGTTCTCAAACAATAATTTTGATTTTGTATGCCATAATTGTGTTTATCTCATATAGTAATTGATGCTTGACCTCATAATTTTGACTTTTTATATCATAATTGACTTTACATCTCAATTTCAACATTTTATCTCATAATTTCATCTCATCTCATACAGTAATCATGACTTTGTCATCATTTTGACATTTTATGCCATAATTATGTCTTCTTATCTCATAATTATCTTTTTATCTCAATTTTGACATTTTATCTCATAATTACCTGATTATTCAATTTTGAGTTCTCATACAATAATTATGATTTTGTTTGCCATAATTTTATCAGATGTTTGACCTCATAATTGTGACTTTTTATCTCAAAATTGACTTAGCATCTCAATTTCAACATTTTATCTCATAGTTTATGATTTTGTATGTCATAATTTCAATTAATACTATTTCAATTATAACTTATGTTCTCAGTTTTGATATTGTATCTCATAGTTACCTGATAATTGAATTTTGAGTATGAGAATTGAATCTCATACAATAATTCTGATTCTGTATGTCATAATTTTATCTCATACAGTAATTGATGTTTGACCTCATCATTGTGACTTTTTATCTCAGAATTGATTTAGCATCTCAATTTCAACATTTTATCTCATAATTTAATCTCATCTCATACTGTAATCATGACTTTGTAATCGTTTTGAGTGTATCTCATAATTATAAAGTGTCTTTTTATCTCATAATTATCTAGTATGTCATAATTATGATTTATGATTTATGATTTTTTTCTTTTGTGGTAGAAATAGGCTTCCATACTCTCCACTTCAGACACCAAGCAACCACTCAGAACACCATGACAACTGCATAGCAACACCCTGACAACAACCCTCAACTTCTTGGGAAAATGTGAAATCTAGTTTCCTGTATAAAGTGTGCCAGACTGATTGATGATGTGAATAGATCAACATGGCATCGTGTCCTCAAAACGCATCCTGCGACTTTCCATTTTAGCAGAGCAGAAGACCAGAATTCAATTTGTCCAGTGCAAAAAAAAAAAAAACTCTAAATCCCCCCAAAAATGTGTCTCTGAGATACCAGGTGATGATACAGCCAGTAAGGATGCTCTCCACAGTACAACTGTAGAATTGTTTGAGAATGTGTTGCCTGAGAACGAAGAGACGCTGATGGGCTTTCTTCACGACTGATTCCGTATGACCAGACCAGGTAAGGTCCTTGGTCATGTGAACACTAAGGCACTTAATGCTGTTGACCTGCTGCACTGACGTCCCGTCAATGATGATGGAGGAATGTTCACTGTTCTGTTTCCTGAAGTCCACCACTAGCTCCTTGGTCTTACTGATGTTCAGAGAGAGGTTATTATCATGGCACCAGTTTGTCAAAGTGGGCACCTCTTCCCTAGGCTGACTTGTCGGTGATCAGGCCTACCACCGTTGTGTCATCTGCAAATTTGACAATGACATTATTTACACCACATGAGGAAAAAATGCTTGGGTGAATAATAGTTGATACAGTAATTGACCCATAGGAAAGAAAAATCCAAAGTGAGATCTCTTTAACATCTCAAATGTTTCTCCTAGAGAAAAATGAGGTTAGTTTAAGATCAAATGGAGACTTCTGCTTGAGTCTCTGTTTCTCACACTTGTCTCCTGAGACAAAAACTCTAACACTCTCACAATGGTCTCCTTTAAATTTTGAGAAGAGATCTCAACAACATCACACACTGTGCTCAGATTTTACTCCTCAGCTAGAGAGACTGGATTGCTCATATTTGTCTCCTCTAAAGTTTCATAAAAGATCGCAATAACAACACACACTGTGCTCAGACTTTTCTCCTAAACTAAAGACTCCAATGGTCTCACACTTGTCTTCTCTGAAGTTTCATAAGAGATCTCAACAGCATCACACACTGTGCTCAGACTTTTCTCCTCAGCTAGAGTCTCTGGAACTCTCGCTTTTGTCTCCTCTAAAGTTTAGAAGAGACCTCAGTAACATCGCATACTTTGCTCAGACTCGCAGAAACGTTTGAATTGTTAAAGGGTTTTTTTTCTTCCCTGTGGGTAGCTTTTATGTCATTCATCCACACCATTTCAATCAAGCACAATACATGCATTGTTTTGTTGCACAATGAACAAAACAATCATAACCTATGTTTACATGCAAAATGGGTTGTACAAGACAAACTTTGCAATGTTAAACGAAGAACAAAAAGGTTATGCAGCAACCATGAAGCACTGGTACACTACAGTATTAAATTTGTTATAAAGAAAGAATTTATCTAGACTAAACATTGTACACTTGTCTAATCCCTTGTTTGGAATAAGCACTGCATATTCAATGCAGGGCATTGAAGATACATTTAAATGTATCCCCTGAGTAACCCTTGATATTCTGAAACGCATAATGCTTTCAGTAGTTCAAAGTTTCAGTATTCACAATATTAGTAAAAATTTTAAATGTAACATGTTTCTCCTAAAATAAAATTTAAGACATCTGGGGTTGGTTGCAAAAACTTCTTAGACTAGTCTTAAAAGTTAGTCATGAATTATTTTTTCCCCCAAACCTGGTAATAACTTAAGTCAGTTACATAAAAAGGTAGTTCCCTTTCGTTCAGTCACTCCAAGTAACGTCAGTGACTGATGAATGGGGGTTTCGCCTAGAAGCCTATCATCTTCGAGATCTAGAAAACGCCCAATGGCAGTGCCAATGCCATGGGCATGCGGAATTTGCATAGCGTAACTCCGCCCCACAGTGTGGGTATATAAGGAAGTACGCTGGCAACATCGCATTATGTTTCTGCTTCGGAGCCAAGAGCATCTATCTCTTCACTCCTTAAGCCTTTTGAGTATATCGTCAAGCTTCTTCGAGACGGGCAGCTTTCCAGTCGGTGTTGGTGTTACGGCGCGTTCCAGCGAGTGTTTACTTCCTGCCTGCTGATCTGTGCAGTGATCTGCATCCAGCTGGTATTCGTTCCCTAGGCGCTTTGGCATCGCTGTGAAGCTCCCTCTCACAAAAGAGCTCGCACGTGGCACGTCTTTTTAAAGACGGTTTGCCTGTGCACTTCTGGGTGCGGTCGATCTCTGTTGCCATCTGATGGGCACAATCGCTGCGTGACGTGTTTGGGCTTCAGCACGTTCAAGCAGCGTTTGTGGATGAGTCATGTTCTCACTGCGGGAACATGACCATCGCGATGTTGCGGTCGAGACTCAATGACCTCCGCAAGGAAAGAGAGTCCCCTCTGCCACACCCCAATCTACCGTCTCCGAGAGAGATGGTACTTTGGCTGGTGGCCAGGGTGACCCGAGGGTTACGGTGTGGAATAACCCCGATGATCATTCCTCGGGCCACACCCCCCTCTCGCACATCGCTACCCCGCGAGTGATCGGACTGAAGCAGCGGGACCGTCTGCGGACGCCCCGTGTGTTTCGTTCGGCGCTCCAGTTGGCGATGAGATGTCGATCGCCGCATCTCAAGGTGGGCTGGAGTCCTCTGGGGATGAAGATTCGGCTATGCTGCTGCCTTCGGGCGTGCCAGCATTGCCCGAGTCCGACCCGGAGTTGACAGCCATGTCATCTCGGGGGATGTTTGGTCTTTGGGTGCGACGCGTCCTGACAGCTGTTGGGCCCTACCCCCAATTACTTTCTCTCCCGGGATACATGAGGAGGTCACGTGGTCCTGGAAGTCCCCGTTGTCTTCCCGCGACCGTTCGGCGGCCTCTTCCGCCTTCTCTGCCCTCGATGGGCCAAGGGTACACTGGGGTCCCCCCTGTTGACGCTCAGTTGCAATCACGGTCGAGACTCAATGACCCTCGTATGGAGGGAGAGTCCCCTCTGCCACACCCCAGTTATCCTCTCCACGTGACGGGATGTTTGGCTGGTGGCCAGGGTGACCTGAGGGCTGCGGTGTGGCATAAACCCCGACGAGTATTCCTCGGGCCACACCCCCCCTCTTCCACAGAGTGCTTCAATGTGGCGCGGTGATCCTAAGCATCCCTCCAAGGCCTGTAGTTCTCGTCTACTCTGGTGGCGAGGGACTACAGAACTGCGGGGCAGGCCACCGCCTCTCAGCACGCCATGGCCATCCTACCAGGCCAGGATGCTCGTGGCATGCACGAGGGTAGAGCTGTCCCAGGGCTTTTAATGAGCCGCGTGCCGCCACCAACCTCGCCCTCCGGGTGACGAAGGTGACCGTGCGCTCCCTGGGTCAGGTGATGTCCACAGCTGTGGTCCAGGAGAGACGGGGCTCAGCCTGGTCGATATGAGAGAGGCTGAGCCAACCCGGTTCCTCAACGCTCACATATCCCAGGCTGGCCTCTTCGGCGGCACGGCCAAGAACTGCGCCCAACAGTTCTCGGCCGTCCAGTAGCAGACTAAGGCCATTAAACGTACTGCCCCGGCGGCTGAGTAACAGCTCAGTCGCCTCAATCTGCTTGCCGCCGAGGGCGCCCTCCTGCGGCTTCGACCCTCCCGCCGCCCTTTCCAGGCCGCGCCGTAGGGGTGGTCGCAGGAAGGCGCCTCTGTCCGCTCCCAGCCCCGCAGCCCGCCTAACACCAGGCTAGCGGCGCTCCTGACGCGGACAGCTCAGGGTTGGGCAGTTCTTCCAAGGAGTTGGTAGCAGGGCCACTCCTTCCCCCGGTGGAGGGCCGGGGGAGGAATCTTCTGTTCAGCTGCTGTCCCCCAGGTCAGCAGCACCCTATGTGGAAGAACTAACTCACCCATCCCTGAGCACCCAGAGACCGATGGCAGTGTGCGCCGCCCCTGGGCCACGCCACTCTCGTCCCTCTCTGACGCCAGTCTCCTCTTAGAGCAGACCCCAGTGGAACGCGCGTCCTTCCCTGGTCTCCTCTGTCAGGACGCTACGCCTCCCACGTCCGGGCCGGTCACGCCGCCTCGCTGCCCCACCCGGGGTACGTCTGTGGTCCGCACGACCCCGCTGGTGCAGTTTTTGGGAGCCTGGCTAGAGCTTCCCGGACTGTCCCGCTGGGTCGAGAAGACCATCAGGCTCAGCTATGCGATTCAGTTCGCTCAGGCTCCTCCCCGGAAGTCCGCCACACCATGGTGGGGCCCAACGCCCCTGTCATGCGTGCGGAGGTTGCTACCTTGCTGGCGAAGGGTGCGATCGAACCTGTCCCTCCAGCCGAGATGAAGTCCGGCTTCTACAGCCCTTACTTCATTGTACCCAAGAAAACCGGTGGGTTACGACCGATCCTGGACCTGCGCGTCCTGAACCGATCCCTTCACAGGCTTCCGTTCAGGATGTTGACAGCGAAGCGCCTTTTCCAATGTGTTCGTCCAGTAGATTGGTTTGCAGCGATCGACCTGAAGGACGCCTACTTCCATATCAGTACGTGGTCCTCCCATTCGGGCTAGCTCTGTCCCCTCGCGTCTTTACGAAGATTGTTGAGGCAGCCCTTGTGCCGCTCAGGCAACACGGGGTTCGCATCCTGAACTACCTCGACGACTGGCTGTTCCTGAGTCACTCTCGAGAGCAGGTGTGCGAACACAGAGACCTGGTGCTCCAGCACTTAGCCCGTCTGGGCCTTCGGGTCAACTGGGAAAAGAGCAAACTCTGCTAGTGCAGAGGATCTCTTTTCTCAGTATCGACTCGGTCGCCAGGTGCGCGCGCAGTCATTGCTGACTTGCCTCCGTCAAATCAAGAGCAAGAGTGCGGTTCCACTGAAGTTATTTCAGAGGCTCCTGGGGCATATGGCATCTGCAGCCGCGGTAACGCCACTCAGATTGCTTCATATGAGACCGCTTCAGCACTGGCTTCGCGATCGAGTCCCGAGATGGGCATGGCAGTCGGGCACGCTCCGGGTCCCAGTGACTCGGGCCTGCCTGCAGACCCTCACCCCGTGGTCGAACCTCAGCTTTCTACGGCCGGTGTGCCCTTAGAACGAGTTTCCAGGCATATTGTTGTGTCAATAGATGCCTTCGCCACGGGCTGGGGTGCCATGTGCAATGGACATGCTGCCGTGGGCTCCTGGACAGGACCCCAGCGCCTCCTGCATGTCAATTGTCTCGAGTTGCTGGCAGTACGGTTCGCCCTGCACCGCTTCCGAGCGCTGCTCAAGGGTCAACACGTGCTAGTCTGGTCAGACAACACGGCCACAGTAGCGTACATCAACCACCAGGGTGGTCTACGTTCCCGCCGCATGTCTCAACTCGCCCGCCATCTCGTCTTATGGAGTCAGAAGCACCTGAGGTCCCTTCGTGCCATCCATGTCCCGGGAGTCCTGAACCGTGCAGCCGACGAGCTCTCACGGCTTCAGCCACTTCCTGGAGAATGGAGACTCCATCCCCAGACGGTTCAGCTGATTTGGGAACAGTTCGGCGACGCACAGGTAGATCTGTTTGCCTCCCACGACTCTTCCCATTGCCGCCTGTTTTATTCCCTGACCGAGGGCTCCCTCGGCACGGATGCTCTGGCGCACAGCTGGCCGCGGGGCCTCCGCAAGTATGCGTTTCCCCCAGTGAGCCTTCTCACACAGGTTCTGTGCAAGATCAGGGAGGACAAGGAGCAGGTCCTTTTGGTCGCCCCTTATTGGCCCGGCCGGACCTGGTTCTCCGAACTCGTACTCCTTGCGACAGCCCCTCCCTGGTCGATTCCTCTGAGGAAGGACCTCCTTTCTCAGAGACGGGGCACCCTTTGGCACCCGCGTCCCGATCTTTGGATCCTCCACGTGTGGCAGGTTTGAGTACCCTACCACCACAGGTGGTGACTGCCATCACTTCCGCTAGGGCCTTGTCTACTCGACACGCTTATGCGTTGAAGTGGAACCCTTCGTCACCTGGTGTTCTTCTCGCAAAGAAGACCCCTGGAAACGCCCGATCGGGTCCGTGCTCGCATTCCTCCAGGAAGGGTTGGAACGAAATCAAATCAAATCAAATCACCTTTATTTATATAGCGCTTTTCACAATGGCAATTGTTTCAAAGCAGCTTCACAGTGGTAACAGGAAAATGATGCAACGGAATTTGATTCGGCTGTACAGCCGCTCTGGAGAAAACGGTGATGTCATCCAGCTCATTTCAATTATCATATAGTGTCAATGCGGGCGGATCAGTAATATAGTTGAAATTTAGGTGTCCCCAACTGAGCAAGCCAAAGCCAAAGGCGACGGTGGCAAGGAACCAAAACTCCTTCAGGGCCAGAATGGAGAAAAAAACCTTGGGAGAAACCAGGCTCAGTCGGGGTGCCAGTTCCCCTCTGGCCGACGAACAAATAGTGTATGATTATGATTCTGGTAACATTACAGGTCAGAAGTCATATTAGATAAATAGATATTCGTAGGATTATTCGAAAGATTGGAGTTGTCACGCCGGGGACGGGTTTAATTCGGATGTCGTGTCGATGCGGCATTTACAGGGGGGAGTTTAATTGACACTATTGTCTCTACAGACACTTCAGGGATATGGTCGTCATGTCCAGGCTAAGGTCCACCATCTGGTCTGGATACGGCCCGGATCCGGCCGACTGCAGTAAACCTCGGGATAAACAGAGAGACTAACATTAGCGTAGATGCCATTCTTCTTATGATGTAACGAGTACATCAGGTGTTATTGGAAGTGTTCCCGGTTCCGGCTGACCTAGTTAATGCAGCCTAAAACAATCATTTAACTGATTTGAATAATAGAAATTAAAAATGTTTTATGTGTATGCCATAGTAAAGAGATGTGTTTTTAGTCTAGATTTAAACTGACAGAGTGTGTCTGCTTCCCGAACAATGCTAGGTAGACTGTTCCAGAGTTTAGGTGCTAAATAGGAAAAGGACCGACCGCCTGCAGTTGATTTTGATATTCTAGGTATTATCAACTGGCCAGAATTTTGAGACCGCAATAAACGTGATGGAGTATAATGCGTTAAGAGCTCGCTCAAGTACTGGGGCGCTAAACTATTTAGTGCTTTGTAAGTAATCAGCAAGATTTTAAAATGTATACGATGTTTAATAGGGAGCCAATGCAGTGTTGCCAGAACCGGGCTAATATGGTCATACTTCCTGGTTCTAGTAAGAACTCTAGCTGCTGCGTTTTGGACCAGCTGCAGTTTATTTATTAAGCGAGCAGGGCAACCACCCAGTAGAGCATTACAATAATCTAGCCTTGAGGTCATGAACGCATGAACTAACTGTTCAGCATTTTGCATTGAAAGCATGTGCCGTAATTTAGATATATTTTTAAGATGGTAGAATGCAGTTTTACAGATGCTAGAAACGTGGCTTTCAAATGAGAGATTGGTATCAAAGAGCACACCCAGGTTCCTAACTGACGACGAGGACTTGACAGAGCAGCCATCGAGTGTTAGACAGTATTCTAGGTTACTACTTGTGGAGTTTTTTTGTCCAATGATTAAAAATTCAGTTTTTTCTGAATTAAGTTGCAGGAAATTACTAGTCATCCAATTTTTTATATCAGCTATGCATTCTGTTAATCTTGTGAATTGGTAAGTTTCGTCAGGGCGTGAAGAAATATAGAGCTGAGTATCGTCAGCATAACAATGAAAATTAACGCCATGCTTCCTAATAATATCTCCCAGTGGTAGCATGTACAGGGTGAAAAGCAACGGTCCTAGCACTGAGCCCTGCGGTACTCCATACTGAACTTGTGTTCGGTGTGACATCTCTTCATTTACTGCTACAAACTGATAACGGTCAGATAAGTATGATTTAAACCATGCCAATGAAGTTCCACTAATGCCAACATAATTTTCGAGTCTATTCAAAAGAATATTGTGGTCGATAGTATCGAATGCAGCGCTAAGATCGAGTAACACTAATAGAGATATACAACCACGATCGGATGATAAGAGTAAATCATTTGTTACTCTGATGAGAGCAGTCTCAGTACTATGATACGGTCTAAATCCTGACTGGAAATCCTCACAGATACCATTTCTTTCTAAAAAGGAGCATAATTGTGAGGACACTGCCTTTTCTAGTATTTTTGACAGAAAGGGTAGATTTGAGATTGGCCTGTAATTGACTAATTTTGTAGGATCAAGTTGCGTTTTTTTAATAAGTGGTTTAATAATAGCCAACTTAAAAGTTTTCGGTACATATCCTAATGTCAAGGATGAATTAATGATATTAAGGAGAGGCTCTATGACCTCTGGAAGCATCTCTTTTAGTAGTTTAGTCGGTATGGGGTCGAGCATACATGTTGTTGATTTTGATGATTTAACGAGTTTAGCCAATTCTTCTTCTCCTATAGCAGTGAATGAATGTAATTTTTCCTCAGTGACACTACAATGCACTGTCTGATGTGATACTGTAGTAGACGGCTGCATGGTTATAATTTTTTTCCTAATATTATCAATCTTATAGGTAAAGAAGTTCATAAAGTCATTACTGCTGTGCTGTTTACAAACATCAGAAGGTGAAGCTTTATCTTTGGTTAATTTAGCCACTGTATCGAATAAATACCTAGGGTTGTGTTTGTTTTCTTCTAAGAGAGTCGAGAAATAAGCAGATCTAGCAGTTTTTAGGGCCTTTCTGTATACAATCATGCTCTCTTTCCACGAAATGCGAAAAACTTCTAGTTTTGTTTTCTTCCAGCTGCGCTCCATTTTTCTGGCTGCTGTTTTAAGGGCCCGGGTGTGCTCGTTGTACCACGGCGTTGGACTATTTTCTTTAATCTTCTTTAAGCGCCGGGGAGCAACTGTGTCTAAAGTGCTGGAAAAGAGAGAGTCAATAGTTTCTGTTGCAACATCGAGTTCCTCTAGGCTATCTGGGATGCTGAGGAGATGAAACTGATGAGGAAGATTATTTACAAAGAAATCTTTAGTCGCAGCAGTGATAGTCCTGCCATATTTAAAGCGAGGGGACGGCTTTGCAGCCTTTGCTAAATTAAGTGTACATGATACTAGGTAATGATCTGAGATGTCATCGCTCTGCTGCAGAATTTCAATGGTATCAACATTTATTCCATGTGACAGTATTAGGTCTAACGTATGATTACGGCGATGAGTGGGTCCTGACACGTGTTGCCTTACTCCAATAGAGTTTAGAATGTCTCTAAATGCTAATCCCAGTGCGTCTTTTTTCCTAATATTATCAATCTTATAGGTAAAGAAGTTCATAAAGTCAGGCTGTCTCCTTCCACCCTCAAGGTTTATGTGGCCGCTATATCAGCCTACCACGACCTTGTGGAGACGAAAAAGGTAAGTCAGCACGACCTGGTCATCAGGTTCCTGAGGGGAGCGAGGAGACTGAATCCTCCTCGCGCTCCCCTAGTACCCTCTTGGGACCTCTCAGTAGTCTTAAGTGCTCTGCAGAGGGCTCCCTTCGAGCCATTGCGGTCAGTCAAGCTTAAGTTCCTGTCTATGAAGACAGCGCTCCTGATCGCCTTGGCCTCCATCAAGAGGGTAGGGGACCTGCAGGCATTTTCGGTTGACGAAGCGTGCCTGGCATTCGGGCCGGCCAACTCTAACGTGATCCTGAGACCCCGGCCTGGATATGTGCCCAAGGTTCCCACCACTCCATTCAGGGACCAGGTGGTGAACCTGCAAGCGCTGCCTTGGAGGAGGCAGACCCAGCCTTGGCACTGCTCTGTCCAGTACGCGCCTCCGTGCTTACGTAGACAGAACGCAGTGTTTCAGGACCTCAGACCAGCTCTTTGTCTGTTATGGTGGGAAGCTGAAGAGAAAGGCTCACTCCAAGCAAAGGTTGTCTCACTGGATAGTGGACGCCATTGTTTTGGCTTACCAGACGCAGGGGCGTCCATGCCCCCTAGGGGTCAGGGCTCACTCCACCCGGAGTGTGGCCTCCTCTTGGGATCTAGCGCATGGCGCCTCGCTAACAGACATTGCAGAGCTGCAGGCTGGGCGACACCCAACACATTCGCCAGATTCTATAATCTCCGAGTGGAGCCAGTGTCCTCTCATGTACTCGCCTCTACTAGTGGCCAGTAATGGTCTAGGCTCAGGTGTCTTCGCTTGCTCGCCATTCCACTCCACGGACTGGATACGTGCGATATTTTCCTCAGGTAGTTTCCCTGAAGCCCTGAGTTCCTCCAGCACTGTTGATGCCGACACAAGTACGTCTGCCCACTCGGTCAGGCCCTCGTGTTAGGCTAGGTGCCACCGTGTGCATGGTTCCCCCGTTGGGCGACCCCCACATGTGTATTTCCACTGTAAGCCTCCCTGAGCATGTGTCTTTCCCTTGGCAAGCCCCTTGCCACCCCTGGGGGTAAAAATTCTTCCACCTTCGGCTGGTTACCCCAGAGTTTTCCATATGTAGCCCTGAGCGGGTCATATGTGTATCCTTAAGTCCTCCCTATGGGTAGGCACTTGGCTCATACTTCCACCTGGAATATGCTTCCCAGTGTACCTTGGTATTCCTGTGTTAAGTGGGAGTCCTTCATCCATACTAGCTTACGACAGGGAGCTCACGCTTACGCAGGGCACTGGATGACAGCTGAGTGGCGTGATTACATTGGGACCCCCATTCGTCAGTCACTGACGTTACTCGGAGTGACTGAACGAAAGGGAACATCTCGGAGGAGGGAACGGAGACGTAACGTCCCTCTGCCACTTCCGCTGTACCGCTGGAACGACCAGGAGTTCAGTCTTGGCTCCTCAGCAGGTAAACATAATGCAATGTTGCCAGCGTACTTCCTTATATACCCACACTGTGGGGCGGAGTTACGCTATGCAAATTCCGCATGCCCATGGCATTGGCACTGCCATTGGGCGTTTTCTAGATCTCGAAGATGATAGGCTTCTAGGCGAAACCCCCATTCGTCAGTCACTGACGTTACGTCTCCGTTCCCTCCTCAGGGAACGAGGGTTAGATACGTAACCGAGACGATCTGTTTAATTTTAATTGGGAAAGGTAAGACTGATTACCCTTTGGTTAACTACTACTTAGTCAAAGTAGTTCTTAAGTTACAGTTCTTAAGTTCTTAAGTTATGCAAATATGCTAAGTTTATGCAACTGGCACCAGAAGGCAAAGTTGATACCTAAATGAGACCTATAAGAGATAATCAGCCCTTAGTGTCCTGAGCTTAGGGAAAGCTCTGTCAGAGCCGTAGCCTTGTGGACAGCACATCAACACTGAGGCACAGCAGCACCTCAGACAGCACGAGTTCGAGTCCCAGCTAAAGGTACTTTCCTGCTCCTGTTCCCTTCTTGCCTCTCCCATTGTTTCCGGTCTCTCATTCTATGGTCCTGTCCATTAAAGGTGAAAAACCCAAATGTCATAAAAAAGAAAACAAAGCCCTTTGAAAGAGATTACAGCAAGACAATAAAGAGATCTCCCATGTTTCTCATTTTGGACTCCTTTCTCTCAGATATTTCTCATATCTACTTTTATTTCTCCTAAGGAATTTGAAGAGAAACATCTGAGACACTGTTGATTCTACAATGAGAGATAAATGAGAATCACAACTAAGTCTCATGAGCTTAGAAAGCGCAACCTCTGAGCAATAAAATATTCCTATAATGGAGTCTTGAAAGAGATGGCAGCAAGACGATAAAGAGATGTTCTATATTTCTTCCACAACATTCTCAGTTTTAACTCCTTTTCTCTCAAATATTTCTCATGTCTCAGTTGCGTCTACTCTTATTTCTCCTAAGGAATTTTAGGAGAAACATCTGAAACTCTGTTGATACTGAAATGAGAGATATATGAGAATCACAACTAAGTCTCATGAGCTTAGGAAAAGCAACCACTGAGCAATAAATATTTCCTATGGGGATGTTTGACCTCATAATTTAGATTTTTTAATCTCATAATTGATTTAGCATCTCAATTTCAACATTTTATCTGATAATTTCATGTAATCTCATACAGTAATCATGACTGACATCATTTTGACATTTTATACCATAATTATGTCTTCTTATCTCATAATTATATTTTTATCTCACAATTATGAATTTTTATCTCAATTTCGGTCGAAATTATGAGATACTAAATTGAAACTATGACAAATCATAATTATTAGGCTACATTAAAAATACAACTTTTTATATCATAGTTATGACTATGTCATAATGTCTACTTATCTCATGCAGTAATTATGATTTTGTATGTCATAATTTCAATTTTTTATCTCATAATTATGACTTTTAATCTCAATTTTGACATTTTATCTCATAATTACCTGATAATTAAATTTTGAGTTCTCACAATAATTATGATTTTGTATGTCATAATTATGACCTTTTATCTCATAATTAACTTAGCATCTCAATTTCAACATTTTATCTCATATTTTCATCTAATCTCATACAGTAATCATGACTGTCATAATTTTGAGTTTATCTCATTTTAAAATGTTGTCATAATTGTCTTTTTATCTCATAATTATGACTTTTTATCTCATTTTTGACATTTTATCTCATAATTACCTGATAATTAAATTTTGAGTTCTCAAACAATAATTTTGATTTTGTATGCCATAATTGTGTTTATCTCATATAGTAATTGATGTTTAACCTCATAATTTTGACTTTTTATATCATAATTGACTTTACATCTCAATTTCAACATTTTATCTCATAATTTCATCTCATCTCATACAGTAATCACGACTTTGTCATCATTTTGACATTTTATGCCATAATTATGTCTTCTTATCTCATAATTATCTTTTTATCTCAATTTTGACATTTTATCTCATAATTACCTGATTATTCAATTTTGAGTTCTCATACAATAATTATGATTTTGTTTGCCATAATTTTATCAGATGTTTGACCTCATAATTGTGACTTTTTATCTCAAAATTGACTTAGCATCTCAATTTCAACATTTTATCTCATAGTTTATGATTTTGTATGTCATAAATTCAATTAATACTATTTCAATTATAATTTATGTTCTCAGTTTTGATATTGTATCTCACAGTTACCTGATAATTGAATTTTGAGTTGTCTCATACAATAATTCTGATTCTGTATGTCATAATTTTATCTCATACAGTAATTGATGTTTGACCTCATCATTGTGACTTTTTATCTCAGAATTGATTTAGCATCTCAATTTCAACATTTTATCTCATAATTTAATCTCATCTCATACTGTAATCATGACTTTGTAATCGTTTTGAGTGTATCTCATAATTATAAAGTGTCTTTTTATCTCATAATTATCTAGTATGTCATAATTATGATTTATGATTTATGATTTTTTTCTTTTGTGGGAGATATAGGCTTCCATACTCTCCACTTCAGACACCAAGCAACCACTCAGAACACCATGACAACTGCATAGCAACACCCTGACAACCACCCTCACCTTCTTGGGAAAATGTGAAATCTAGTTTCCTGTATAAAGTGTGCCAGACTGATTGATGATGTGAATAGATCAACATGGCATCGTGTCCTCAAAATGCATCCTGCGACTTTCCATTTTAGCAGAGCAGAAGACCAGAATTCAATTTGTCCGATGCAAAAAAAAGTCTAAATCCCCCCAAAAATGTGTCTCTGAGATTCAAGCAAAGGGCCTGAGGTTGTAGTCTCATGTCATCTTCTGAAAAACATCCCTGATGAACATTAGATTGCCTCCAGCACAATCTATAGCTTCACCCTTGGAAAGAAAAATGGCTTTTATATGAACACAAATTAATAAGAGATTGCTTAAAATGAAAATATGAAACTTGTGAAGCATCTGTCTTGGTATTGATTCGTGTCAGCCGATTCTGGCTAATGTGACCCATGAGAAGCCGCTGCCATTGAAACGTATTACCTGCCTTAGCGTTCAACCTCGCTAACTGTACAATCCACCATCACTTATGCCCGCAGGGGAAACAAGATTGCTTAAAAACATGATTTTTTTGGACAACAGTAAGATATTACTTTATTAACATCATGTCACATGCAACAATTTTGACTTGCTGTTATAATTCACTACTGTATGACATTTTTATCACAGTTCAGTGAAGGCATGTACACTAGATGACTGAAGCTTGTCTCCATTTAAGTGTGCAACAACAAAAAAGAGTGATTTAAGTAGCTGTTTATATATGCATGCTCTTGTGTTGTGATTGGCTGGATTTGATCATCATGCTCCACCCAAACTCTGTGTACTCCATTTGACTAAACATTTAAAGAGGATCTATTATGCTTTTTTTAAACTTTCATCTGTCTTTAGTGTGTAATGTTGCTGTTTGAGAATGAAAAAGTCCCTCCAGTGGGATTTCTTCTCTATATCAGTGTCACTGTTTCTGAACTCCCTGTTTTCTTCCGGGAACCAACACATCACAATATTCACAATAAAAAGTTTAAATTATGACATACAAAATCATAATTACTGTATGAGATGTGGAAATTATGACATACATAATCATAAATTATGAGATAAAACGTCAAAATTGAGATAAAAGTCATAATTGAGATAAAAAGTCATACATATGAAATAAAAAGACATAATTATGACATAAAATGACACAAATTATGTCATGAGTCATGATTAAGTCATGATTACTGTATGAGATGAGTTGAAATTATGAGATAAAAGCTGAAATTGAAATCAATTATGAGATAAAAAGAAAATTAGGACACAAAAGGACAGTCAAATTATGACAAAGTCATGATTACTATATGAGATTAGTTGAAATTATGAGATAAAATGTTGGCATTGAGATGTTAAGTCAATTATGAGATAAAAAGTCATAATTATGACAAAAAGTCTAAATTATGAGGTCAAAGTTCAATTACTGTATGAGATAAATCAAAATGATGACATACAAAATCATAATTATTGTATGAGAACTCAAAATTAAATTATCAGGTAATTATGAGATAAAAATGTCAAAATTGAGATAAAAAGTCATAATTGAGATAAAAAGTCATAATTATGACAAAAAGTCAAAATGAAGAGGTCAAAGATGTTGGTTACTGTATGAGATAAATCAAAATGAGACAACTCGAAATTGAATTATCAGATAATTATGAGATAAATACTATGTTTCTGAACTCCCTGAAACGCCTCTATTGTAGTCTTGAGTTTTCTTCCGGGAACGAACACGTCACAATATTCCTCATTTAAATAATTAATATGCAGAATAAAGGGGCGGGGCCTGGTTGAGTTAGTTAGTAGTGTGTTGAAACTGGTGGTTATGGTAAGGGGCGGAACATTTCCCAAACACATTTGAAGCGCTTGACCAATCACAACGCACTGATCCAGCCGACCAATCAGAGCACATTGTGCTTTTCAGAAGGAGGGGCTTCATAGAGACAGGAACTAAACAGAGCGTTACTGACAGACTGGGAAGAAAGGAGCTGCAACAATGGAGAATATGGGGAAAATAATCAACATTCAAGCATGAAAACCTGTTTTAGTAGAGCCCAAAAACAATATCAAGGCATAATATGGCCTCTTTAATAATCCATTGTGCTTTATAATCTATTGTATAACATTATCACCACAAATGTTCTTTATAAGCTGTTAAACATTATAAACATGATTATTTATTTTCTGTAACGGTATGTTCAAAAGAGTGGTGATATTTTAACACTCATCCCGAATCAAACTGCCAACCTTTTCATCCCAAATCCCATATAATGATGCACTTAAATTGTTAACAAAGTCTTCAAGTCTTGACGTAATTGGATATTTTCAGGGGGCTTTAATATAGTGCCGTTTGCAGAGCTTCATTTGAGTAATTGCACATGACCTCACTGTCCTCTTTCCAGTAATCCTGCATTGAACCGCGGGATCAGACGTCAGTGGGTAATGTAGACATCCTTGGCTCCGGATTCACCCCTCCATGATGCCACGGCTTAGACTGTAAGCAGCTCGAGTAGAACGACTTTAACCACCAAACTACTCATTAGCATAGATAATGTAGCTGCATAAAACAGTATATTTTATGCTGAGCAGTAAAGATCAATAATTGAATGCTCTAAAATGTAAGCTGCTTTATGTACTGTGTGTGTATATATATATATATATATATATATATTTTTTTTTTTTTTTTTTTGAGCTTCTGTCTTTTTTATATATTGCTAATTTGCTATTTAGTTTTAATCTATTTTTATTTCAGCTTTAGTGCATCAACTTAAACTTAGTTTATTGCCAACACAACATTTTTAATTTTTTTCCAAATAATACTTATCTTATTTTATTTCAGCTGTATTTCAATTAACATATTTTTTTTTTATAGTTTTAGCTAACGATAATAACCCTTTTATCCATAAATGTGTGCATCGATTATTTTTTTGTCCCCATGCATTTGAGATATATTATGCATATTCTGTATGGGAATTTTTGGACAATATACACTTCAAAATATATATGCATCATATTATTGCACATTTAAATTTTTCTTTTTATTTTTAAATGTCTAAATGTATAATTTTTTTCTCTTTCTCTTGTCAGTTCAGATCTTGGCATGTTTTCATACAGTTCACCCAGTAGTTTTCAGACATCTGAAGACAAAGAGGTTCAAAAGAGGTTGCTCTCCCGTAGGTTTCTGAAGAGCATTTTTGAAGCCCAAAGTGGGCGGAGCCAGCCGTCGCCATCTTGGCAGCGCGTCATGGCACGGCACTCACGGATAACCGAAATTGGGCAAAGAGGCAGGACATGGTTGGAGCAGACAAACTGCTAGTAGTGACAGCAGCAGCAATCCACCTGTCACTCAAGTGACCACGCCCTTAATTATGCAGAACTTTAAGGCTTAATACACTCACCTAAAGGATTATTAGGAACACCTGTTCAATTTCTCATTAATGCAATTATCTAATCAACCAATCACATGGCAGTTGCTTCAATGCATTTAGGGGTGTGGTCCTGGTCAAGACAATCTCCTGAACTCCAAACTGAATGTCAGAATGGGAAAGAAAGGTGATTTAAGCAATTTTGAGCGTGGCATGGTTGTTGGTGCCAGACGGGCCGGTCTGAGTATTTCACAATCTGCTCAGTTACTGGGATTTTCACGCACAACCATTTCTAGAGTTTACAAAGAATGGTGTGAAAAGGGAAAAACATCCAGTATGCGGCAGTCCTGTGGGCGAAAATGCCTTGTTGATGCTAGAGGTCAGAGGAGAATGGGCTGACTGATTCAAGCTGATAGAAGAGCAACTTTGACTGAAATAACCACTCGTTACAACCGAGGTATGCAGCAAAGCATTTGTGAAGCCACAACACGCACAACCTTGAGGCGGATGGGCTACAACAGCAGAAGACCCCACCGGGTACCACTCATCTCCACTACAAATAGGAAAAAGAGGCTACAATTTGCACGAGCTCACCAAAATTGGACAGTTGAAGACTGGAAAAATGTTGCCTGGTCTGATGAGTCTCGATTTCTGTTGAGACATTCAGATGGTAGAGTCAGAATTTGGCGTAAACAGAATGAGAACATGGATCCATCATGCCTTGTTACCACTGTGCAGGCTGGTGGTGGTGGTGTAATGGTGTGGGGGATGTTTTCTTGGCACACTTTAGGCCCCTTAGTGCCAATTGGGCATCGTTTAAATGCCACGGCCTACCTGAGCATTGTTTCTGACCATGTCCATCCCTTTATGACCACCATGTACCCATCCTCTGATGGCTACTTCCAGCAGGATAATGCACCATGTCACAAAGCTCGAATCATTTCAAATTGGTTTCTTGAACATGACAATGAGTTCACTGTACTAAAATGGCCCCCACAGTCACCAGATCTCAACCCAATAGAGCATCTTTGGGATGTGGTGGAACGGGAGCTTCGTGCCCTGGATGTGCATCCCACAAATCTCCATCAACTGCAAGATGCTATCCTATCAATATGGGCCAACATTTCTAAAGAATGCTTTCAGCACCTTGTTGAATCAATGCCACGTAGAATTAAGGCAGTTCTGAAGGCGAAAGGGGGTCAAACACAGTATTAGTATGGTGTTCCTAATAATCTTTTAGGTGAGTGTATAATTTAAACGGATGAGTTATAAAAAAAATTCAACCCCCTCACAGTTGTCATGAATAAAAAATGCCACTCTGACATTTTTCTTCATGTTACTTTTTGTCTGCACCTTGTCATGAAACTAACACCGGAGTAAATTAACTGGAGATTAGCTACAGTTTGAGTAAGCTGTAGTTCAGAATAGCTTCGCCAGCATTGCTCCCATGTTTTCACACTAAAGATCCTGCTTTCTATTAGCAGCCGGGATGAGGAACGGAATTAAATTGAGGCCTTTTCATGCCATTAAATATAAAACTCACTGTATCTTTGGACCAGCTCAATGTGCAGCAACCCTGAATGAATATCATTTCATTACAAATCCAATAGTGTGATATTTCAGTGAATGTACTTTTAATTCCCGTCTCGTTTGCATGGATAAAATAGATGTTGACTAAGGGAGTTGAATTCTAAAATAAGCCTGTGCTAATCTTTTTTTTTTTCCCAGAGAGGTGATGGAGGAAGAGGATTAGATATCCCAGCAGAGTCATTCATCAAATGTAAAAGTGCATATTGCTTTCCTCCCTAATGCATACATAGTGCGAGCGCCCTACAATACCTTCAATTTTTCTTCTCTTTCTCATCTCTCCTTTCAGCGAGAGCTCGGATGCTGGGAAGGACGCTGCCGTGCAATGAAAGATGCTCCGGGTAACTCCTAACCTCTGTCATTTGTCTCGGCCGTCCGAACCCTGATCTCTCGTCTTGTGTTTTTCCTGTTTCACCCTGACAGTGCCATTAGCTACAGGGCCGGGCGTTGGGGAAGTCCTGTGATGAGACATACATTTTCATCAGCGTTACTTCCAGATCTGAGCCGCTGTACGTCTCGGGCCTCCTGTTCCTGTCACCGTTTTCAGTAGGAGGCGAGATGCATCTAATTGCAGATGGTTCGGATCTCCTGATCTGTCTAATAACTTTCCACCATGTCTCTCCGCATATGTTTGCACAGACATGTTTGATTGTTCAGAAACAAACAGATCCTGTGAGTTCATTTTCAGAGGTTGACTGAGCTGCGGTGTCTTTTCTTATACAGCTTGTCGGATTAATTATCTGACGAGGCATTTTGTACCATCACAGATGGGCTTTTGAACTAAAGAAATGACAAGCGCTTTGAAAATCTGAATAAAAAGGTAATGCACATGTTCAGCAGCATGTGAGTGCAGGGACATATACTGCAATGTGCTGTCTGGCATGAAGTTTATTCACCATTGTGAATTATTCATCATTAGTTATATAGTGTACAACGGGGCTAAAGGCACACCTTAAGAAAAATGTGCTTTTTATTACTCCCATAGTGTATGATTGCAGAAGAAAATATGTTTGTATTGAATATTGATGGAGCAACCGATTTTGTGTGAAAATAAATCATAAAAGTGGTTTATTTATTTCTTTAAATCTTATAAATGTATGGGGTGGCGAAGGGGGCTTTTATCCCACAGACACACGGGGCAAAAGAAACACACATGATACACATACTTTAGCTAAAATAATATATTTTAATAATGTCTAAGTTCACACTTTTTCAAAACAAATACTTCAGCAAAATTTGTACTATTTTCTATTTATTTTGATAAATAAAAGAATAATTTTTTTGTTCAATAAATACACTGTCATTAAAATATGTTAATATAAAAATATATTTTGAAAATACAGAAACAAAATTATTTTAAAAAGTAAAGATTCTGAAAGCATTGAAGGAGATAATAATTTAATATAGATTTACAGTAGATTTACAGTAGTAACAATAAATGATAGTTTATTATATGATATGATTAATATCATATTTTTAAATATGATGGTTTCATTATAAATATGGTGATTATCTCTAAGGTGGACACCCAACTTAATATATGATATTTACAATCTGAATCTAACCATGTCATGTCAACAAATGGAAATGTCAGCTATTTATTATCATGTTAATTATTGTGACTTTTACCCCAAATACCATACTTTTACATATTCTTCCGTTATTGAAAAACTGTTGCTTTAATTACTTTGAACAAAACTGAAAATCATTAAGAAGACCTTTGTCTCAAAATATATTCAATAATTTTAGCGATTCTTATTTGCTACTTAAATCTACAACATTTTTAATAACATCAAATTAGCACAGAATCAACTTTGCGCTGCTGCCTGCGATCTTTCTTTTACGGAAATAACTTTTTAAGGACTACAACAAACGGCTGGTAGGGACTACAACGAGCTTCTTCACGGGTTGGTGACATCACAAACCCTAAAATTTACATAAACCCCGCCCCCGGGAACACACATCAAAGCGGGTGAGGCCATGTTGAGAAGAAGAAGATTTGTTCAAGCACATTTGGGGGTCTGCTCAAGCTGTCATATCCGTCTTTTCACATTTATTGCAATACAGTACGAACACAAATGCAATAGCATGTCATAAAAACAAGATGACAACATAAGTTATAACCGTAATTAAACTAAACTATACCTGTTCTATCTTCATGCAGCAGATATTCTCTGGCTCTGTGCATCTTACAACAGTTCCCACACGAGCGATTTATAGATTATCATGACAGAATATGCTAAGTGATGACTTGAAGATAGTTAACTCCACAACAGCTTCATAAATTTATCAGCTATCCATTCAGAAACGTCCTGTCTCATTCTACATGTTGTCACTTCTTCTTCAGTCTCTCCATCATTGTCCGACTCCGGTTTGAACATAAAAGGCTGAACAGTTTCTGTCATTTTCAGTGCGTGTCTGCGTGAGGTAATCTGAGCTGCTAACGTGAGCTCTTGAAGCTCCGCCCTCTTCTTGAAAGTGGGCCGGGAGCAGCAGCTCATTTGCATTTAAAGGGACACACACAAAAAACGGTGCGTTTTGCTCAACCTCAAAAAGTGACAATTTTAACATGAAAAAAAACATTAAAAATTATCTGTAGGGTATTTTGAGCTAAAACTTCACATACACACTCTGGGGACATCAGAGACTTATTTTACATCTTGTAAAAAGGGGCATTATAGGACCCCTTTAAAAAATGAATGAGGAGGAGGGTAGTGAGTGACGTACCGGGTCACTAAAGACCAGAGGTATGTGTTTAAGGGTTAACGTAACATTATTAAAAACAAAAATTATATTGCTCATTATTAGTTAATGTTAGCTAATGTTCCTGTTGGAGGAATCATGTTATTAATATCTTATAGTTGACTGCAATTTAAGCTGGATGAGAGAGGAAAAACATTTTAACATGGGACAAAATTATGCACTTCAGCTTTAAGGGTACAAGAAACACCTTTTCTACTGTTTGGTCAAATGTAAATATGGGTCCAGACAATAATGAGTTTCCCAAAGGCGTCTTTACGATCTACTTAGGCTTACAATGCATTTGAGAAACTCAGCTCTGATTATTAATGTCTTAAAACCATGATTTGCCTCCTGAGAAAAAACTTAAGGGATCGTAACATTTCTTTCATTTTAGGGCAAAATTGTAAGTCTTCGATCCCAGTGTTTGTCAATCATGACCAAACTCTTTTAATTATTTAATTATTTTTACAGTCTGGCATAAACGTCTATCTTAATGTTTATTAAAGCCAACAATCATAAAAGATAATGCAAAATCAATGCATTCAGTTTAGCCACCCAATATTAGGCGTTTGTTATGTGTTTAATGACGTTCAATGCATTTGACCAGTGGCCTGGATGATTATTTAACTTTTCAGCAATTTTCAGTGTCAAAAATGTTAACTGAAAAAAACAGACCTTCCTCTTGCTGTTTTGCTGTAATTGTCTTGCGATTTCATGGTGTCGGACCGTGCGTTCAGATAACAGTTTATTAAACGAATTATTCGAACAGTCATCTCATTAAAAATTATCCTCAGTTCCTCCACTTTCTCCATTATCATACTCCTCTTTGTGCGTACGCATCTCGCGCTTAATTCACATGTGTAAGGGGGAAATTAAATGTGCTTCTGGTTGATTACATTTGGGTGGCGAAACTCCCTCAAGCTCTGTGCAAACGCGGCACCTTGAGGAATCCGGCCCGTAACCACACCGCCGACGTATTCCTTAAAATAAAGCACTGGGAACTGAATTGTCATTCTTTCATGGCACCTATTCAGACTAATTTAATTGAAATTTGCTTCGGTTGAATAGGACAACAGCCGGCACTCTGTTGGAGAACGTTCCCAGGTCTATATTAATACCTTCATGCTGTGCATGTGTGACAGTGATTGAAGTGTTGTGAAATGCAGGTAAAGAACGATTCATTATCTTGTCTCTTTAAATACTTTCAGGTTTGCCAGAACTATTTGTAGTTTGGTTTGGAGTGGAGGGACTTTGACGGCGGCCCACTGAATCTTCTGAATGGGCTCTCCTGATGGACAACGGGCCATTAATGCCATGATTTGTGTTTGGCACGTATGCACACAGCTGCAGACACTCGAGTGCTTTTGAAGTAATCATATGTTTCGCCAATCCTCAAAGACAAAGATGCATCTGAAGGAATTTCACTCAGCAAAAATGTCCTTTAGATCTGGTATGCTTGATTTATTTCCAATTTTGTTCTCTAGAAGCAGTCCTGACAATAACAGGGTGGTGTTTTATAGGAGTTGAAGTTCAGGACCAGAAGGTTGCAAGAAATTATCCAATAGTTCACTTGAGCAAGACTCAAGACTCATGTGTGTGCATGCGCGTGTGTGTGTGTGTCCAGGTAAACCCTATGTTATGAGGACAAAATGTCCCCACAAAGATATCTGAAGATATCAATATCTGAAATCCTTGTCCGTGTCGGGACATTTTGTGAAGTTCCTAAACGTAATTTAGGGAGGAGCGAGCCCATCCAGGCTTCCAATCAACAGCCAGAGTATATAAGCAGCTGCTTACCTCTCTTCAGTCTCAGCTGTTCCAGCATCCCTCCACCTCCCCAAACTCCACCTTCATCTTAGATACCTTGCCATGTAATTATATCCTATATTTAGTCACTGTGGGGGTATATCAGAGCTCGAGTTGAAGCTGCTTCATCGAGCCCCTCATCACTGGACAGCAAGTCAAATAAGTTTAACCTAATATCTTAAGATTATATGGGCAAACGAACTCGTTAATTGGTCCCCATAAGGAAAACAGCTTATAAATCAGACTAAATTATGTTTTTTGAAAATGTAAAAATGCAGAAAGTTTTCTGTGATGGGTAGGTTTAGGGTGAGGGGATAGAATATACAGTTTGTACAGTATAAAAATCATTATGTCTATGGAGAGTCCCCATAAAACATGAAAATGTGTGTGTGTGTGTGTGAGTGAGTGAGTGAGTGAGTGTGTGCGTGTTTTTGTGACATATCAGGACACAAATTTGTACAATGACATGGGTATGACACAGGTATTACAAGGAGAGGGTGACTTATGAGGACATTACCCATGTCCCCATTTTTCAAAAGGCTTATAAATCATACAGAATGAGGTTTTTTTTGAGAAAGTAAAATGTGTAGGGGGATAGAAAATACGGTTTGTACAGTATAAAAACCATTACGCCTATGGAATGTCCCCACAATTCACAAAAACAAACGTGTGTGTGTGTGTGTGTGTGTGTGTGTGTGTGTGTGTGTGTGTGTGTGTGTGTGTGTGTGTGTGTGTGTGTGTGTGTGTGTGTGTGTGTGTGTGTGTGTGTGTGTGTGCGTGTGTTTCAGACTACTGAATGCAAGTCGGATATGCAAAAAAAAATAGGATTTATAGTGAAATTTTGGTTTTGTGCATTTTAGAAATTGGCAAATGCTTTTATCCAAAGCTATTTACAACACTTTTTTGATTTTTTTTGATCATTGCTGCTCATGATATACAGGATATGTTTAACATCTTGAATATCAAAAAAAAGTCAGTGTAGACAAACTTTTTTTTTTTTTTTTTACTTTTGCCAGTATCAAAGAAAGTCAATTTAGTGGAAAAACGATCTAATATAAAGCGTCAGCTCACGTGTGCTGTGCTGCAGCTCATTAAAACGTGATGAAAACTGATGATTAATGAGTTAATAATAAGGGTGTTGTTACAGTAAGTCTACTTTAACAGTATATATACATTTACTAAAAACACATTAATAACTCATTAAAGCATATGTTTTAGGGTAACTATTGACAATATTTAAAGAGTAAAACTCTGTTAAATCATTTATATAGAAAGATCCAGAACTCAGTCAACAGTTCTACCATGATTCAGATCGATTGGACTACTTTTATCCTAAAGCAAGAAATGAAAGAACTGCAGTTCACTACTGTTAAAAAGCAACATAAAGCCACTGTAACACCAACAATTGTTCTGCCTCGGGGGGAAACTGAAGTCGACTGGATTAGATTAGGCGTCTCACCTGCAGTCTCCCGCCGGCAGCAGGAGCGGTTAAGACTCAGTTAGTGCGACTGATCCCCGGTGAGATCTTTGATTCTCTCGGTATGTCACTATACTATCCTCACCTGCCGACGGGGGAATAAACGGCTCAGACCGGCACTGAGCAGATAAATGACTCAACTAGCAGACAAACTTGAGAGGAGATTATGAAATGCAGTGAGCTTCCTGGGTACCGTTACATACAGTAGAAGGCTGTGTGCATGCTTGAGGAAACTGCTGTATTGGTCTGTGTGTGTAAGAGGGTTTCGGTAACACTTTCTATGAAGCCTGTAAATTTATTCTTAATGCATTATAATGCACACATAATGCCTTATAAACAACTTTGTATGAAGCCTGTATTCTTAATGCATTATAACGCACACATAATGCCTTATAAACAACTTTATAATGTGTTGCATCATCTGATAAATACTCATAATAATAGTTACAATACATTATAGTAATTACCTGTTTGTGGTTATTATAACTTTTAAGTGCAATGCATTATAACACCAGATGAAGCCTGTATTCATAATGCATTATAATACATGCATAATGCCTTATAAACAACCTTATAATGCACATCTCATGAAAAATCGTAACATGATTTGCATTGTGAATGTATTGTTCCTTTGTACGTTTCCATACAACTTTGATTTTGAAATGTCTTATAACCACTTTATGATATCTTATGGCTTGTGTTACTTTACTTAAAGCAGACAAAGACCACTTATAAATATTATGACGACATTATAAAGCTATTTAGATGTTTAAAAGAAGACTTAATCTTTAAGACAAGATGTAGTATGATACTGTGCAGATCTTAAGTAATCAATGTCAAGATATGAGACTTGGGAAAGTAAAATATAAGAAACTATGGGATATACACCGATCAGGCATAACATTGTGACCTAATATTTTTGCTGCCAAAACAGCCCTGACCCGTCGAGGCATGGACCCCTGAAGGTGTGCTATGACATCTGGCACCAAGATGTTAGCAGCAGATCCTTTAAGACCTGTAAAATGCGAGGTGGGGCCTCCATGGATCAGACTTGTTTGTTCAGCACATCTCACAGATGCTCGATTGGAATGAGATCTGGGGAATTTGGAGGCCAAGTCAACACCTCAAACTCGTTGTTGTGCTCCTCAAACCATTCCTGAACCATTTTTGCTTTGTGGCAGGGCGTATTATCCTGCTGAAAGAGGGCACAGCTACCAGGGAATACCGTTTCCATGAAAGGGTGTTCATGGTCTGCAACAATGCTTAGGTAGGTGGTACGTATCAAAGTAACATCCACAAGGTCCCAAGGTTTCCAAAAGCATCACACTGCCTCCACCAGCTTGCCTTCTTCCCATAGTGCATCCTGGTGCCATGTGTTCCCCAGGTAAGCGACGCACACGCACCCGGCCATCCACGTGATGTAAAAGAAAACGGGATTCATCAGACCAGGCCACCTTCTTCCATTGCTCCGTGGTCCAGTTCTGATGCTCACGTGCCCACTGTTGGCGCTTTCGGCGGTGGACAGGGGTCAGCATGGGCACCCTGACTGGTCTGCGGCTATGCAGCCCCATACACAACAAACTGCGATGCACTGTGTATTCTGACACCTTTCTATCAGAACCAGCATTAACTTCTTGAGCAATTTGAGCTACAGTAGCTCGTCTGTTTGATCGGACCACACGGGCCAGCCTTCGCTCCCCACGTGCATCAGTGAGCCTTGGCCACCCATGACCCTGTCGCCAGTTCACCACTGTTCCTCTCTTTGAGCACTTTTGATAGATACTGACCAGACCGGGAACACCCCACAAGAGCTGCGGTTTTGGAGATGCTCTGACCCAGTCGTCTAGCCATCACAATTTGCTCAAACTCGCTCAAATCCTCACGCTTGCCCATTTTTCCTGCTTCTAACACATCAACTTTGAGGACAAAATGTTCACTTGCTGCCTAATATATCCCACACACTAACAGGTGCCGTGATGAAGAGATAATCAGTGTTATTCACTTATAATGTCATAATGTTATGCCTGATAGGTGTATAATCCATTATAACTTAAGTGGATAAAATTATGTTTATTGTGTGTTATAAATCATCATACTCCTAATAGTTATAACCACAAATAGGTAAGTATTATTACTGCTGTCACGATTATTCATGAGATGACACAACACATTATAAGGTTGTATTATGCGTGCATTATAATGCATTAAGATTACAATGCAAGTTACAAGTTACAATGCATTAATCCTTATGATGCATTATAAATGCAGGCTTTATCTGGGGTTATAATGCATTGTACTCTTAAAAGTTATAACCACAAATAGGTAAGTGTTATAATGTATTGTAACTGATTATTTGTCAGATGGTAGAACACATTATAAGGTTGTTTGTAAGGCATTTTGCATGTATTATAATGCATGAAGAATACCCTTTTAATGCGTTATAAATACAGGCTTCATAGAAAGTGTTGCCAAGTTTCTTAGCTGGGAATAATGAATGTCTTTTCTAGCGCATGCATGGGAGGAATAACAAGTAAAGGCTGGCACTAATGCATAGATATGATTTATAATTCAGCAGATATGACAGTAGTGTCACAGTGAAGGGATGATGTTAGTATTAAAGGGGTCGCTGCAACCTTTTATGCAGAGGGTGTAGATATAAATTTAATGTTATAATCAACACTTTTCAGGATTAGTTAATCTCAGCAGCTGTAAAAATTCACATGAAATACTTATTTCTGCAATGGTGTCAGCCAATCACAGCAGTAAATTCTGAAAGAGACACGCCCCTTTTTTAAACCAGAGGGTAGAAAATGGCCTTCTATTTCTAAATTCTGACAGTTTTTGATGCACAAATCATTCTGAAGTTATAACTGCACCCCAGGGAACATTATGAAACTTTAAAAAATGCAGTTTACAACCTTTAAATTGCATCCAAATGCACCGATTTCTCCAGCTAAACAACAGCAGGTTTTACAAGGTTCTGTTAATTTCTAATTTCATTAAGTTCTGTTAATGAGGTGTTAAAAGCTGTTTTCACACATAAAAATAAATAAATAAAAACATCTCTCTTTAATTACTTCCCCCTTATTTTTTAATTCTGAGCTTGTCTCACCTGGACTTAACCTCACCTTTAATAAATTTTGATTATATAAAAGCGTTCATATTATTATAATCAAATTATTATTTTTTATGTGTATTTTTAAATATTTTAAAAATACTCGTAAAAAATAATAATTTGATTATAATAATATGAACGCTTTTATATAATCAAAATTTATTAAAGGAAAATTGCTTTTAATGAGTTAAAGCAATGTAAAAACATATGTTGTCATAACTTATTGATCATATAATTTTACGTCTATCCCCAATACTACTGTCAGAGAACAATTAGAGAACAATTGAGCTTTCCCAAATATTTTCATATATTTCATTACCATCAAAAAATGTGCACCAACATGAACCTGAAGACCATGATCAGACCTTTATTACAGGACATTAGCATTAAACATTATTATTATTATTAGCCTATTAAAATGATACTATAATTACATTAATATTAAACATTATATTGTTATTATTTAAATATAAATAACTTTTGGTACCATTTGTTATGCTTTTTATCAATGTAAAAATGTGAAAAAGGTCTGCACTCTAAAAATACTTTATTAGTTAGAAATAGAAGATAAAGACGTAAAGACGTTTCGGCTCTTTGCCTTTGTCAGTGTCTTTTTATCAATATAAAATATTATATTTGCATTAAATATTAGTTTTTGGACATGCAACATGGTATTCTTAGAAGTAACACTTTGCTTAAAGCCCTTATATATAATTCATTATAAAGGTATTTATAGTGCACATTATAATACATCATATCTTTTCATAAATAATTATAACCAAAGTTAAAGTAGATTATAATATTTGCAGATTCTGAAATTGGTTGTTTGTCATGTGTTTTAATGCATTATACTTTCTAAAGGTGTAACAATGAATAGATAAGTATTATAATGTATTATAACTGTGGTTGCAATTACTCATGAGACCATACAATGCCTTATAAGGTGCATTACAAGCAGGAATGGGTATTGAGAACCAAATTTCCCAGAACCGGTGATTCGATAAGAAACGGACGCGCATTTTGATTCCGCTTATCGCTTCCTGTGTGCGCATTTTAATGTGATTTTAAACCATTCAAACTCAAAAAACTCGCACGCTGTTTTCTGGGCTCTGTACACATCCAAAATGTGCGCGCAGAAAAGGTGATTTTGAACATTCGAGTGCAAAGAAGACTCACACACACACATGCTGCACACACACACACAGAACGGCTTCTCATAGTGAATAATGCGCGATGAGTTATCTTCCTCGTCTTTTTGCACAGCACACGAACGGACACACACACAAAAATATGTCAAAATATTCTCGTAAACACGGTCAGTTATGTCTTAAGGCAGTTGAAAAGAAAAGATGAAAACGCATGTGTAACAGTATATTGGATCCGTGCAGCTCTTAAAGTGACAGTGGCAGATTTTCCTGATGCAGCGTTAATCAAACAAGAAAATTCACTCGCTGTTCTAGACAGAATAACTTTTGTAACTATATTACTATATTAATAAAATATATACTATAGTAATGTATAGCCTATATTTTATTAACAAAGTGCAGTGTTATTTTACATTTGATTACAGTTTCTGTACCTGAATAACTGAAAATGTTTATTGTTTATTGCTTCAATCATATCTTTGTTCAATTGTATTTATTTGTGCAATTGCTCATTTGTTCTTTTTTAATTACTGAGTGTTTACTTGTCTTTAATGATGCTTGAAATGTATATAAGTTGGGTATTTTTAAACCAAGGTATTTTTTAGGGTATTTTTTTCCTAGCCTGTTGATTTTTGTTTATGGTGTTCAGCTACAATGAAATGTTTTGCAATAAGACTTAGAATAAATGTGATATCTAAGGTTTTTTTTTTACCTTATTGGAATCGAAATTAGGAATCGATAAGCGGAATCTGAATCGTTAAAATTCCAATGATACCCAACACTAGTATTGTGCATTTTTCCTTACCACTATTTTTTTTATTAGTTGTTTAATCATTTTAATGGAACCGGAATCGTTAGACAGAACTGGAAATGGAAAATTTCTTACGATTCCCAACCCTACAAGGCATAATTACTGCATTAAAAATACTTTTATAATGCATTATACAAAAGAGCTTTAAGTAAAGTGTATTATGCCAATACCATGGTACATGGTATTCATTCAATACCACAGTATACACCGATCAGGCATAACATTATGACCACTGACAGGTGAAGTGAATAACACTGATTATCTCTTCATCACGGCATCTGTTAGTGGGTGGGATATATTAGGCAGCACGTGAACATTTTGTCCTCAAAGTTGATGTATTAGAAGCAGGAAAAATGGGCAAGCGTAAGGATTTGAGCAAGTTTGACAAGGGCCAAATTGTGATGGCTAGACGACCGGGTCAGAGCATCTCCAAACCGCAGCTCTTGTGGGGTGTTCCCGGTCTGGTCAGTATCTATCAAAAGTGGTCCAAGGAAGGAACAGTGGTGAACCGGCAACAGGGTCATGGGTGGCCAAGGCTCATTGATGCACGTGGGGAGCGAAGACTGGCCCGTGTGGTCCGATCAAACAGACGAGATACTGTAGCTCAAATAGAGAAGAAAGGTGTCAGAATGTAGAAAGGTGTCAGAATACACAGTGCATCGCAGTTTGTTGTGTATGGGGCTGCATAGCCGCAGACCAGTCAGGGTGCCCATGCTGACCCCTGTCCACCGCCGAAAGTGCCAACAGTGGGCACGTGAGCATCAGAACTGGACCACGGCAATGGAAGAAGGTGGCCTGGTCTGATGAATCCCGTTTTCTTTTACATCACGAGGATGGCCGGGTGCGTGTGCGTTGCTTACCTGGGGAACACATGGCACCAGGATGCACTATGGGAAGAAGGCAAGCCGGCGGAGGCAGTGTGATGCTCTGGGCAATGTTCTGCTGGGAAACCTTGGGTCCTGCCATCCATGTGGATGTTACTTTGACACGTACCACCTACCTAAGCGTTGTTGCAGACCATGAACACCCTTTCATGGAAAAATATTCCCTGGTGGCTGTGGGCTTTTTCAGCAGGATAATGCACCCTGCCACAAAACAAAAATGGTTCAGGAATGGTTTGAGGAGAACAACAACGAGTTTGAGGTGTTGACTTGGCCTCCAAATTCCCCAGATCTCAATCCAATCGAGCATCTGTGAGATGTGCTGAACAAAAAGTCCGATCCATGGAGGCCCTACATCACAACTTACAGGACTTAAAGGATCTGCTGCTAACATCTTGGTGCCAGATACCACAGCACACCTTCAGGGGTCTAGTGGAGTCCATGCCTCGATGGCTCAGGGCTGTTTTGGCAGCAAAAGGGGAACCAACACAGTATTAGGATGTTATGCCATAATGTTATGCCTGATCGGTGTAAATGTACCATGAGCATCTGTTAGCCTCACCAATGCACTTTGTTGTATGTTGCTTTGAAAACAAAGCACCTGCCTTGCAATTACATTTGAATGTAAACATTGCTTTAAATATAGCATGTCTTTAGATGTTTCTGATAGGTAATTAGGAGAAGAAACACTCTGTAATTACTGGATCATTGTCCCTATAGGACAGATCTAATTGAGTGCTTTCTCGAGCCGAGGTTCCTGACAGGTGTAAATGCACAGAGATCAGCGCTGTAGAATCATCTGGACTGACTGACGTGCTCGCAATGAAGCTAATTACATCTAATTATGCACAACCGCTCGTTTCTATTTCAGTCTTAGTCAACTATCAGAGATTCTTCAGAACTTCTGTGCACTATGTGAGAGCGATACAGTTCTCCACTTTCTCTTCTCCCTGTTCTTTAATTGTCGATTGACTTAAGCTTCAGAAATACACCATCACTGTTAGAGGCTTTCAATCATTTAGCGTGATTAAAGTCTCTGCCGCACTTTCCCTGCACTAAACGCACGGTGTGAATTTCTGACAGTGCTGCGTGAATAAAGCAGATGATATTTGCTTTCAAGTCCTGCATTTGCTTTCTGTAATCCAGAGCGAATGGTGAAATCATTCTGGCCATGACCACTGAGTGCAGTAACATTTGCTCTGAGAAGTGACTTGGGTTTAGTCTGAAAGCTGTTTGCAATTACTCAAACTAATGAATGATGAAGAATTCAGTGACATGCTGTTCCCATTCAGTGTTATGCTTCAAATGATGTGGCACTAATTCTTTCTTGTACTAATTATCATGAACACTTTTCCACTCACAGGTAAATCTCTTTATTTCAGCCCTGAAATGCTTCTCTTTTTTTCATTTGCGTTTTAAATGTCACATTAACACACACTCTGAAATTTGTCTTTATGACTTCACTCTTAAATTAAACACATTTTTGGATGATGAAAAAATGTCTGCACACTTCATATTTGCCTACATTAATTAGGGGCCATGCATGAGAGTTCATGAGAGAAGTAGTGACCACTAATTCATGAACGAACACATGATTCTTTTGAGTCAGACTGATCTGGTTCTGCAGTTCAAATCACTGACTCAGTGATTCAGTCTAAAAGATTCGTTCACAAATTGGTTGACTGGACTATATGACTTCAGAAGTGTTATATGGTCTATTGTTATGATGCTTTTGCAGACCAGAGCAAATTTGGCATCTCTAACTCAGTCCCTCTAGCGCCACCAACTGTACAAAGTTGCACTCACGTTAATGCTAATAACTTTTAAACTGTAAGGGCTAGAAACAAATTTATTCCCTTGATTCCTTGGCTGAAGACAATTCGATTGCACCCTATGACGTCATTTTCCGTCATGAAATTTTTTCCTCCATTTAGAATTTTCCGAAAAACTTACTTTTTCGAACTCCTCCTATAGGCCGTTGCTCTGATTTACACTTTAGCATATTCTGTGTGTTATGACCTGAGGGTACCTGCACAGTTTCAGCACAGTGCCACCTAGTGGTCAAGAGATATGAAAAATGCGTTATAAGCTCTTTTTGCTTATAACTTCTTAAAGGTTTGGCAAAAAATCAAAACTGGTCTCTTTAGATTCGGTGCAGCATGCCAAGTCGAACAATACCCAATTTTCCCATATCAGCCATTTTGGGTGTCGGCCATTTTGAATTTTGTCGTAAAATGCTATATTTTAACTCTTTCCCCGCCAGCGTTTTTTAACAAAGTTGCCAGCCAGCGCCAGCGTTTTTGATCATTTTCACAAAAATTTCATGGCCCCCAGAATATTTTGTTGTATGAATATCTGAACATGCAATATATCAAAAGAAAGAACAGAGCCTCTGCTTTTAGACAAAAAAAAACCCTGTTTTATTCTTGCTTCATGCATTCCTTTTTTATCACCACTTGAATATGGGTAAGTTTCATAAAAAAAGAAACATTTTGAGCAAAAAGCTGAGAAAATTACATTTTTGTCAAAGACTACATCCAGATCAGATTCAGAGCGATGATCAAACACAGATGGAGTAGATGGAGTCCATCAACACCCCTACTGCTTGCACAGTCCTATAGCTCGCCCTGGGTTGACATTTCATTCAGTAATATTAGGCAGTTTTGATTTATATGCTGTTTAATATTGATGATCGCATTATTTTTCATATGCATCTGCTTACATATGAGATCGCTCGTTTCTGCGTCTTCTTCGCCTGTGTTTTGATCAGGAGATTCTGAATCTCCTGAATTCTCATTCAGAAGATGTGTAATAGCGTCCCCTAGCGTATAACAGTGAAAACACAGAAACCCGGAAAATTCCGTGTTTGGCGGGGAAGCACTTTCTCAGAAATAACGGAAAATTCAGAGTTTGGCGGGGAAAGAGTTAAGAACGCATTGGAATATCGTTACGAAACTCTGTATATGTCTTCGGCACCATGCCCTGAAGGTACTCAAAAAGTTTCGGGGCAGCACCACCTTGTGGTCAAAAGTTATAATGAAATTTCCAAAAATGCTAATAACTTTTGATTAAATTAACCTATTATAATAAAACTTATAATGATTCCTTGGGTCATGCCGAGAACATAGATACCAATTTTGCCATATTTGGTCAAGTGGCACTAACGAGTGGCAAATGATGTGGCACTAATTCTTTGTTGTACTAATTATCATGAACACTTTTTCACTCACAGGTAAATCTCTTTATTTTAGCTCTAAAGTGCTTTTTTTTCATTTCCATTTTAAATGTCACATTAACACACACTCTGAAATGCAACCTTTATGACTAGATAGCACTCTTAAATTAAACACATTTTTGGATGATGAAAAAATGTCTGCACACTTCATATTTGCCTACATTAATTAGGGGCCATGCATGAGAGTTCATGAGAGAAGTAGTGAACTCTAATTCATGAACAAACACATGATTCTGATGAGTCAGACTGATCTGGTTCTGCAGTTCAACTCACTGACTCAGTGATTCAGTCTAAAAGATTCGTTCACAAATCAGTTGACTGGACTATATGACTTCAGAAGTGTTATATGGACTATTGTTATGATGCTTTTGCAGTCTGAACTTTCACCATAGCAAATTTGACGTCTCTAACTCAGTCCCTCTAGCGCCACCACCTGTCCAAATTAGCACTCACGTTTATGCTAATAACTTTTGAACCGTAAGGGCTAGAAACAATTTTTTCCTCTGATTCCTTGGCTCAAGACAATTCGATTGCACTCTATGACGTCATTTTCCGTCATGAAAATTTTTTTCGCCATTTTGAATTTTCCAAAAAAAAAAATCTTTAAACCTTTTTTTTAAATCTTCCTAGGCCGTTGCTCCGATTTACGCTTTAGCATATTCTGACCAAACTTGGTGTGTGTTATGACCTGAGGCTTCCCGCACAGTTTCGGCACAGTGCCACCTAGTGGTCAGGAGATATGAAAAATGGCTATTTTTGCTTATAACTTCAAAACTGGTCTCGATACCCAATTTTCCCATATCGGCCATTTTAAATTTTTAACGTAAAAAATGCTATATTTTATGAACGCACTGGCGTATTGTTACAAAACTCAGTATGTGTCTTCGGCACCATGCACTGAAGATACTCAAAATGTTTTTGGGGCAGCGCCACCTTGTGAAATTTCCAAAAATGCTAATAACTTTTGATTAAAGGTGCAGTGTGTGATTTTTAACGGCATCTAGCGGTGAGGTTGTGAATTGCATACCCCCCTCCCTTTCGGAGCACATAGAGAAGCTATGGTGGCCGACACAGGACAAAAATGGCGGCGTCGGAGAGAGCAGAGAGTGACTAGCGCTCTGTAGAGAAGTTTGTCCGTTTAGGGCTACTGTAGAAACATGACGGCGCAAAATGGCGATTTCACTGTAAGGGGACCCGCGGTGTGTGTAGATAGAAATGGCTCATTCTAAGGTAATAAAAACATAACAGTACATTATGTAAGGTCTTTATACTCCACTGAAAACATAGTTATGTGTATTATATTGCATTTCTATCAATAGATCCTCATAAATACTACACACTGAACCTTTAAATTAACCTATTATAAAACTTATAATGATTCCTTGGGTCATGCCAAGAACATAGATACCAATTTTGTGCCGAGTGGCACGAACGAGTGGCAAATAATTATCATGAACACTTTTTCACTTTCAGGTAAATCTCTTTATTTCAGCCCTAAAATGCTTTTTTTTCATTTGCATGTTAAATGTCACATTAACACACACTCTGAAATGCAACCTTTATGACTAGATAGCACTCTTAAATTAAACACATTTTTGGATGATAAAAAAAAAAATGTCTGCACACTTCATATTTGCCTACATTAATTACGGGCCACACTCTCATGAGTTCATGAGAGAAGTAGTGACCGCTGATTCATGATTCTTTTGAGTCAGATCTTTTGAATGAATCAGACTGATCTGGTTCTGCAGTTCAACTCACTGACTCAGTGATTCAGTCTAAAAGATTGAATCTATTTGATGCTCAAATGAGCATCAAATAGACATTACAAAAAGTAGCTTTAGAAAGAAATATTTAGTTTGATTCAACAGAATTTTTATTAATATGGAAATATGACATTTTTCAACAAAATGATACTCTAAATAAGAAACAAATACTTCTAGTAGGTGGCGGTAAATGTCTTAATGAGTAAGTCACTGAGTCATTCGTTCATTCGATTCATTCAAACGGCTGATTCCTTCAGGAATGAAGTAAATGGCTCTCTTATTGAATGAGTCATTGAATCATTGATTCACCCGATTGTTCAAACTGCGTATTCATTCAGAAACGAAGCACGACTGTTCTGGCATATAGGTAATATTTTCAATGGCAAAATTGAGCAAAAACAGACTAAAATGACTATCTAAAATATAACGCAATACTAACTTCTTATTTATTGAATTTCTGTATGAAATCAATATCACATTTGCACTCCTGCTATTCGGGACAAAAACAGCACTCGTGTGATATGCGTTACTCGTGTGAAATTGTTTAACTTTGTCATATGATAAAAATATGAGACAAAAACTCATAAAGGGGCATTTTTTGCCCCAGTGTCTTGAATTTTAGGGGCCATTCTAACTGCATATATATATATATATATATATATATATATATATATATGTATGTGTGTGTGTGTGTGTGTGTGTGTGTGTGTGTCCTTATTTATAATATGTCAACCTTTGGTCATGTTATTGCTGTACGGTTCTTGACCTTGGCAAGATGATAACACAATCCTGCGGCCAGGAATCTGTCAGAAACCATCCATCTGTTGTCATATAAAATCTTAAAGAAGCTCTATCTTCATAGTTTGACCTATTGTCAGGCGTCTTTAAACTAGTTGATCCTTATGGAGTTGAGTGCAGGTACACACAGCTGAAAATGTGAAGTAAAATATCCGGGTTACTCTTTTAATTATAATAAAAATGAATAGAAGTATCCTTAAAATATAATAAAAGTATATGCATTTGCATACATTAGATTTGTCATTATTGATAATATTGATGCATGAGATTTCATGAGAGAAGTAGTGACTTCTGATTCATGAATGAACATATGATTCTTTTGAGATGAATCACACTGACTCAGTGATTCAGTCTAAAAGATTCGTTCACAAATCAGTTGACTGGACTTCAGAAGAGTTATGGACTATTGTTATGATGCTTTTGCATCCTTTTTGAAGCTTTCATTCTGGGGTAAACTTTTTCTTTAAACATATTTTATCAGTTCATTTTATGCAAAATTACTTTTTTTGGGAGGGAGGGAGGGGGGGATAATTGCATATCGCACTTTCACATGAGCATCTGCGGGGCTTTCAATATCGTTGGTTTATTTGGGCTCTTAATGCTCATAATGTTCAGTCTCAATAATAACATTTTCATCCACTCTGATCTCTGGCCTCCCTCTCAATGATGAGATGTGATTTTAATGTCTCTTCAGGAAAGTTGCATATTTTGGGTGACGAGCGATGAAGGGGAATGTGCCTCTTTATCTCGGAGCGATGATATTAGCATCAGACCAACATTTGTGCAGCTTAGACTAAAGATGAATACCATTTGATTATCATCTATGGCCTCATTGTCAGGACGAAGCGTTTGCACAATGGAGCATAAATTATGAAGTCTCTCATTTCGCTCTCAGTGTAGACATCACATCACGGAGTATAACAGCTACAGGCTAAAGATGAAAAAGAGAAACTGAAAGCATTAAATGAACTGTGGTCAGGACAAAGAAAATAAGTGCCAAAGCTCAGCTCCGAAAAAAAGAGAGGATTTTTGTATTTTAGAAATGCATTTTCTGACACTTTCCACAAATAGGGTACAAATTGGTGCCAATTGCTTTTTTAAAATGAATAAAAAGGCACGTCTTATTTTGAGAAACACACAATCACATTACTATATGATTTTCTACCTATTAAAAAATGGAATGTTGCATAAAATTGTAACCACATTTGGAATCAAATAAATAATAAGTATAATTGTATTGCTAATTTTATCTACATTATCTACATACAAAATTCCCTCCTATAACAAATAAATATTTTTCTTCAATTTATGAGAAATAGTTTCTCAATAGTTACAAACCCCAACTTAAAAACTTGATAACTTATCTCGGATTCATTTATTTATTACTATTTATTAAATTTAAAATAATTATTTTAATTGCAACTAGCCCCAACTATCTATCCTTCATTACACTATAGCTTATCTTGAAATTATTCATTAATTTATTTAATTATTCATTCATTCATACATTTAAAATAGATTTATTATTGTTTATTAATTTTAATTAAAGAAAATAAAATTTTAATTTGCAACTAACCCCAAGCCCCAACAATCTAGCCTTGACTACATTATAGTGTATCTTGGAGTTATTTGTTTATTTATTTAGAATAGATTTATTATTATTTAAAGTGCCCCTATTATGCTAGTTTAAAGGTTTTTAATTTTGTTTTGGAGTCTCCTACAACAGGTTTACATGCATCAAAGGTAAAAAAAAACCTTTGATTTTCTCATTATATACATTGCAGCATCACAAGTCTGAAAATGACTCGTTCGAAGATTCAGTCTCTTTAAGCCCCACCTTTCTGAGAGCTACTCTGCTCTGATTGGTCAGATGGCCCAATCTGTTGTGATTGGTCTACCGCTTACAGTGTGGGTCAGAAACCAAACGCCCGCCCTAGCAACCACCCAGGATACCCTATCAACCACCTACCAACACCCTAGCAACCACCTATCAATGCCCTAGCAACCACCCAGAACACCCTAGCAACTCCATAGCAACCACACAGAACACCCTAGCAACTCCGTAGCAACCACACAGAACACCCTAGCAACCGAATGCCGAGTTTCGCCACTGCAAGCACCACTCACATTTTCTTCATAAAATGTACATTCTAGTTAGTGTGTGATGTTGCTGTTAACATTAGTTATTACTTTTTAACATTAAGCATAAAAAAAGATCTGCAAGGTTACAAAGCTCAAAGTCCACTCCAAAGGGAGATATTTTATTTAACAGAATCCACTTTCCAAGACCTACAACGAACGACCCGTTTGGACTACAAGACGTTTTTTCCAGGCTTTGTGAAGTCAAAATGTTACTCATTTATATAATCTCCGCCCTCCGAGTCCTGGTTGAGCTGCTGCTATGTCAAAGAGATGCTGTTTTTTCCACCCCGTTTCCAAAACTCATTTGTTAGACCTTCCTAAGGCTGACGAGAGTGATTTAAAATTGATATTAAACACTGTTCCTGAACATTATAACCCCAAACGCTGCACATTTTACGGAGAACAGAGAGTTCAATGCGGCTCCGCACAAAAGCTTCTCCTGAAATGAATCAGTTCCCACTTTGTCGGGACAATCTGTTGTTTATGGATCACAACTTGTAAGTTTGTTTTATTATTTGTAGTTGTGTTTTCTATTAACAGTTCCAATGATAAGTTTTATGTTGTTGCTATGATGTAAACAAAGGGCAAAGCTTTGTCTCCGCTCGCCTGTGCTAGTGTTGATATAGTGTTTACTGTAGAGTTTGTAAGGCTGTTCACTCGATTACTGTTTGATTTACCATAGTTTTCCGACAAATATCACAATTAAATGGTGTATAACATATCTAAAATGTATAAGAAAATTACAAAAAAACAAACAACGTCCTGTGAACATTCTTTAAGTCTGAATCAGGCTTGAATTGGTTTGAAATTGACGCCATCCTTAATATTTACACTAGAGAAGAGCTCATGGTTATGGTAAGGGGCGGGACATTTCCCAAACACGCGGTGCCAATCACAACACACTGGGCCAGCTAACCAATCAAAGCACATTTCGTATTTTGGAAGGAGGGGCTTCATCGAAACTAATGTTAGTTCGAGACAGACTGGGGAGAGAGGTGCTGTAATAATGTAAAATATGTGTTTTTTGAACAATCAAGCATTAAAGCATATTCTAGTACATCCCAAAAACAAAATCAAGACTTCGTAAAAGGGCATAATAGGACCCCTTTAAATTGAATGTTTATTGCAAGAAAATAACAATAACACAACTCAGGGTTTTAAACTGTACTCAGACTTTCTTAAAGTTTGATCACAGGGCTGCAAATCTTCCATAGTTATCTCTCAGAAAAACTCTTCTTTGAGGATTGGGGAAAGTGCTGGCCTTCTGAGACCTTTTTTGGGAAACTTTCAGACGCAATTGCTCACTCGCTGTTATCAGTAGAGTGGCGTATCTGAACAAATGGTGTTTGATGATAACCTTCCACAGAAACAGCTCTGAGCTCTTCTCCCTGCTAATATATGTTATCTAGGTTGTCATCCAGCACAAATACTGCAGGAAGCAAAACTGTCTGAATGGAAGGATGACTTCAGCTTCGCCAAAGTCTTCTTTAGGTATCTTGGCACAAATAGAGGTAATGTTTCAACAGAGCCAGGCTGCTTTGTGATGAGACCATCAGTAATGCTGAAGATGTGTCAGCAAAAGACCACGCGTTACATCAGCACAAACACACGCTCACAGGACAACAGCCTCTCTTTATATATATATATATATATATATATATACACACATACAGTACCAGTCAAAAGTTTGGAATCATTACTATTTTTGCTGTTTTTGAAAGAAGTCTCTTATACTCATCAAGTCTGCATTTATTTGATCAAAAATACAGAAAAAAACTGTAATATTGTGAAAAATTATTACAATTTAAAATAATGGTTTTCTATTTTAATATACTTTAAAATATAATTTATTCCTGTGATCAAAGCTGAATTTTCAGCATCATTACTCCAGTCTTCAGTGTCACATGATCCTTCAGGAATCATTCTAATATGAGGATTTATTATCAATGTTGGAAACAGTTGTGCTGCTTAATATTTTTATAACCTGTGATATAATAAAAAGTTTTTTTTTTTTTTTTTTAAAGAACAGTTTATTTAAAATAGAAATATTTTGCAACAATCTATTGTTCAAAACTTTTGGGTCAGTAATTCTTTTTCTTTCTTTTATTCAGCAAGGATGTGTTAAATTGATAAAAAGGGATTAAAGATTTGAGTAAAGATTTATAATGTTAGAAGAGATTTCTATTTTGAATAAATGCTGTTCTTTTTAACTTTTTATTCATCAATGAATCCTGAAAAACGTATCACAGGTTATAAAAATATTAAGCAGCACAACTGTTTCCAACATTGATAATAAATCCTCATATTAGAATGATTTGTGAAGGATCATGTGACACTGAAGACTGGAGTAATGATGATAAATTCAGCTTTGATCACAGGAATAAATTACATTTTAAAGTATATTAAAATAGAAAACCATTATTTTAAATTGTAGTGATGTTTCACAATATCACTGTTTTTTTCTGTATTTTTGATCAAATAAATGCAGCCTTGGTGAGCATAAGAGACTTCTTTCAAAAACATTAAAAATAGTAATGTTTCCAAACTTTTGACCAGTACTGTATATATATCATCATATCATCATAAATGTAGTTTAGGAAACTAATATTCGATGTATGTTTCCTGAATTTTTTCTGTATGCATAATCATCTTAATCGGTTACAGATGGTCAAAACAAGGCCCTGAAAATAAGAGATGATGCATGCATAATTAAATTAATTAATAACTATCCCTGTGCGTTTAATAATTAATTCAGTTGATCACTCACCTGTTCACACTTACATCACTGAGGGTGTGTCTCATTCAGTTCCCTAGCTCTCCAGCTCGTGAATAAGTATATCGTGTACACGAGTTCGGGCACTGGTAAGGACAGTAAAAGACGCTGGCTCACTACACATTGGGACACTGATGACTCTATTTCTGCCGACGTGACAACGTCCTCATTGTACAACATCATTACTGGTATTTATGAACAACAGCAGAGCTTATATCTTTCTGACATTACTTGTAATGTTATTTAAAGTACATTATGATAAATACTTTGCTTGTTACCTATACATGCAACATTTCAGCCGTAAATAAATTATAAATGTTAGCTAGATTATGTTCATTACCTGGGTTTTGCGGTGCATTGTGGGACCTTTTAGGGAGCGAACATTTCAGTGCACTGGAAGGATTCTGCAATTGAGACAGCCCTTAAAATGGCCGACTCCCTAATCAGTGCCCTGACTACTGAACTAGGGAGCTGACACACCCTAAGTCATCAGAAAATCAAGTTGTCGGGTCTAAGGACTTTTTAATCATTAGAACTGAAGGTGGCGCTATAACAGTGGAAAACATGAATGTACATGCAACTTCTTTGAATATTATTAATTAACTTTTGGTTAACACGCAACTGTTTTAGAATACAAATTATTTTGTGAGCCTATAGACTGTATAGGTGTGCTTTTATTTTGAAAATATCTTGTCAAGATACTTCCTGTTTGGCATTAACACTTGACATTTGATCTCTGGGTCATCAGACCAGCATTTTAGCAGCAAATATCATTCTAAAAATCAACACCAACTGATTTCCATGTGTAGTTTCATTGGTCAGGTGAAGCATTTGCAGAATGGAGCATAAATGTTAGCGTCTGTGGTTCATCTGTCAGGGTAGACATCACTGAGTGTAAAGCCCGGAACACACCAAGCCGGCGGGCGGCCGTCGGGCAGTTTTCGTGCGTCGGCCAACTAAGTTTTCTCGGCTGACGTTGGTCCTCGTCGGCTATTTTTCAGCCAATTCGACGTTGAATTGGCGTCGGCGCTTGTCGGTCAGTCGGGCCATCTGATCGTTCTGATTGGCTGTTCAGCTAGCGAACCAGTGCACGAGAAAAAAAAACGGAAGTGACGAAGCAAGTAAACGACAGAGTCAAGAGGGAACACACAGAACACCTGTCTCATTTGTTTACATTTCTCATTCCGATACACGTGAATATTTTAAAAAGATATGGCTGTGTGGAAAGTGCGCTTTCTCCATATTTTTCGCGTCCGCTTCTTCCTTTCCTCTTCCACAAGCAAAAGACCAAGGGCTGACAACACCAGTGGCATTTGCAACGTGTCAGACATTTCTGAAATGTGCACGAATCCGTCTGTGGTGAGCGAGCTTCTGAGCTGATTTATATCTTTATAGCTCTTCCGGTTGCCCGCTTTGAATAACGAAAACAGACTACTGCCACCAACTGGTACGGAAAGGTATTTCCTCTTACGCAGGCGCAGAACGGACGTGGTACTTGGCCGTCGGATGTCGAGCGTTGGCTTGGTGTGTCAGGGCAACTTTGGATCCAGACGCTGCCGACGTGAGCCAACGTGAGCCGACTCAATAGTGGGTTCCATTGCGTCGCGTCACTGGCGTTGCTTGCGGCAGAAGTTGAAAAGTTTTCAACTTTTCAAGCGCCAACACAGGCGTCAGCCAATCAGATCGCCTATGCAAATACCCTAGAGCAGACACTAGCCAATTGCGTTCATGCAACACCGGAAAAGTAATATGATTGGCTGTTGCCACCAAGCTTCAGACACGCCCTCTGTCAAGCGTTGACGCTGACGCCCCGTGTGAATGCAGCGTAAGGAGAACAGACCAAAACTGCTCTAAAGCACTGATTCAGGTAAGAAACAGTTCAGTTCACTCTGTCCATCTGTGTGTTTTTCTGTCACTCTCAGCTAGCACTCCTTTTTAATAGAATATAGAATAATATATGTATTCTGTAAAATGATAATATAGAAAAATACTGTAAAAATATATATTTTCACATACTTCAGTTTTAATACTTGAGTTCAGTTGCTCAAATTGGCTGTACAAATCACAAACTGTTAAACTGACTTGTATAACAACATAAAAAATTGCTTAAATTATCTAGATGAGTTATGTAAAAACATTCTTAAAGGGGTCTTATTATGCTTTTCCACTTTTTCAACCTTAGTTAGTGTGTGATGTTGTTTGAGCATTAAAAAGATCTGCAAGGTTACAAAGCTCGAAGTCCACTCCAAAGGGAGATATTTTATTTGACAGAATCCACTTTCCGAGACCTACAACGAACGACCCGTTTGGACTACAAGACGTTTTTTCCAGGCTTTGTGAAGTCAAAATGTTACTCATTTAAATAATCTCCGCCCACGCACTGCAAAAAATGCTTTTCTTACTTAGTATTTTTGTCTTGTTTCCAGTCCAAATATCTAAAAATTCTTAAATAAAGATGCTTTTACTGGATAAGTAAAATGACATATTTTCTTGTTTCTGTTTGAAATCTTGTTATTTTTTGTACGCCATTGGCAGATAATTTTGTTTGTTTTAAGCAAAAACGCACTTCATTTTGTCTGTTTTTTTTTTTTTTTCAGAAAACAAGAAAAAATATCGTATGTCATATCCAGTAAAAGCATCTTGATTTAAGAATTTTTAGATATTTAGATATTTACAAGACTAAAATACTAAATAAGAAAAGTAGGAATACGCAAAAAAGGCGACGAGTCCTGGTTAAGCTGCAAGACAGTGTTGTTGCTATGTCAAAGAGATGCTGTTTTTTTCCACCCCGTTTCCAAAACTCATTTGTTAGACCTTCCTAAGGCTGACGAGAGTGATTTAAAATTGATATTAAACACTGTTCCTGAACATTATAACCCCAAACGCTGCACATTTTACGGAGAACAGAGAGTTCAATGCGGCTCCGCACAAAAGCTTCTCCTGAAATGAATCAGTTCCCACTTTGTCGGGACAATCTGTTGTTTATGGATCACAACTTGTGATTTTGTCTTATTATTTGTAGTTGTGTTTTCTATTAACAGTTTCAAATGATAAGTTTTATGTTGTTGCTATGATGTAAACAAAGGGCAAAGCTTTGCCTCCGCTCGCCTGTGCTAGTGTTGATATAGTGTTTACTGTAGCGTTTGTAAGGCTGTTCACTCGATTACTGTTTGATTTACCATAGTTTTCCGACAAATATCATGATTAAATTGTGTATAACATCGTATATAAAATGAAAATTACAACAAAACAAAAAAAACATACCACTCTGAAACATCCTGTGAAATCCTTTCTGGACAATCCTCTTGTTTGTTAACATTCTTTAAGTCTGAATCAGGCTTGAATTGGTTTGAAATTGACGCCATCCTTAATATTTACACTAGAGAAGAGCTTGTGGTTATGGTAAGGGGCGGGACATTTCCCAAACATGCGGGGCCAATCACAGCACACTGGGCCAGCTAACCAATCACAGCACATTTCGTATTTCGGAAGGAGGGGCTTCATTGAAACAGGAAGTAAACGGCACGTTCGAGCCAGACTGGGGGGAAAGGAGCTGTAATAATGAAAAAATTTGAAAAATAATGTTTTTTTGAACAATCAAGCATGAAAACATATTCTACTACACCCAAAAACAAAATCAAGACTTTGTAAAAGGGCATAATAGGACCTCTTTAATGTAAAAACATTATGTTGCCATATCAGTTGTTACAGTGTATATATATAAATATATTTTTATTTTATCATGTTATGTAAAATATTTATTTAGTATAATAAGTTGTATTTTCATGTTGTGGTTCCTTTAGTATTTAGTAGTAAATGTGTAGCATTTCACAGACATTGATTTTCAACAGAAAGTATATATTTTATATTTAAATAAAAAGGATGAAATTGAATGTTTAGATAAGATTATGTGAACTAACTTGAGTCAGGAAGCAAGGCGGATCGGTTTACAAATGAAAAGAAAGAAAAAGACAGTTTGGCGACTTGTTAAGACTACATTATAAATTATAATAAATATTATAAACCAAATAATGCCCGAGGGGGTCTGGATCCTGTGAGAGGACAGCAGTATTGCATGTATATATCCTGTGCTTTAGTTCACAGCACAGCCTGTCCCTGTAGCGTTTCCTCCTCTCCTGAGATGATTTCAGGTCCTCCGGCCCTCTCTCACCTTCACACACTGAAAAGCCTTCGCTTTTTCTTCAGGGCCTTTTGATGCATGCTGTGCTGTTGGCCAAACATCTTTATTGAATTACATAATCCATATGAAGGTCGATGTAGTGTGTAAAAGTGCTTGTCATATGATTCACATGTGTTTAGACTCTCCGTCCCCTTCAGGCTTTTTGGCACATTATAGCCTAATTCACAAGAGATACAGGGAGAGACATAAGATGAAATATTGAATATTCATGTTATCTGCAATGATTTTGATGGTGAAATAAAATTAAGCGACATTCGTTCGCAAATTTTTAATGCAGTATTCCAATTTTCCACTTTCTGTTTCGCAACATTGCTATTGTCATGATGATTTTAATGATTTTTGCTATTAATGACGATTCATTTTTGCTATTAATGATGAATATGTATGATGACTTTTGCTATTAATTTTGCTTGTTACACATTATTTTTTCAGATTTTAATTTTTTAAAAGCGGCACTAGACTTGGTAAGTTTGATTCAGTTTCTGTGAATCAGTTCAGAGAATCATCCCAAAACTTTGATTCAGCGATTCATTTGCATTGCATGCTCATTAAAGTCTTTGTGCGGTATTTTTTTCTGTTAAAGTACATGCATATAAATATTGCTGCATATCAATATATAGGCCTATATTATCATGCTGTGCATATTATCAGATGATCAGATCATTAATATAGTGAACATTTACGCATTTAGCAGATGCATTTATCCAAAAATGACTTCCAAAAGAGGAGCAAAAGCAATTTGTCAAAGAGCCAACAATAATTGTGATTATTAGACAACTTGTGTCGAAATGAAACCTGTATTTATTTTTAATCTACATGTTTGCTGTATTTTGTAAAGTGTAGCACATCCTGATCATTTGTCATTTAAATTGGCTCAAAATTTGCACTACACTGTACAAGCAAAAAATAAGTATTAAATATACCTCTTGTAACCCAATTGAGAAATTTGCTACATGGAAAAAGTAGCTTGCTGCATTTAAGCAACTCGAAATAAGCAATATGAAATTAAAATAGCAGCTTCAAGGCATGCTAGTTAACTGTAAAATGATGCTGTTAACCTAAACAAGTACAAACAAAAGCAGACGAAACACACGATGCCTCCAGTCACAGAGAACCGCTCGTCTCACTCCCAGAAGGACATTTTAATGAAGTTAGATGAGTAGTAAGTCTTTACTTTAGGATGAGGAAATCACGCAACAGTCTGTTTATACTGGCGTTAAGAGAGCTGTGAAAAAATGTGACTGTTTTACTGTATATTTTATGAAGAAAATGTGTGTGGTGCTTTGGCTGCGATGTTGTGAATGGTTGTAAGGTGTTGTGAGTGGTTTGGAATGTGGTTGCTAGATTGCTTTCTTTTAGTCAAAATTCCAGCATCCAGTTCTGGCCCTGATCCATTCCCAATTCAGACGCTTTATTTGGGTTTAGCCAATTACTTTATATTTTAAGATATATTAAGTACAAGTGTGACAAACTCATAATGTGTTAGTGATTCTTTAAATTTTCAGATATGTGTTAAAGGGGTCATGAACTGAGAAATCAAATTTTCCTTGAGCTTTTGACATATAAGAGGTCATCATACTATAAGAATATCCTGTAAGTTTCAGAACTGAAAACTTCCTTGTTAGTCCAATAAAAGCTTTTATTGACACCAGGCCCAGCAAACGACAGGTTTTTCAAAGTGGGAATCTATGACGTCAAAGGGAGGCAAGCACCGCCTCTGCAGAAGAAGATCAACGCCTACTTCATCACTGCCTGTTTAGCCCCGCCCACTGATTCACACATGACATGCAATAGAATAGGTAGCCTAAAAGTAACATAGGCCTACGTGGTGTTAAACCAGATCGAGCTACCAAGCAATAAACATGCCGTTGAGGATTACAAAATATTGTGCAGTGCCTGGGCTCGACAGTAATGCAACATGTAAGTATCTGTGTTAATTCTAATGCCTGATCTGAAATGTAATGATTCATGTACAGTCAGATGTTCTTTGTCTGTGTGTCAGTAAATCAAACCAGTGACTAAACATCAACTTGCGTTGTTTCTCTTAGTAGGATGAAAATAATCTGTTATTTAACGGTGATTAAATTCTATAAAGAAAGCGATCAAAGAAAGCTCAATTTGCAATAGTTGGAGCAGCGCTGGAGCTGTCAATCAAAAAACGAGAGTTTATCAGTGACTCCCGTTTTATTCAACGAATCTCTTAACTATATCACGTTTGCACTGTTAGTGAAGATGAAAGCATTCGTTAGTGTACAGAAACTGAGTTGCAATGACGAGATCACTGCTTTCATGAGCTCAACATGTCTGTGATCGGCTGCAATGTTCATCTCTGCAACCTTTCATGCCACGATCTGAATATAATGCCATAGATCTGAATATAATGCCATAGATCTAAATATAATGCCATAGATCTAAATGTAATGCAACACTTTTCACGATTAGTTAACCATGAGAGCTGTAATAGTAAAAACGCGCTAAAAGAGAGAGTAATACTTAGCTATTTCAAATGGAAAGACGTTAGCCAATCACAGCAGTGGGCGTTTACACTGAAGTCTCACAGCAGACACGCCCCTTAAAACAGAGCGTTCAAACCAGAGGGCTAAAATCAGGGTAGGAAAAGTGCCTTTTATTTATAAATTATGACAATTTTTAATGTAAAAAGCATTCTAACATTATAAGTGCACCCCAGGAAACATCATAAAACAATAAAACAACACAGTTCATGACCCCTTTAAGAGATGTTTTAAATGACACGTTAATAAAGCTGACGATTAACAGGTAATTAGAGGCTAGAGTGTTTTAAAGCAATACAGTTCTGAATGAAAAATAATTATATACTATAATTTATGCACCCTCATGTTCTTCCGCTGTATTTTTTTCAATGCAACACAAAAGGACACATTTCAAAGAGGAACAGACAGACATTTAAGTCAGTACTCACTGAAAATCTTCAGTTTTTGTCTGTTTATCACTGCATACAGTGGCTTCAGAAGACCTTAAATATAGGTAAACAAACTTTATGGAGCATTTTGGTCAAGATTCAAGATTGCACATACTTATATAATACAACAGTGAAATGTAAACCTGGTCAGCTGTGCATTAAATAAATTAGTAAAAATGGGGAAATAAGATGAGCATAAGAAATAATAATTAAAAAAAATAAGAAAAAAAAAAGAGTAAAAAAATAGAATATTATTATATAGAATAAAAAATTCTATAAATTATGTAACAAAAATATTATATTGTCATTAAAATACCTAATATATTATATAATTTATAAATATAAAAATATTATTTATTTTATATATATTGATAAATAATATATATTATGTAATAATATATAATAAATAATATATATTGATAATGTATAAATCAATATGATCTGGAATGACAAATTGAAATATTACAATTATTATTAAAATATTATATAATTAATAAATATTAAAATATTTTATATATTTAAGAATATATGTTTATATATTTATGTTAATATATAAATATAATTTTTTTTTTTTTTTTTACTCAATATGATCTGGAATGACAAAATGGCAGTAGCACATAATGACAGAATTTTCAGTTTAGTTAAGTTGTGTGCAAACAATACAAAAAAATGTTTTACATAAATATACAATGTAACTAAAATAACATTTTAATGTGTCATTCATTAATTAATTAATTTATTTATTTTCTTACTTAACTTGTCACTATGAACTGGGATGGCAAATCTACCAGAGATAAATAAATAAATAGATAAATGTTTAATTTAGTTTAACTTTCAAAGTTTCCAGTGAAGCCACCGGACCGAAACTTGTCATTTCTGCTGTCAAACACACACTGAACCGTAACCGCTGCTCTTTGACAAAACCATCACAGCTGAGAAGACGTGCAGGCTGTTCATTCCTGTGATTCACACACCAATTATCCAAAGTCCCTCCCTTCGGATTTGAGCTTCTAATCAGCATTGATTTCCGCTGAATCCATGAGCGTGATCAACCCTACTGGGAGTAAATGACCCTAAAATACCATGTTCATGCTGCAAGGACAAATGAGTCCTCAAGAGCTGTGTTTGTTTAAAGTCAGCATGAAGCGGGGGTTGCGATAGTCTTTTCTTCTCTATAGTGACGTATATCCGAGTGAAACGGCTTCTCAAACAAGAGCAAATGTAGGGCGGGGCTTGATTTTGTCCAATGGGAATTGATTGGATGGTTGTGGTTTGCTATTGGCTGATCTCCTGTGAGTGACAGGTTGCCCCGCCCTCGTCATCAGAGAAGAGAAATCGCTGCAAGAGGGATTATGAGTTTTAATGAATAATAATAATAATAATGTGCACAGATAAATGATTTATAACAAACCATAATAACCATAAAAAAATGTTTGACCATTTTGATTTCATAGTGACTTTAAATGATAAAATACACATAGTATTTGACAATCCGCATAAAGTTTGTGCCAAAACGATTAAAACATTTTTGTTAATTTAAATAAAGCTACTAAACAAAAATGAGAAATGTTTCCTTGGCAATTAACTGAAATAATAATAATAATTAATAATAATAATAATAATGCAATAAGTTGAAGCACTAAAATTACAAACTAGAAATAAATTAAAAAAACTAAAACTACAACTGAAATAAAAATAAATTAAACCTAAACAGTAAAATCACAACAAAATTACTAAAAATTAAAATGAAAACAAAAAAAAATCTCATTCAAAATATTAATAAAATAATAGTAAATAAAAAAAATAAAGTATATAAATAATACTAGACCATTTGATTGACATGTAAAGTGACAAATTTTGGTTGTAGCAGCCAATCAGATTTGAACTGCTGATATATATATTCATTTATTTTTAATATTTATGTATTTTTAGAGCGTATAGGGTGACAGACTCGATTATGTCATTTGTGGTGCTTCATGGGAGTGGGTGGAGCTAACGAGATCTTTTGACATGTTGTGCTTGTTTCGCTTCTCTGATTGGTGTATTTTTCTGTATAGCATCATGGGTAATGTAGTTTTTCACCATGAATTCCACTGTTAAACGCTATTGTTTTAAAATTAAGTGACGGCTTTAACAGAAACAAATACCATCGATTAACAGCCTCGTAGCTCACAGTAAGGTTGTGTTTAAAAGTTTATAAGTAATTGTTAAAAATCAATTTCCCTATGGAGAAAATGAATGGAGTTTTTACTTCCTGAATCCGACTGTTTCATGAGTCGGTCAGCGGATGGAGACTACAGTGAACTCACTGAAGAATTATACAGCTGCTGTAAAAATAATAGAGGTGGTCGTAACATTTTAAGCGCCACACACATTAATGGAAATGTGAATTAGCAATCTCACAGGAGGAGGGCTGGCGTTTATGTACAACACGAGTTATAAAATTATGAAAATCTGTATTGGGCTTTGATGCACTAGAAACAACGTGGTCTAATTGATTTGGATATTCTAATTACATTTCTCCAGTCTCATGTCTCATTAGCAAATGTAAAAATAGAGGGCGAGTAAAAGCTGACATTAATTCAGGCAATGTGCCCATGGGATTCACCAATAAAACACACACACACACAATGGAAGAGCTCATTACATGCACACAATCACGCATAAAGGCTGACTCAGCTTTCCTCTGTTTACATCAATTAGAGAGACCTTGCATGTTTGTACACGTATCCCTCCTCCGGTCAGCCCAGGGGATTGTGGGTCGGCGGGGACACGGCCTGTCTGTATAGAGATGCACACAGCGACGGCTGTCCGTGTCAAATCAGCTGATCGTACAGGGAATCGTTCAGCCGGAAATGATGTGGAGCACAGACAGAGAATTCTAGGATATGCTGGACGCTCTTGGACCATATAAGAGGTCAAGCTCTGATATGACCAAAGCATTACAGCAATCCATATGACTCGTATTATATTCCATGTCTCCTTATTTGTATGAGGAACAGACCTAAATTTAGGTCATTATGCGCTGAAATCTTTGTCAATGATGACCAGTGGTATTTGACATTTATGTGTACAAAAAATATTCACCAAAAATGTTTTATAATACCAAAAAAAATGTTTTACGAAAATATATATCTTTTACTTGTCATTAAAATATTTATTGATTGATTTTAAACAAATATATAGAATTAGTTAAAATTTTTAATTTCTCTTCTAATTTCTCATCAATGTGTACAAAAAAAATATACAAAAAATAGGTTACAAATATAAAATATATATATAAAAATATAATATAAATATATATATAATACCTTTCCCTGTAAAAAATATTTAATATATGATTTTTATATATATATATATTAATACTGTCAAACGATTAATCGCATCCAAAATAAAAGTTTGTCTTTACATAATATATGTGTGTACTGTGTATAATTATTATATATAAATACACACATGCATGTATATATTTAAGAAAAAAATTTTATATTTATATATAATATACATTATATAAATATATGCAGTATATACATGCAAATATTTCTTAAATAATAATTATACACAGTACACACATGTAAACACAAACCTTTATTTTGGATGTGATTAATCACAATTAATCGTTTTAACTAACGTAAACTTTACAATAATAAGATTTTATATATATATATATATATATATATATATATGTATATATATTATTACTATCTAATCTATCTATCTATCTATCACTTAAAATCATAATTCATTTTAATATGACTATATATTCTCACATATATATATATATAAATATATAGTAATAAATATATAGTAATAAATGAATAGAAAAATACATTAATACATTATGACAAATGTAAAAAATTTATAAATATTTAAATGAGAAATACAAATGTTTATTTAATTGCAGCACACACACACACACACACACACACACACACACACATATATATATATATAGGAATAGGAATAAATTAATAGATAAATACATTAATACATTTTAATGACACATTTAAAAGAATAAAATAATAAATAATTATTTAAATGAGAAATTAACATTTTGATTTAATTGCAACACACACATATGCATGCATGTGTGTGTGTGCGTGTCGCAATTCAATCAAAATTTTAATTTGTCATTTAAATAATTATTTATTATTTTATTTTTTTAAATGTGTCATTAAAATGTATTAATGTATTTATCTATTAATTTCTTCCTATTTATAATGTACTTAAAATCATATTTTTTTTATTTTAATATGACAGTAGGCATACATATATATATATATATATTACACAAATTATTATTGTTTTTTACAACAACAACAAAAAAAGACCTTTTGGGTGGACAATTCTTAGACACTTTTATCGTCCAGCAGGTGAGAGTGGTGCGTCTGATCACATGGTAAAGTAAAGCGAACCTCTCCTCAAAAGCACATGATGAGCTGAAGCATTAATAACTGAACTGCAGGTTTGTTTATGTCAGCTATTTTCCAGCAGTTTTGATTGTGGCTCATCCAATCACACTGCAGAGCCTTTAACTAGCCTATCTGTTTTATAATAGACTTGAATCTATCATGTGGTCATTTAGTGCTTGTGTTAGCAGCTCCACTGAAATGAAAAGTGGCCTGAGATAAAAAGCACACAATGATCAAGGGATGGCCCTTCATATCAAGCACCCTTTGCTTAGTTGGTATTGATCACTGCAGCTTTTAATGTATTAATCATGACCTCTCCTTCAGTTTGGCCCTGTTCACGGCATCTAATAATTCCATGCTGCTGAAATCGCCTGGCCCTCATGCCCAATCTAAATTCAATTTGTGCAACTGTACAAATGTCTTTGTTGTTGGTAATGATATTATCAGCACAGTTCCAGAAGCCCCAAATCCTCGTCACAATTCCCGAGGCTGATCGTCAGCTTTATTTGTTTGTGCAGTCCCGAGGGAAGGCTTAGGCTTTAATTAATAATTTGGTCAGATTTCGAGAGAGATACCTTCTCTTGTTCTCCATCATTTTCTGACACCATCTTTATCAACAAGGATTTCTAGCTCCATCTAGTGCTCAAACTGGCAAGGGCAGCGTGGAGTTAATATATGCAATGTTTGTGCTGGTGCTGTTTAGATATTCATAGAAATTCACAACAAGGCGGAGCAACAACTCAAAGCATAAGAAAACAAATTGCATTTACACTGCCTGTGATGTGTGCTTTCCTGCGCTCTCACACACTGCGGCACATAATGCAAAATGATGTAGTTCAAAATGCCTTGCCGCTTCGATTCAGAGTGCAATTAGTTTCTTTGCTGTTTTTAAACATGAGTAGTTTATAGTGCATATTCGGTGCATTGTATGCATATTTTCTCTGTGAATACTCGGATGATCTGATGCATTTGTCTGAATGTTTGAATAGTTATACAGCACACTATGTGAAATACTGTAGCCCACAATGCAATGGGCTTTTGCTTGAATTGAAATAATAAAACATTTTTTAAATATGCCAAATATGCATATTATCATAAATATACTAAATAGACAATGCACAACATGCAGTTTTCATTGCATATAACATAGTTTCACAGTAGTTATTGCTCTGATCAAATTTAAAGGCCCATTTTCTAGAGTATTTGACTTGAAATTACTTGTATTTACTTTGTTTTTCTTTAAAAAAAAAAACAAAAAAAACAATTCTGCTCAAATATAATCTTGTGTAACTGCAGTTGTTGTTATTGCTAACTAAAATTAAAACAAAACAAAAAAACACTTTTGGTAAATAAAATAAAATATACAATATAAATATTAGATGAAAACAAAAGCAAAAAAAAAAGCAGTTGCTTTGGCAACTGACTGAAATAAGTTGAAGTACTAAAATTACTAAAACTGAAATAAAAATAAATTTAAGCTTTTATATATATATATATATATATTATTTGTATTTACCTTTTTTTTTCTTTAAAAAATCTCAAAGTTCTCAAAGATCATTTTGTATAACTGCAGTTGTTGTTCAAATAAAAAAAACACTTTTGGTAAATAAAATAAACCATATAAATATTAGATGAAAAGATAAACGCAATAAATGTAAACAAAATTTTTGCTTTGGCAACTGAGTGAAATAAACAAGTTGAAGATGACGGTTAAAAAACAAAACCGCATTCATTTTGAGGAAGAACATTGTTTTGGTTGTGTTTCGACTGTGCAGATGGGCCTTTACAATAGATAAGGCTTTACAATGAACTCCATTAGAGCTACATATGACAATTTATCTGTTCAATAAAATACTCACCTGTTGAATAATAAAATCGCCATCATCTCTGCGGCACTTTTACAACATTTCAAATCCCTCAGTTCTTGTCATCTCTCAAAAGCCAAGCCGATGTTGATTCTTGTTTTATTACGAGCTCTGTCGCGTTCTCTCCTCTGTTCAGCGTTTGTTTAACCCTCATACGGTCCTCATTTCCCCTTTACATTCAGGGTCTTTAGGGTCGCATTTACAGAGTGATTGTATTAAAAAAAACTATACATTTATGCTGTGTTTTGGGGAATATGTGATACCTTGTTTGCCTATTTAAAAATTACTCAACTACACCATTAGCTTCTTACTTTAGAGTAAGACATTATTTAAAAATATGTAAATAAAACCAATAGCAATAAGCAGAAAAGAACAGGTGTGTGTGTGTGTGTGTGTGTGTGTGTGTGTGTGTGTGTGTGTGTGTGTGTGTGTGTGTGTGTGTGTGTGTGTGTGTGTGTGTGTGTGTGTGAGCATGTTTGTTCCACGTTGCATTTGTGCTTTAGTACCAGGCCTTCATTTCTGTATGAACATTTTCAGATTTATCCCGGATTTAATGATTTTATTGAAAAATGAAAAATATAAAAAACTCTTAATTTTTTGCCTTTCCCATTCATTTTCAATGTGGGGTCCGTTCGGCCCCTGAAGAGCCTGAGTGTGACTAGATAATGTTACAAAAGTCAGAAAATCTCATGCAACTGAGATGAAGGGAACAATGGGGGAAACATCAAATGGAAAACCCCAAAGACCCTATGAGTGTTAAAACAGGTGATTCCTTGGAGGCTTTAGCGGCTTCATGTCAGGGTAAGGCCATCGATGTAATTAAAAATCTTGTTCTTAAGAGATTTTTCCTGCTTAAATAAAGGTTAAAAGTAATTTGCTGTACATCCAGATGAATGCAGCTTGGACTTCAACACATAATTTACATATGACAATGTATTGACGTGACCGCAGACCTCTGTGAATCTCAGATCAGATCATCTCTGCTCTGTACGGCTCAAGTGCTGATGATCATTTTCAATCTGTTTGTCTTCTGGAGTGTGGCGCACTTCATTAATAAAATCAATTAGCGTGCCCTCATAACTGCGTATTGATTTGCATCACGCCGTTCATTACTCCAGTCTTCCTTCGGTCTCTATGGAAACGTCAAGTATATTGAGCTGATATGACCAAAACTAGTCCAGTTTTGATTGTATGTTGTATGGCAAGCCATTTTGACTTTTAATCATTCCCAGGATATGAATTCTTGATATCAATAATTCAATTTTCACTAGTTAAAATGGATTTTTACTAGTAACAATGGCAATTTTGATATCAAGAATTACATTTCCTCTAGTAATTTGAACTAGTAATAACCATAATTCTTGATATCTGTAAATGTATTTTCACTAGTTAAATCTCACTGTAGGCTGCCACTCAAATTCAATTGTTGATATCAAGAATTAATTTCTTACTAGTTGAAATTCCAATTTACATCAGAAATAAAATTCTTAGTAAAAATCATAATTTTTGAGATCAATAATTACATTGTTACTAGTAAAAATATAAATTCCTGATATCAAGAACACAATTCACTAGTTGAAATGTTAATTCTTGATCGCTGTAAATGTATTTCAACATGCTACATTTGTTATTTCTGATATCTGAAAATGTATTTCTGATATCAATATAATTTCAGATATCTAAAATGGCTTTCTTCAATCACATTCATGATATCAGAAATTAACATTGTCACTAGCGACAATTGAATAATTGATATCAAAAATGATGATTTTTACTAGTACGAATTTTATTTCTGATTTGAAATTTCAACTAGTAAGAGTTTCTCTTCCTTTGAAATCAAATAACTGTGATTTCTTGCTGCATCGCTGCATCAATAGGAAGAGAATTAAAGTAATATGAATGAAGTTCCAAGTGCCCAACCAAAGGGAACACTGATCACCATAATGGTGAGTTCAAGCAAAAACATTTTAGAAAAATCAACATAGATTTCTGAAGTCACCTTATGTGATGTTCTCTCAAATTGTTCAGTAGTATTGACCATTCAATATTCAAGATGACTTGGGAAATCAGTGAATGCAAACAGAGAAAAATAACTGCAGTAGTGTTGTCACGATACTGGAATTTGCCTGGAAAAGTATCGATTTTCGATACCACGGGGGGAAAACGCTGCATACACTGTCAAATAGATATTTTTAATATTATTTCTTTTTTTTGTCCATCTATTGAAAGTCTAGGCAATCAAAAATTTCTTCTGAAGAGATCACTTTATATGATAAAGCTTTGTATTTTCAATGTATTTTTTACAATGGGGTAATTTTGTTGCAATAGCTTACACACAGCACAAGGAAGCTTGATTTAAAATGGTAAATTGAATTTAAAAAGACAAGTAAACAGTAATAAAATAAGAACAAATAAACAAACTACTAACAATAGCACAAATAAATACAATAGAATAAAGATACAAATGAAATAGACTGCTTTGTTTTTTCAGGTAGGTCTAACAGTTTTCAGGTAAGAAACTGAATAAAAAACAAAGTAATCAAATTTAAAATAACATTGGATAATCTTCATTGTAAAAAATTAAATACAGATTAATCCATTAAAGTTACACAAGTTAATCAGAGCAGTAAGTGATCGTTTGTCTTTTGGGAGTTTTAATAACATTAACAACATAGAGAGTGGCACGTTTATTCGGCTGCTGTCCCTTTAAGACCTGACACACGCATGGATCCAAAATACTGTTCATGTTATACATTCTTCCTGAACTGTGTACAACTGTGTTTACGTTAATACTCACCAAGATTATGACATTATTTTTGAGTGTATTTGACCATTAATAAGCTGGGAAAAGGAGCTCATTTTTGCACTTGTATGTCAGATTATTGCTTTATTACTGTGTGTGTGTGCTTCAGATGTAAGCTCGAAATCTGCGAGCATAAGTAGAATTATGTGCAATCCACGCGAATTTCAGACCTGTCACAGTCACACCAACACTATTTAACTGGAGTGAGTGAGAGGAGGCGGGTGCGTGTCAACTCGCTGTCGGTCGGAGAGGACAGCAAGAAAGCGCAGATGGTATCGGTGTATCGATACTGTAGAAAGGATATTTCAGGATCGATTAAGAATTTTCCCGCCTCAAAAACTTTTTTTGCTTGACAAAATGGCACTCAAACCAATCAATTAATCTTAACTTGGGTTTTCTAAGTAAAAAGGCATAGTATGTGAATAGTACAGATTACTAGATTTTTACAATTAAGTTAAGACATTAAGTAAAGTTAACTAAAAAGTGCTAGTTAGAATCACTGTTGGATTTTACAGTGAGTGAAAATTGAATTGTTGACCAAGAATTCATATCCTGGGAATGAATAAAAATCAAAACGGCTTGCCATAATGTTGTGTTTTGGATGCTGTTGTCCACAGAAAGCTTATTAGGCAGGAATCCACACTCGAACACAATCCCAATCTCAATAAATTCTGGATCCTGCCATTTCCTGCCAAATCAGAACAAATCCCATGTATGTTTTTCCTCCGTACGCACGAACAATAAAGCAGGCAAATGCAGCTCTTGGTCCCTTGTGATGTGAATTCTAGCAGAGAAAGACTAATTGCTTTTATAGACAAACCCGCCCTGTAAATGAGCCCTAATTTCCCATCGTTTTAAGCCAGGCAGGAAAACTAGATTCTGCTCTCTCTGAATCTATTGTTCTGTCTTTCCTCAGAGAATTGACTCAAATATTGCGCAATCCGACATGCATTAAACATCTTTAGTGCTTGATTGAAGCTTTTTTCAGTGTGTTGGGAGGTGGAACAGACAAGAGCAGCGTTTTTGCTCTTGATTTTACACAATCAGAGAGACTCAAATATTGCATCTGAAAATTCATCATCATAAATTTGAACCTTATGAGTTTGTTTGCGAAATTAGGCCGCAAAAAAATTGCAATCCAGTGTTAAAAAGGTCCCAGCTGTGGTGGTATTTGAGAAGAGGTGAATAAATGAGCAATTATGTGACGGTCGATGTAGCTGATGGGATGGCCGTGTCCTTGCTGGTTTGACTCTCAAACATCTGGCTGTGTGTTTGTAATAATGAGTTTAACATCACAGCGCAGCGACCATCTCACCTCTGATAACCTCTGAATGACGCATCAGCAGATGCTACAATATGATCGCGTGTTATTAGGGGCCAAGCACGTAGGCTCCTATTGCAATCGTTGCCGTTCTTATTATTATTCTTTGACTTCTTCTTCTTCTTCCGCTCTTGAGTCTATGGCAGCCCATAGAACCGCTTGCGGGAAAGTTGTGATATTTGGCACACTGATAGAGGACAGTCTGAAATGTCACCATAGCAAATTTGGAGTCTCTAACTCAATCCCTCTAGCGCCACCACCTCTCCAAAATTTGACTTACATTTGTGCTAATACCTTTTAAACCGTAAGGGCTAGAAACAAAATTCTTTTTCCTCTGATTCCGTGGTTGATTCGATTGATTCGATTTTCGGTATTGCCAATTTTCCCGCCAAAAAAACTACTTTTTCGAACTCCTCCTAGACGGTTTATCCGATTCACACGAAAATTTTACCAGACCATCTTCAGACAACGGCAACAATAAAATTATGGAAGTGATTTTGAATAAAGCGCGAACAAATTTTACGTAGAGCTTGGGAAAATGGACATAAGGCTGTATCTCCACAACGCTTTATCGTATTCTGACCAAACTTGGTACAGATCATCACAAGCATGACCTGAGGCTACATGCTGCGTTTCAGTGCAGTGCCACCTACTGGTCCGGAGATACAAAGAAATTTATATTTTTGCTTATAACTTCTGAACAGTTTGCCTAAAAATCATATAAGTGGTCTCGTTAGATTCGGGACGGCATGTTTTATTTCAGTTAAAGTTAATTTTTATTTAAATGAATGTAAATGTTTTTGTAATATTTTTATTGTTTATATTTTAGTTAATGGATATATCACTGTGATTTCTGGAGGTTATCACCTCTTTTCACTGATTACTTTTAGAAAAACTTGATTTTAGAGCTGATTTCAGGCCCTATTTTATACCCCATTAAGTAAACAGTCGTAGTTCATTATACTTGCGTGTTAAATTAGTGGTGTGTCTAATGTCAGAACACAGAAGTGCCGGTGTGTCTGTGATGGCGGGACATGTCTCTCGCTTTGGGAACAATAATGCATCTGTCTGTTCTGATTAAGCAGTAAAGCTGCACATCTGCTCTTATTGCTTCTCCAACTCGCCCTGCCATCCTCATAAAAGTGTCACATTCCCACACCGCATTGTCACTGCTCGTGTCCAACAAACCGCAAACTCAAACCAATTTCCCTCATCACACTCACTTGAGAGAGATATAGAGATATATAGAGAGAGAGAGAGATAGAGAGAGAGAAAGAGAGAGAGAGAGAGAGAGAGAGAGAGAGAAAGAGAGAGAGAGAGAGAGAGAGAGAGAGAGAGAGAGAGAGAGAGAGAGAGAGAGAGAGAGAGAGAGAGAGAGAGAGAGAGAGAGAGAGAGAAAGAGAGAGAGAGAGGTTGATTCAGCTGGTCCTGAGGCTGCAAAAACAAACTAACACGACTAACAATAATCAGCCTCAGGACACTGACACCCTCATCCACAGAATCCAGCCCAACCAAATGATTAAAGCACAAAAAGAAAATTACCTATCTTATTGGAATGAAACAACACAAAAACAAAGCAAATTACAATGTTATTTGGTCCTAAACAGAGATTACACAACAGCAGAATCCCTGAGCACAGTCAGAGACCACAAACTGAGGAAAAACATGACGAGGTACAGACTGAGTGACCACAGCCTGGCTATAGAGAAGGGCAGATACAGACAGAACTGGCTGTCCAGAGAGAGCAGGTTATGCCTGTACACACACACACACACACACACGAGGTATAGACTGAGTGACCACAGCCTGGCTATAGAGAAGGGCAGATACAGACAGAACTGGCTGCCCAGAGAGAGCAGGTTATGCCTGTACACACACACACACACACACACACACACACATGAGGTACAGACTGAGTGACCACAGCCTGGCTATAGAGAAGGGCAGATACAGACAGAACTGGCTGCCCAGAGAGAGCAGGTTATGCCTGTACACACACACACACACACACACACACACACATGAGGTACAGACTGAGTGACCACAGCCTGGCTATAGAGAAGGGCAGATACAGACAGAACTGGCTGCCCAGAGAGAGCAGGTTATGCCTGTACACACACACACACACACACACACACGAGGTACAGACTGAGTGACCACAGCCTGGCTATAGAGAAGGGCAGATACAGACCGAACTGGCTGCCCAGAGAGAGCAGGTTATGCCTGTACACACACACACACACACACGAGGTACAGACTGAGTGACCACAGCTTGACCACAAAATGTTGAAGAACGATGCACAAGCTCAATATTTACTTGGCGAAAAGAGAGACTGCATTTCACTAGCAGCAAAATACATCAGTTCCTGCCACAAAAAGAGGGAAGAGTCGACCAAACAGTGATGCGTCCATTTACTCACTCTCTCACACACACACACACACACACACACACACACACAGACACACATGAACTCACACAAACTCTTATACACACACACATATGCAAACACACACCACTTAAAGGACATACACTTTTTTTTTCCCGCCCCCTGTTTTTCCACACTTGTTCAATACTTCTACTTTGTTCATTTTTATTTCATTTATTTATTTATATTTTCATGCTCATATAAATGCTTTGGCAATACAATGTACAATGTACAATTTGTCATGCCAATAAAGCTCTTTTGAACTGAATTGAATTGAGATAGAGATAGAGAGACACACCAATTGATGGTATGGCACCAATTGACTTCCATAGGAAAAAAAATACTATGGAAGTCAATGGGTGCCGTCAACTGTTTTGTTACCGCCTTAACTACTATGTACTTACATTAAAAAATAAGTACGATGTACTTATTGTGTTCATATTGTATTGCAAAACACCTTTGCTGATATTGAGGTGGATACGGGTAAAGTTAGGGACAGGTGTGGTGGTCTGGGTAAGTTTAAGGGTAGGGTTAGGTGTAAGGGAAGGGTCAACAGTGTAATTATAAATGTAACTACAGAAATTAATTACAGATGTAATTACATGCAGGTAATTTTTAAAATGTAAGTACAATGTAAAAACATGTATGTACACAATAAGTGCATTTGTATCAAATTATTAATTTCAATGTAAGTACATAGTAGTTAAGGCCATGGCTATGTCACTAAGGCTGTGTTTATTTGATAAAAAATACAGTAAAAATAGTGGAATTTTATTACAGCTGTTTTCTATGTGAATATATAGTAAAGTGTAATTTATTCCTGTGATCAAAGCTGAATTTTCAGCATCATTACTCCAGTCTTCAGTGTCACATGATCCTTCAGAAATCATTCTGATGTGATGATTTGCTGCTCAAGAAACATTTATGATTATTATCAATGTTGAAAACAGTTGTGCTGCTTCATATTTCTGTGGAAACTGTGATGCATCTTATTTTTCAGGATTATTCGATGAATAGAAAGTTCAAAAAAGAGCATTTATTTGAAACAGAATCTTTTGTGACATTAAATTACTTCATCTTTCTGAATAAAAGCATTCATTTCTTTAAGCAAAAAAATCTTACTGACCCCAAAGTTTTGAACAGTAATAATATTTATTTTAACATGTATTAATTTATATATATATATATATATATATATATATATATATATATATACACTCACCTAAAGGATTATTAGGAACACCTGTTCAATTTCTCATTAATGCAATTATCTAATCAACCAATCACATGGCAGTTGCTTCAGTGCGTTTAGGGGTGTGGTCCTGGGCAAGACAATCTCCTGAACTCCAAACTGAATGTCAGAATGGGAAAGAAAGGTGATTTAAGCAATTTTGAGCGTGGCATGGTTGTTGGTGCCAGACGGGCCGGTCTGAGTATTTCACAATCTGCTCAGTTACTGGGATTTTCACGCACAACCATTTCTAGAGTTTACAAAGAAAAGGGAAAAACATCCAGTATGCGGCAGTCCTGTGGGCGAAAATGCCTTGTTGATGCTAGAGGTCAGAGGAGAATGGGCCGACTGATTCAAGCTGATAGAAGAGCAACTTTGACTGAAATAACCACTCGTTACAACCGAGGTATGCAGCAAAGCATTTGTGAAGCCACAACACGCACAACCTTGAGGCGGATGGGCTACAACAGCAGAAGACCCCACCGGGTACCACTCATCTCCACTACAAATAGGAAAAAGAGGCTACAATTTGCACGAGCTCACCAAAATTGGACAGTTGAAGACTGGAAAAATGTTGCCTGGTCTGATGAGTCTCGATTTCTGTTGAGACATTCAGATGGTAGAGTCAGAATTTTGTGTAAACAGAATGAGAACATGGATCCATCATGCCTTGTTACCACTGTGCAGGCTGGTGGTGGTGGTGTAATGGTGTGGGGGATGTTTTCTTGGCACACTTTAGGCCCCTTAGTGCCAATTGGGCATCGTTTAAATGCCACGGCCTACCTGAGCATTGTTTCTGACCATGTCCATCCCTTTATGACCACCATGTACCCATCCTCTGATGGCTACTTCCAGCAGGATAATGCACCATGTCACAAAGCTCGAATCATTTCAAATTGGTTTCTTGAACATGACAATGTGTTCACTGTACTAAAATGGCCCCCACAGTCACCAGATCTCAACCCAATAGAGCATCTTTGGGATGTGGTGGAACGGGAGCTTCGTGCCCTGGATGTGCATCCCACAAATCTCCATCAACTGCAAGATGCTATCCTATCAATATGGGCCAACATTTCTAAAGAATGCTTTCAGCACCTTGTTGAATCAATGCCACGTAGAATTAAGGCAGTTCTGAAGGCGAAAGGGGGTCAAACACAGTATTAGTATGGTGTTCCTAATAATCCTTTAGGTGAGTGGATATATAGGCTATATTACACAGCTCTGGAAAAATTTAAGAGACCACTTAACATTGATTTCTCAATGTTAAGTGGTCTCTTAATTTTTTCCAGAGCTGTATATTAGGTAGGGCTGAACGATTAATTGCGTTTGCGATAATATCGCGATATGATAAAACGATTTTTTTTTTTAACCGCAAAGGCTGCGATTACAGTCTGGTCACGTGACACGCGAGAGTAAAGCAGTCTGCAGAAAAAGGATCAACTTGGCACGCCCTAAAGGAAAGAACCGTTTGTGTTTTTGTGTTTAATCGATCTAATATTGTGTTGGTCATACTATACAATAGAGGTGGGAGAAAAGATTCTCTCTCCAATGATTCTGGATCGATTCTGAGCTTAGATTTTAACTGCAGGTGCGCGATGGTGCTGCGTGTGTTTTAGAAACACCCGTATTCTACTTGCTTCCATTTCCTTTCTCTCTCACACACACACACCACTCGACCCATAAAATAATATTTCATAAAGTTCGGAAAGGTTGAAACCAATTACAATGACATTCGCGGGCTTCATTGCACAGGATATATGCGCTGTGCTTGATGTTACGTTTACAGTGTGTGTTCTCGCTTATATATTATAGCTTATGTGTTGCTTATATATTAAAAATAGGAAACTCACTGACAGAAGGCTTTCAGTTTCAAATGCTCGCGCCGCGCTTTGTGAAGAGCGCATGCGTCTGTACGCGTCTCAAAATGCTTTTATGACGCAAAATGAATGTAAACACAGTCAGTAATGTCTTAAGGAAATAGACAGACAGGACAAACCACATCTTATATTTCAAAAGAGATCTGTGCATTAGTGTGAGTGCAGATCTCCCGCTGTCTATGACGTCATCATTAATAATCAAGCAACAGTAAAGCCGAGAAAGAGAAAAATCACTTAAATACTGAAAGCACTCTTTGTTCATTGCTTGTAATATGTTTTTTGTTCCTCTTTATTATTTACTAGCTTTTATGTTTTGCAGCTATATTAGTTTATATATTTAAAATTATTAACATGCAATTGTTTTAATTTTACATTTTTAATGTGTAGTTATTTTAAAAAGTACTTATAATTACATATATAATTTTAAAAAAAAAAGATTTTAAGTTTTATTAATAAGATTAATTTAAAAGAAAAAAGTTCAAGAATTGTTTTGGAATCGGATCGTGACTCCCAGAATCGGATTGGGAGGTGCCTAAAGATTCCCACAATTACTATACAATGATTTATTGTTGAATAATACAGAAGATAAAGAGTTTAAAAAATAATCGCAATATTGGTAAAAAAAAAAAAAAAAAAAAAATCGCGATTAGATTTTCCAAAATCGTTCAGCCCTATATATATATATATATAAAGATTATTTATTTATAATACATATTTATTTATTTTTTTATTAAATATTATTATATTATATTTATCCCTTTTATATATATATATATATATATATATATATAAAATAATAATTATAATAATAGAATGAATAAATATTTAAATAAATCATTTTATTTTATATTCTATATAATTAATTTTCTATAGTAAGCCTAAGTCCTTGACATTTTCCTAAAAAATTTTTTAAAAAAAATAATCTTTAAAATATTATATACATAAAAGCAAGTTATTTAAAACCCTTTCTATACTTGTTTGTAGTGGAGATGATTTACTCATTTGTTAAAAGCATGTGTAACTAAATGCCTTTTGAAATTTAAACAAACCATAAAACAAATTATGCTTTAAATACAATTTTAAAAAGTATATTACATTTTATTTTATATTACATTTATTATTATAATATTATAATTTTATATTTTTATAGCAATATTATAGCATCATGCTAATCTGTTATTATGTGTTCTAAATGTGAACTAGAAATAGTGTAGAATCTGAAATATTTCTTTATTTTTATGTTTTAAATAGGTCAAAACTTTATTTCCAGGATTAAATGGGTGAAAATCTTATTATGTGACAGTATCTCTGAGGAAACCAGCCGAGCGTCACACATGTATAAATCACTGTATATACAGTCAACGGCTCATTGAGCTCCTGTGATGTATTGCACCGTCAGCCGTTCCGTCATGTAATGTGCTCCATCCATCTTTTTCAAGCTCAATGAGTTTTATTAAAATAAGATAATCTAAATCTCATCTCCAGTCCTGCGGGCGTCCTCAACATTAATGAGAGTCAGACATTTAACAGAAATATTCATCTGGCTTTCTGAACAGCTGCTTTGACCTCTTTTAAGGTTTTAAAAATATTTTCTCTTCACATTTCATGGATCATTTGATCTTAAAGCACACACAAAAAAAACATATTAAATCAAAAATTAAATATTATCGGTCTGACAATTATCAACCACTCGTTTCTCACTACATAAAAAGTAGTAAAAAGACACTTTCTGTTGGTCTGGAGATCATTTTGTAGGAGAAATGTTTTCATAAAATTAAATTAAGAATACAAATTTGTTTAATATTTTTATTTTTTTATTGATAGAGCTGTGCAAAATATCTATATACTGAAGAATAATTTTTATTTATTTACTTATTTATTTATTATCAATGTAAAGCTTTTTATATAGATCACCTGAGCCACACCTTTGGAGTAAATGTCACAATAAAACCAATTTTAAAGGGGTTTTTTTTAATAATGAAATGTTTAATAATTTCCAATCTCTTTCTCTCAGTATTTCAGCTGTTGATACACAGACTGACCACTAGATGGCGCCAGTTCACTACTATACCACTTAACAACATAGTGTTATTAAAATAATATTCATAATAATATTAGTAATAGTAATAATATGACATTTTAAAATACGATCAGTGTTAAGGATCTATTGTCATTTATTACTGTGTGTGGTTTGACAAATCTGACATCTATAAATTGCTATATTTTGTTGCCTGTCTGTATAGTAAACATTTGCAAATCAAATGTGAAACATTTTATAATTTTACATTACAAAACACAATATTTGTATCGAATAATTACATATATTAAAATATATTTAAATGCACTTTAATTAACACTGTATTACTATTAATAATTAGTACGTTTTAATATTGTATAGTGTAGTACGTTGTAATATTTTAAATATATTAATGTTGTAACATTTTAATATTAACTAGTACTAATAAATAATATATTTAAAAATGTAATTTGCCGTCTGCTTGTGTTTTTGTTGTAATTTGATGCTCAGTTTCTTTGATCTAGTGTTGATCTGATTTCTCATAGACATAAATATGGCGAACTCGTTGACGAAACATCTGTGTATTTATTATGTCTGTGATTTCTACTGTTTGAAATACAAACAGAAAGTATCTTTAAACGAAACCCAGAGCCTGACCAAACCACGCCCATCGATCACGTGACACGTCATACGTAATTTCCTTATTTTCCTAATTTGGAAGGCGGAAGTTAAAATACCTGAGACTGTAGAACATGTGCTTATTAATTGTTCAAAATATGAATTACAGAGGATAGATATGATAAAAGACATGGAAAAAAGAGGACTAACAGGACATGGAGTAAAGAGTATAATGGACTGCAGTAGGAGTGAACAAGGAATGAAATATTTGATTTGCTTTCTGACTAGTGATGCAAAGTCCGATTCATTTCCGCGAACCGGCTCTTTTCGGACAGTTCGGCTCAATGAACCGGTTCAAACAGCCGATTCATAGGTTCCTGACATCATCATGCAATGATGTCACTATGCATTTCTTTTATGCTTTTTTATGCATTTCTCAGTGTCATGTTATATCAAGGAAACATTCAAATAAAGTAATCTGTGTCAATGCATATTGAAACAATCGAATAAAGTTATTTGCGTGAGTGCATTTTGCTGATTATTGCCTTTTATTCACTTAAATTAATGGTGTTTGTGTTCACAGTTAATTCATTTATCCTTCACGACAGATTCGACTGAAAATTGCGCAGCTACAGCACACATTACAGGCACTGATCAACAAACGCGGATATGTTCTTTATGTCTAAAGTAGCTACTATAGAACGAGTAAACCAAACTTATCAACTCCTTGTTTATTGTCCTTATAAACGCCTTGATTTAAAATATAATCTGCACGCGCAAAACCATAGAATAATTTTTTTCATGTTTTAATAAAATTAAAACCAGTTCACTTAAGTTAATGGTGTTTGTGGTTACAGTTTCATTCGCGGATCCTTTATGTCGGATACCACTACTCAATATTGAGTAGCCCGCATCTTGGATAAGATTCCTAAAAGTTTTGCACAAACAGCACACATTACAGACAATGTATAAACGCGGATATGTTACATGTCTAAAGTAGCCTATATAGAAAGAATAAACTTATAAATGTCGCTTAACAACTTAAAATATAATCTGCATGCACAAACTACAGTAAAATGTATTTAAATCTCTCGACAGAAAGGTTTTTGCAGGTTTTTTATAAAATATTATTTAATAACAGTAGTCATAAGCATATTTCCAGTAGCCTACGTGCCTCAGACTTGCGTCGCCAACTCAATCATCAGAATCCTCGGTAATCCTCGGCAAACTTCGACAGCTGGTTGAACCGGCTCGTTCGGTTCGTTTTGAGTCCTCGGTAATCCTCGGCAAACTTCGTCAGCTAGTGAACCGGCTCTTTCGGTTCTTTTTTAGCCGGACGTGCTACTTCAGCTTTTGCGTCTTGCGTCATCAACCCGGAACTAAAGTTCGATTCAGTTCGATTAATGAACCGGTTCAAAAGAACGATTCGTTCAAGAACCGAACATCACTATTTCTGACTACACCGGGACTAATGACAAGAATATGATGACTAAGTATATGGGAAATAACTAGAACCAGAAGATGGCAGTAATGCAACGTCAAGGATGCAAGCTGCCCTTAAAACCCAAAGAAGAAGAAGAAGAAGGAAGGCGCAAGTCGCTGCTGGGTGAAGTTCATGCAGTTCGTTCAGCTGATAAACCTATTTCTCCGACGGTTGATCAAAAATATCACAGTTTGATCTGTATCAATGAAAGGATTGCTTATATTGTCGGTAAGGAAGACATTTTTTATCGTTTAGATGATTATGGGATGGAGAAGAAGGTGAAGTGTTTACATGAGATAACGTTATTCTGTCAACACTAGTTTAATATCGTCGAGCGAGTAACGCATCATCATGTTATATCATATCATATCATAAGGATTGTTGTTCAGTTTTCATCTAAACTGCGGTAATGTATGTCAGATCCTCTTCAGTTTTAAATGGAGATATGACAACTTGGTTTGCATACTACAGGATAAAAGTCCCTTTCCTTCATCTTATTAAACATCCATATGCTTTTTGCACGCTTTTATTATGTGATCAACAATATTTGTTTGACCTGAAAATTTGACCTTTTCTCAGAAATTACACTCCCTATAACCTCTCAGATGTTTCAGACATAAAATCATTTATTTGGTATGTGGACAAAATGTAAATGGCTTTTTAAATGTCAACTTATACATATTTAGTGTTTATACACGTTGTTGCCTAACATGTGCCCCCAGTATTAAAAACAGATTTTAGATCATTTTTAAATGACTTTAAACAAGAACATTTGTGTGTGTACATTACCAAGTTATATAATGTTAACAGACCATTAGTTATAATTCATTAAAGGGGACCTATTATGCAAAATTCACTTTTACATGGTGTTTGAACATAAATGTGACCCTGGACCACAAAACCAGTCATGAGGGTCATTTTTTTTTTTTAAATTGAGATTTATACATCTTCTGAAAGTTGAATAAATAAGCTTTCCATTGATGTGTGGTTTGTTAGGATAGGATAGCAGAGATACAACTATTTGAAAATCTGGAATCTGAGGGTGCAAAAAAATCTAAATATTGAGAAAATCTGAGAAAAGTTGTCCAAATGAAGTATTACTTCATATTGCATATTACTACTAATAATACATTTTTTATATATTTATGGTAGGAAATGGAACATGATCTTTACTTAATATCCTAATGATTTTTGGCATAAAAGAAAAATCGATAATTTTGACCCATACAATGTATTGTTGGCTATTGCCACAAAAATACCCGTGTGACTTATGACTGGTTTTGTGCTCCAGGGTCACAAATGTGTGTCGGCAGTGTGTGAACACAACCTCCCTATACTGGTAAAAATCCACCCACTCCTCTTTTTTTAATCCCCATAAATCATAAGCAGTGTCTCAGAACAAGCCGTTTGCAGTTTCTATGCAATGTGACATCACATATGCTTAGGCCCCGCCCACGACTGCTGACTGACTCTGCCCTATTAGCATAGACCCCACCCTCAGTGAGCTGTACACAGTCCGCCATGTTTATCTCCTCGCCAGAGCGTTTAACAGCAGCATTCAAGTAAGAAATGTATTCTTATTAAAGCTACTAAAGTTATTCAGTCAAGAGCAGTGAGTGATTTTCTGTTTTTCTTTTGTTGTTTGATTCATATTAACAGCAGATATAGCAGTAGGTACTGTATATTACACTGCTGTCACCTTTAATACACAGATCTACACACATGTGATTTCTTTACGTTCACAGAAATAACTGACTGTGTTTATGTGAACTGTGTGTGTTTGTGACATAACCTTGTGTGTGTTTGACAGTTTAAGCGCAATAAGACGTGAAAGAGAACTTAGTTTAATACTCACGGGACGCTCCGTCTGACATCCAGCTTTCTGTGCGTGTGCTTCGGGTGTGTGCGCTCAGAAAACCATATATCAGAAGTTTAGACTGATACGGCTTTAAAACGCATCAGATCATAAACTTTCATGATGATGAAGAACTGTGATGTCACGTGAGCGCGATAAAGATGATAATCAAACAGATGTATTGCTCCGCCCGCTTCTGGAAAGGGGGTGGGGAGCAGCAGCTCATTTGCATTTAAAGATACATGCCCGAAAACAGCATGTTTTTCCTTCCACTCAAAAATGGGCATTTACAACATAGTATAATAAATTATCTGATGTCATTCAAGTTCAGTTTATTTGTCTTTTCCACAGACCACTGGGAAACCAGTCAGAAAAACCAACCAAAATCATTTATAGTTGGATTTATCATAAGTGAATCATAAGTTTCATCTTTCACCCACAGGTCATTGCTAGTGTCTGTCCTGCGGTGCACATGGCTCAAGTCTTCGTGTACGGGACGCTAAAGAAAGGCCAGCCCAACTACTTCAGGATGATGGACGCTGCCAATGGTCGGGCCGAGTTTGTGGCTCACGCTCGCACCGTGGACCGATACCCGCTCGTGATCGCAACCAAAAACAACATCCCCTTCCTGCTCAACGTCCCTGGGACGGGTCAACACGTACACGGCGAGATCTACAGCGTCGACCAGCAGATGCTGGAGTTCCTGGATAAGTTTGAAAGTGTTCCACGGATGTACCAGCGCACGACTGTCCAGCTGGAGGTGCAGGACGGGCCGGGTGAACGGGGAAACACGCCCAAGTCTGGAAGTATCGTTGAAGCCTTTGCGTACAGCACGACTACATATAAACCCGACTGGCTCCAAAAACCAACATATGAGAGTTATGATACTTACGGTGATCACGGGCTGCCCTATGTGTGTCGTGAGGACAGAAGCCCTGAGTAACTGCTGTAGTAACATTTACCAGGGTTTTACCACACCTGCTAGTGTCACAGGAATTTAATTTACCATTCAGACATTTTGCAACAAAAAACTGTAATGCATTGGGTTTTTTTTATATGTATTTTTCTGTTCTTATGACAGTGAGGTTATTTAGCTGTTTTATTTCCTTGCATATGTCCAGTGACAAATGTATAGAAACTCTGGATGGTACAGCTGCACAATTAATATTTAATAGATGGCGATCTCGATTCAAACACCTACTCGATCTTATTCCTGTGACTGTTAAAAAATGTATTTGTCATTGTATAATTTATTCATTCAAAAACACTGATTCATCCAGTTATGAACCAAGTGAGTTCTTTATGAGCCAGTCATTGAATCATTCCTTCAAGAGATTCGCAAGTGAAGTCACTGAATTAAAAAAAATAAAATTAATTAAATATCTTTTAAATAGACTGCAGCAATAAATATTCTCAGAACCTCTAGTAAATTACATTTTGTTTAGTTGTCTATTCAGAATCACAGGAGAATCATGATCTCCATTTTAAACCAAAACATCATCTCAGTTTTTCCAGAATCGTGCAGCTCTACTGAATGGCCAATTTTATTATTTTTATTTTATTTTTCTTGTGCTGAGTTTTCTTACAGGTTTTTTTTTAACAGGTTTTGGTCATCATGTATTCTCATTTCTCAGGGATCTACCAAGCGGCAACCTCCCGCGGTCTCTCTTGAAGCCAATACGGAAGTGACTTAAACTGCAATTCATCGACTGGCTGCTAGGGACAGGCTCCAAAATGGAGCAGAATCTCATTGAGCCCCATGTTAAAATGCCCAACTTTACAGCAGAAAAAAGTCTACAGCCTGGTATAAAAAGTGGGTTTAGTCTATACAGCTAATTTTGCCCTTCATGACAACTGTGAGGGGGTGAATTTTTCCATTCCATTTTTCTCATCCATTTAAATTATATTAAGCCTTAAAGTTCTGCATAATTAAGGTTGTGGCCACTTGAGTGACAGGTGAATTGCCACTATGGTCACACTAGGTGGGTGTGGTTTCAGCAACCAGGCACCTCAGCTCCACCCATGTCCTGCCTCTTTGGAATCTACCAGTCATAAGAGTTTCACATGCTGACATTGCAATTTTGTTTCATCACTGGCCAGTATCGGATAATTAAGTTGTATTTAGTACTAAAAACCCATTTTTCATTTATTGGCACTCGGAAAGTGCTCGTTTTAGACCCAGTGTGTTAATGTGTTATCAGATGGGATTATTAATTTAATGCTGTGGTATATAAATATGATAGTCAATCAGTACTGTGGTTTATATGCTACAGGGTAATAATGATTCAACTGTAAAAAGAAATGGGACCAAAATTAGAAACATATATTATGGAATCATAACCTTGAATAAATATGTAGTGCACTACATGTAAAAACACTCCAATATTGTATATCTAGATATCAGGTGTATCTGTACATGAGTTTTCTAAATTGCAATTTTAAAAATTAAATCAAACTCAAATGTTTTCATTTTTGTTGCTTTGCTTTATAACTCAATGTAAATGACGACAAATGCAGAACATGCCATATATATATATGGATTTGTTTATTCTGAACATATTCACGCACTGTCAAACATACATTTCTGCCAACATATAATCCATATTGGGTTTTTAATAATGCATATTATATATATATATAAGAAAGAATTAAAATGCTTAAAAAAAGATTAAAGAAGAATTTTGGCACTCAAGCATTTAGACAAAAGGCAGCTGCTTCCTTCAGAGAAAGACTTCTTTTCTTGCACCATGACAGAATAATCGCTAACTATGAGGGCTTGTGTGGCGTTCCCTCAGCGGGAGTGGTTCACAGTTAGTATCAAAACTTGTATAAAAACATCATCCTACAAAAGAAAGGTTGGAGTGCGGTACAAACGCTCAGAAGGCAGCATGTGCCGTAGTCTCAGGCCAGCAGAGATCATGCACCCGAAACATTACAAATCCAGCTTGTGCATAGACCGGGACGCCCGGGTCACTTCACCCGAAAAGGAAAAAAGTGGAAGCTTGTTTCCGCCACTGTGAACTTTTATCTCATAATTCTGACCAATTGCAAGTCCACATCTCGCAATTTTGACGATTTTTCTCAGATCTGAGTGATATTAAGTCATAATTGCGAGATATAGTCAGAATTGCGTGATATAAAGTCAGAATTGCGAGATATAAAGTCAGAATTGTGAGATATAAAGTCAGAATTGTGAGATATAAAGTCAGAATTGCGTGATATAAAGTCAGAATTGCGAGATATAAAGTCAGAATTGCGAGATATAAAGTCAGAATTGCGAGATATAAAGTCAGAATTGCGTGATATAAACTACCAATTCTAAGAAAAAAAAAGTTGCAATTACCTTTTTTAATTTTTTTATTCAGTGGCAGAAACAACCTTCCATAAAAACAAGCATATTTTTAGAAGCAATAAGATTGTTCATGACAATCCTAATTTCTAATGTAATACAGTAATGAAATTGTTTTATTTTAATTAAAATCAGTATAAATTCAACAACAAATACCACCATTATTTAAAACTATATATATATATATATATATATATATATAATAATGCAAATTTCAGGGCAAATTGTCATGAAAATGCAATAGTAAACAAAAAAGTTAATGGTCCTAAAAATAGGTGTTATTTTCTTCATGCAAACAAAAAGTTAATTTTTTTCCCTTTTGATTTTGGGGTGAAATATGACCTGAAACATCAGTTCGGCAGTTTTTTCTTTTTAACTGAAATGTAGACAGAAGACGTCGATTCTTCATAAACATCAGTAATAAAAGCTGTGGTGTTACTACGATTAAAAACTCCCGAGATTGAACATTTCATTGACAATTTCTCTGTCGACTCTTACAGGCATTTAGTTCACGAAACACGAGCAGAAGAACTGCATGTGTAAATTGTTCGTAAAACAGTAATTCGTCCCTTTCAATTCAATAAAACCAGTTTCACATACACAATAGCACCCAATAAACCATTTAGAAAAGCACTCGCACATAAACGGTCACGTACAAATCAATAAAACATTCGTAAAAACATTAAGAAAAAAATCATCGCATATAACCCTTCATAAAACCATTCAATTTTACGAACAATTTACACACTGCATTTCATGAACAAGGACTGTTGTTTCCTAACTAGGATATCGTGTCTTTCTGCACATTTAAAACTGGAAGTGTTTGACTTGTACCTGCTGATCTGTCCATCATGTGATGTTGATGATAGTAGTATTTTCTGGTCTCTGGCACTGACCTCACAAAACTTCACATCTGAACCCATTCAAAGTCTGAATTTTTCTATAAAGTGAAACGACGATATAGCACACAAAACAATTCCCACTCAAACCCGCTGCCATAAGAAATGTGTTAAAGTGTGTTAGAAGAACCTGATTGAGAACCTGACGTACACGGCCAGTGTGTGTGTGTGTGTGTGGGCAGGCGGTCCGAGGGTCTCTTTGGTCAGTAGGCGTGCGGCTCTTTGCGGCTGAAGGAGCGGATGTGACTGGAAGAGCACGTGGCACTGCGGATCACCTCCATCCACCTACGACAAAACACACGACAGGAAGATCAATAATGTATTGAAACATTAAATTCTCAGTGTTCAGAATGGACCACAAGTGATATCAACAGCTTTTAACATCTCATTTTCAGCTCTTTGTTAGACTGGACTGTCATGTACACTATATCACCAAAAGTTTTGGGACGCTTGCCTTTACATGCACATGAACTTTAATGACATCCCAATCTTAATCCGTAGGGTTTAATATGGAGTTGGCCCACCCTTTGCAGCTATAACAGCTTCAACTCTCCTGGGAAGGCTTTCCACAAGGTTTAGGAGTGTGTTTATGGGAATTTTTGACCATTCTTCTAGAAGCGCATTTGTGAGGTCAGGCACTGATGTTGGACAAGAAGGCCTGGCTCGCAGTCTCCGCTCTAATTCATCCCAAAGGTGTCCTATCGGGTTGAGGTCAGGACTCTGTGGAGGCCAGTCAAGTTCCTCCACACCAAACTCGCTCATCTATGTCTTTATGGACCTTGCTTTGTGCACTGGTGCGCAGTCATGTTGGAACAGGAAGGGGCCATCCCCAAACTGTTCCCACAAAGTTGGGAGCATGAAATTGTCCAAAATGTCTTGGTATGCTGAAGCATTAAGAGTTCCTTTCACTGGAACTAAGGGGCCAAGCCCAACCCCTGAAAAACAACCCCACACCATAATCCCCCCTCCACCAAACTTTACACTTGGCACAATGCAGTCAGGCAAGTACCGTTCTCCTGGCAACCGCCAAACCCAGACTCGTCCATCAGATTGCCAGACAGAGAAGCGTGATTGGTCACTCCAGAGAACACGTCTCCACTGCTCTAGAGTCCAGTGGCGGCGTGCTTTACCCCACTGCATCCCATGCTTTGCATTGCACTTGGTGATGTAAGGCTTGGATGAGCTGCTCGGCCATGGAAACCCATTCCATGAAGCTCTCTACACACTGTGTAGCTGACCCCGCTGACCCCGCTCTGAGTTGCTGTTGCTGTTGTTCCCAATTGCTTCCACTTTGTTATAATACCACTAACAGTTGACCATGGAATATTTAGTTGTGAGGAAATTTCACAAATGGACTTATTGCACAGGTGGCAACCTATCACGGTACCACGCTTGAGTTCACTGAGCTCTTGAGAGCGACCCATTCTTTCACAAATGTTTGTAGAAGTGTCTGCATGCCTAGTGCTTGATTTTATACACCTGTGGCCATAGAAGTGATTGGAACACCTCAATTCAATGATTTGGAGGGGTGTCCCAATACTTTTGGCAATATACAGTAGTGTGTGTGTGTGTGTGTGTGTGTGTGTGTGTGTGTGTGTGTGTGTGTGTGTATATATATATATATATATATATATACACACACACACACATACATACATACACACACACACACACACACACAGTATATTACAGAAAGATAATACATTATATATATCATATATTATTGTAGTCCTAAACTTTTTGTTATACTTTATTTTTATTATGGAAACAAAAAAGTGTAACATTTTGTTACAGAAACATAAAACACTTTTTTAAAAAAATTGTGTCATGCACTTTGTGTTTTAATTTTATATATTTTGTATTGTTTGACTCATCTATTTTATTTTACTAACATGTTTTTGTAATCAAGTATTTTTATTACAGGAACATACTACCCCCAAAAATGGCATACCTCTCAAACGTGTACTCGCTCTCGGATCTGAAATAGTAGACGTGTGATTTGAAATGGAGCTTGAAGACGTAGTCTTTATGGATGTTCTCGGACTCTGAGGGAATGGTGATGGAGTATCCCAGCAGAGGAAGGCTGGCCAGAGGATATTCATCCTGCAAAGACACTTCCAGATCAAACACGGCCAAACACTTCTGCCCAAAATACTCTCATTCTGCTCACAGAATCAATTAAAGTCATGCAAAAATGTGAGCCTGTCTCACCTGGTGTGTTTTGTAGAAGAACAGGCTGAAGTTTGTGAAGACCACCCATAACTTCTGCCAACCATTGCTGTTCTTGAACTTCCTCAGCAGATTCCCAGACAGCTGATTCTGAGGAATAAAGACAGAAGACAGTGAGAAAACAGAGAGAAGATGCTTCAGATTCAACCAGGGTCCAAAATATACTTAGTCAAGCCAAGCCAAGTCACCTTTACTGGGATAAATAATGATTCAATGATGCAAACATGGTTCAGTTCTGCTCTAAATAGTGTCTTTGTTCAGCTGAGGTCAGTTCAGTGTTGATTCAGTTTTGTTCAATAACTGTGTAAAGATCATCAAATATGAAACGAGTTCAATTCATCTATAAAGCATCTCTGGAGAAAAGCTCAGTTCAGCTCTCATCTGATTAGCTTAGCTAACTTAGCCTCACGTAGGACCTATACTATTAAATATATTTATTTAATAATATATCAAATAAATACAAGTTTTTCCAAGTATATACAGGTCAAACCAAAAATGATTCAGACACCAGATATCATTTTTTACTAGTGTGTGCAGGACACTATAGTTCATTTCTGTAAGTGAGGATAGCAAAATAAAGTAAACCGTGACATATTATACCCAAAAATTCTTCATACAGTGACTACCAGTAAAATTGATTTTACAAAATGATTCAGACACTTTGAGCTGAGCATGTTTTGCTGAAGTGTTTTTTCTTTAATTGCTAATGCGACCTTTGACACCACAGACTGAACAAAATGAAGCATTGCTTGGTCATTGGTTGACCTAAATTGGTATTATCTAATTGTGTACTTAAATTTAACATCTGACAGCTGATTGGTTGATTGTAATCATTACATACCTTTCGATCAAAGTTATCTGACATAATCAAGATGAATTTGTTCTGACAGTTTAACTTGAGTTCTTGTCATATTTTATTACCATTTTCTAAACTATAGCGAATAAACTGTGATAATGTGAGAAAATATTGAAGGTGTCTGAATACATTTTGGTTTGACTGTATTATTCCATTTTATTACCAATTATATTTAGTATTTAGTAAAATCAAATATATTTGATTTACTTGAATATTTATAACGTAATGCATAATTTAAATCACAATATACAGAACGAGAGATAAAATTATGATTTAAAATTTAAAAACTTAATAGGATAGTTCACCCAAAAATAAAAATTCTGTCAAATAGTATATATATTTACATTTTTTATTTTATTTTATTTTATATACACTATGGAAGTCAATGGGGACCAGAAACTGTCATTCTTCAAAATTAGTAATTTTAACATGATTGATTTAACATGCATGATTTAAATCACAATATAATCAATGTAATCACAATTTAACAATTTCAAATATTTTTACTCACTTGACTTGAATTTAATTTAATATTTGGTATATTTTGGACTCACAACACAGGTATGAGACTGACAGCACAAAGTGTCATGTTAATTTCAGGGAAATAGTGATTGAATAGGCTTAATTGAATAGTTCACCCAAAAATTAAAAAATTCTGTCAAACAGTTTCTGGCCCCCATTGACTTCCATAGTATAGAAAAAAAAATATCATGAAAGTCAATAAGGGCCAGAAACTGTCATTCTTCAAAATATCTTCTTTTGTGTTCAGCAGAAGAAAGAAATTAATCCAAGTTTAGGACAACTTGAGGACGAGTAAATTGACAATTTCTATTTTGGGGTGAACTGTCCCTTTAAATTATGCATAATGTTAAAATTAGGAATTATGCATGATTTAAATCACAATATAAATCAATATAAACACAATTTAAAATTTCAAAAAATGCAGGAGTCAATTTTTACTCACTTGACTCGAATATAATATTTGGTATATTTTGGACTCTGGACAACACAGATATGAGACTGACAGCACAAAGTGTCACCATGTTAATTTCAGGGAAACTTTACTATTAATAAACTGCAGATCTGAATAGCAAAAGTGTCCATTCATACGGGATTCAATTCAATTTTATTGTTAATTGTTGGTCTATGCACACACGCGTCAGACAGACAACTGGTGTCCGTCTTCTTGACACGAACGCTGCATTTATAAGACACCATGTCAAGTTCATTTACCTTTATTTTACCATTCTAGCATATTTTCATGATCACTGCAAGAGCGTGTCCTGTATGAACGTCTGTCTGAAACACTGTTTGTGCTGTTAGTGAAGAAGAATCACACACATTCAACACGACAGAAACACACTGAAGTCAAGCGAACAAACACCATCACAACCCAAAGTACAGTCAGTGTTCAGAGGGCGACAGATAGTTTGTCATTAACTGCATTCATATCAGTTATTATATGAGAGAGAGGTAGAAAGTCCAGCTCAGGACTTCAATTAGTGGACGGTGATATTAATGTAAAATAATCATTTGCATGAAGAAATCATTGATTTTGTGACAACGGAAATGTCAAATACACTACTGGACAAAATGGACTCATTTGAAGCAGTGTTATTTTAGGAATTTTAATACTATTTTAGTATTTATTAATACTTTGAATGGCTTTTTCTTTATTTTCAGTTTTAGTAATTTTGTAATATACTTTTGTCATTTAAAAAAAAAAAAAATCTATTTACTTTTAATTTCTTTTTGGTTTATTTTAGTAATTTAGGTACTTCAACTTTTATTTCAGTTAGTTGATTCAATCAATCAATCAATCAATCAATCAATCAAATTAATTAATATATATATATATATATATATATATATATATATATATATATATATATATATAAAATAAAATAAAACAACTATACAGTAAATTATATAGTAAAATATATTAAGTTTTTGTAGAATGTTTAAAAATACTACTATATAAAATGTATTATACAGAAACATAACAAAAAAATAAATGTTGTAGAATGCTTTCGTCATTTAAAAAAAATATATATATTTTCAAATATATAAAATATTATAAAATAAAATAATTATACTGTAAAATATATTAAGATTTTGTAGATACTACTAAACAAAACATATTATACAGAAACATAATCAAAAATAAATGTTGTAAAACGCGTTTGTCATTTTTTAAAAATATTTAATTTTAGTCATTTAAGTACTTAAGTACTTTCTAATTTTCATTTAAGTTTAAGTTTTTGATTGAATATTTGTATTTTAATTTTATTTCAGATTTATTTCAATTACCGAGAATGATTTTTAATAGTTCTGGTTAACAATAACCGCACTGGTTTGAAGACGGCCTGTAATAAGAGGATTTATAAGATCATTAAATAAGACCGGGCTCTTGTCCGTTGTCAAGAAAGAAACTTAAACACGACTTTACTGGTTAGCAGGTTAAAAAGCCATTAACAGCCGGTTTAACTTCACAAATAACCGTCCAAACGAGCTCCAGGCTCTTCTGTTCTGTCGTGCACTTTAACGTCTTCTAGCAAACCAGCGCAAGTGAGATGGTCCATTATACGGGTCCATGTTTTACCTCTCTATTCCTGCAGGTTTCCCTAAAGGAGAGGCTTTGGACACGATACCAACACACCAGAGCGAGAGACACCGGCCCCTGGGCCCTGAGCGGGGCCGCAGTGGGAGCCTCTGACAGACTGACTGGACTAGGGTCGTCTAGCACAGCGGAGGACAGACACAGAAGAGAAGAGAAACACACAGAGTCAGAGACATGAGAGACACACGGGGTGTGAGAGAGGAGGAACACGAAGACCAGCACTCAAAACACTGCAAAAAGAGTTAGGAATTATTCTTCAGTAAAGATATATATGAAAATCATCAAAACAAGATCAGCTGACCTGAGAGGCAACACTCCATGAGATCAGCTTTTATTAATTAGGAATATACTGAATATATTATGTATATACACTAAAAAAGGTTATTTTATCTATATAACATCAAAGTTTGTTCACAAAGCCTAGCCTGAAAGTTTGAAGTAATTGTAAAAGCATGGAAAAATAAATAAATAAATAAATATTAATTATACATATATATAGTACCAGTCAAAAGTTTGGAAACATTGCTATTCTTAATGTTTTTGTCTCATGCTCATCAAGGCTGCATTTATTTGATAAAAAAATACAGAACAAAACAGTAATATTGTGAAATATTATTACAATTTAAAATAATAGTTTTCTATTTTAATATACTTTAAAATATAATTTATATCCTGTGATCAAAGCTGAATTTTCAGCATCATTACTCCAGTCTTCAGTGTCACATGATCCTTCAGAAATCAATAAATCTTTACTATCACTTTTTTTTATAAATTTAACACATCCTTGCTGAATAAAAATATTAATTTCTTTCAAAAAAAAGAAGGAAAAAACTTATCGACCCCAAACTTTTGAACAGTAGTGTATGTTGTTACAAAAGATTTCTATTTTGAATAAATGCTGTTCTTTTTTTTTCTTTTTTTATCCTGAAAAAAGTATCACAGGTTAAAAATATTAAGTTTCCAACATTGATAATAAATCCTCATAATTAGAATGATTTCTGAAGGATCATGTGACACTGAAGACTGGAGTAATGATGCTGAAAATTCAGCTTTGATCACAGGAATAAATTATATTTTAAAGTATATTAAAATAGATAACCATTGTTTTAAATTGTACAAATATTTCACAATATTACTATTTTTTTCTGTATTTTTGATCAAATAAATGCAGGCTTGATGAGCAGAAGGGACTTCTTTCAAAAACATTAAAAATAATAATGTTTCCAATCTTTTGACTGGTTATATACTTAAGTCTTATTATCTTATGCAGCGCTGCTTCTCAAGTAAACTGATCCTGTATTGATAATTTAACTGGATAATTAGGAGAAAAATACTCGTTTGGAACAGGATTTCCTGCAGTGAATGAAAATTCTGTCATTATTTCTTCACCCTCATGTGTTTGTGCACACTTGGTTAAGTTTAGTGAATCTGATAATGCTTTCAGCTGCCAATAAAACTCTCTGCTTCAATTCTAACGCTTCATTCCAGATATTAATTCATGACAATGGAAACGGTGCACAAACTCCATGTGGGACCAATTATGAGTGACGCCTTGAAAACAGTCGACGTTCCCAGAGGAGAAACAGAGAGAGAGAGAGAGAGAGAGAGAGAGAGAGAGACGGGAAGGTTAAACACAAACATAGAGACACAACGGAGGAAAGACACACGACACTCAGGAACACGACGGCTGCGCTCCGGTACCTCTAACGCTACGCTAAAATCCACCATGGACACGCTGGTGCTGCGATGCCAGCACACGTGAACCGTGGTATTACCACGGTGAGGCGTCTGCCGCTCGAGAGACGTCCGAGAGGAGCTCAGGTCATCTTCTGATTCCTGGTCGGCGCTAGATTCCTCAGGGGATTCTGGGAAATGTGGGAAGAACAGCCTTTTAAACAGCCATTGCACAAAAAAGCAAAAGCGTTTTTTGTACCATATGTACCATGGTAAAATATAGTTTTTCCAGGGACTTACCATGTAAATATCAAGGGTACATGAATATGGTAATAATCTCTCAAAGTACCATAGTATTACTTTGTGATCTCATCGCTGTATTTTTTGTATGGTGTAGTACAAGGATGGTGTCCGATAGTAATACCATGGTACTGAAATTCATGTGCAATGATATTTACTCCAAAGAACTTCCAAAAATACCATGGTAATACCATGTTACACATCCAAAATACCATGGTAGCACCAAGGTACCGAAAAAACATTTTTTGTTACTTTGTGTGTACCACGTTTCTTTTGGAAGTACCATGGTACTACAAAAGTAGTACTTTTTTGTAAGCTTATTTAGTTTTTATATTAAAAAAAAATAAATAAATAAATAAAATAATAATAATAATAATAATAATAATGATTGAGTGTAATAATACATACAATAATTATTTAAAAATAACTATTATTATTATTATTATTATTATATCTAATAAATAAACTACATAAATAAATAAATAAAATAAATAACAAATAAATAACTAATAAACAATGATATATAAACAAATAAATAACAAATAAACAAAATTACTGAAATATATAAAAATAAATAAATAAATAAAAAGACGATGCATTTTTGTCACTTTGTGTACCATGTTTCTTTTGGATTTATTAGACCATTAAACATTTTTGTAAGCTTATTTAGAGTTTTTATGTAAAATAATAATAATAATAATAATAATAATAATATTTATTATTATTATTATTATCATTATTATTATATCTAATAAATAAAGTAATAAAATAAATAAATAACAAAAACAATGATATATACATAAATAATAAATCAATAAATGCATTTTATAGACAATTACAACACTCAATATAAAGCCGGTGGACGTTGTCCTTTGAAGTCTGAAGGTTTTCATGAGGTCAGATATGAGACAATGACAGTGAACAAAAACTCTGTCAATCATATACGAGTTCACAGGCGAGAACAGTCACATCACAACATCATCAAACTCAACGTCCAGATGACAGGAACAATGCAAAGGAAGAAAAGCAGAAGAGATTTAGTTGAATAAAGCAGAAAAAAGATCATGTGTGTGTGTGTCTCAGACTGACGTGCAGGATCGGAGGACTGGAAACCTGTGAAACCTGATCCCCTGCAAACGGCTCTGTTAATGCCATGTACAGTGAGAGCAAACTGTGTTTGAACACTCATAAACATATGCATCATTGCATTAGACAGAAAAACATCAAAGCAAGTGTCAGTTATTAATAAGATAAGCACACAAACTTCAAGCATTAGTATGTAAGTGGCCGGTGTCAGATCAGTGACATCAGGACCAGCAGTGTTTAACATGCAGAAGAGAGTGTGTGACTTACTGCCGTCAGTGAAACTACTGGACAGAATCTCAGCCGAGGGTCCGTTGCATTTGTCCGCCAGCTCAATGGCCATCTTGATGTCCTCCACCCACTTCTCCATCTCAGACGCTGAGCTGTGGAAGCAATGAGGACGTTAGTGACGCAGCTCCTGTCAATCAAAGCGTCGAGACTCTAGAGGCTATTTCAGCACAAATCAGACTGGAATACAGTCTATGAGGAGTTCAACAAAATAATACAAATATTCACACTGCATGACTACATGATTATCATTATCATTATAAATAATTGTTAAATATGTTTATTATTATTATTATTATTATTATATGAATATAATAATAAATATAGCATAATAATTTAATATAATAAATAATATTATAACAATAATATATATTATAACAAAAACAATATTATTATTATTATTGTTGTTGTTGTTGTTATATTATTATTAATAAATATATATAATGATGATAATATGGACAAATAATAAAACAAAAACAACAATACTCTTATTATTGTTGTTATTATTATTTAATTATATATTTAATAATAATATAATTATTATTACCCTTAGTGTTATTATAATTATTATTGAACATATAATAATATATAATAAAACAACAATTAATAATAATAATAATAATAATAATTAACAATAAATATAGCATAAGAATGTAATATAATAAATAATATTATAACTATAATAAATAATAGTATAGCAACAACAGCTTATTACTAGTGTTATTATAATTATAATTATTATAACTATTATTATTAAATATACATAATATATAATGAAATAATAAAAACAACAACAACAAAATTCTTGTTGTTTTTGTTATTATTTAATTATACATTTAATAATAATATAATTATTATTAAACATATAATAATATATAATGAAATAATAACAATTAATAATAATATAATAATTATTAAATAAATATAGCAATAAATATAGCATAATGTAATAAATAATATTATAACAATAATAAACAATATTATAACAACAACAAATTATTATTAGTGTTATTTTGATTATTATTAAATATATAATATATAATGAAATAATAAAAACAACAACAATATTATTATTATTATTATTATTATATTATTTATTGTAATTATAATAATATTTCATATATTAAGTTTTTTTTTCTTGACGCTACTTTATAGCTTGAATTGGAGAATCCAATGCTGGTTCTATTTGTTTAATTAAACTATATAAACTACTTAAACTAAATTTAACCAAATATCCTGTAGTGTTTTTTCTCCTCTTTATTCAGGACCGATCTGTTTCAAAATCATTTCAGTAAATGTACAGTATATGTGATGTTGCAATACGACAGCACTAGATCATAGAACAACACAGCATAATACCAAACAAGACTGACTTGGAACTGCGTTTGACGATTTATATAATCAGTAACCCTCATCATGACGAGGTTCCTGTGAATTTCTCGAGCTCAACACACAATAAAAAGGTAAGGATGCCCAATGCATTTGACATTATAGGACATGTATACTGACATTAGGGCTGGACGATTAATCGAAAAGTAGTCGAAACAGAAATTCAGAACCTCTAACCGACGTAATTTTCCCATGTCGGTTATTTCGGTTTTAGTCACGTGACTCCCACACGGAAAGATTCAGGAGCAGTTATCTTTGTTTATACAATCTGGATGCTCAGAATTACTATGGTAATTGCATGTTTTACACAGTTTATATAGGTAAGCTAATCGCCGTTCTTATATGCGCTGCTACACGCACACACAGACGGCGCGCACAAGCCCCGGAGCCAGATCACTTTCCCTTGCGTCCACATGAAGTTTGTCAATTAAATGCGTTTAAAGCATGGGCGTCGGAAGCAAAAAAAATGTGGGTGGGTCCTCACCCAGAAAATTTTTATTGGAGTAGATGATATTTACATTAAGTGCAAATAGCTCGCCTTGATTACTAAACGTCTATACAGATACAGTAGCAATAGTGTAGGGGTAACGCGCATGGCAGAAAGTTTTGACGCAAATCGACCCGAGGTTCGAATCCGCCTTTTGCTGAACTCACTCTACTCCCTTTTCCCATCACATATCAGATCGAAAAGGCATTTATCTTTAATAAAAATGAAGAAAATATTCGAAAAGTGGAAATAAAGCGTCTAAAGTGTGTTTAATAATAAAGTGTTTATCGGTTATGGGTAGGTGAATAGACATACGCTGAATTAGAGACGGTTAAAGTGAGTGGGTCCAGTATCATTGGTCTTACAAAGTGGGTGGGTCTTGTCCCGCTCACATACAATGGTTCCGATGCCCATGGTTTAAAGCCTTGCCAGTTTGAACATTCAAGCGATTTTACACTATTCAAGAACAACATGGCAAACATCTCCGTTCAGTGCTCGTGAGCTTTTTTCTGTGACACAGAGCCGAGTGTGTCGTGTCTCCGACTACGCGCGTGCCCTGAAGCCAGATCACTTTCACTTGCGTCCTCACAAAACTTTGTCAATTGTATGTGTTTTAAGGCCTGCCCGTTTGAACACTGAAGTGATTTTAGACCATCAGATGTGTATTATGTTGAACTAATGCCTGATATATTGACACACGAATACTCTTACAGACAATAGCTCGCACATCACGTGAAGATCGCGCTGTCCTGTGATTTATCACTAAAGTAGCTTAGACACTCATCCGTTATAGCATAGATTTTCAAACCATAGCTTCATAATTCATAGAGACGGTATGACTAATTCACACACACAATCACTCTCTCATTAATGCATTCAAATAAATGAAATAAATAAAGGCCTACTGTGCTAATTTATCTGTATCTGATGTACAACAAACAGAAATCTGTAAGAAATCTGTACAACCCATAAACAATAACTGCTGAAAGTGAGCTGTTTCCTTCAAGTATTTTAAAATCACAAAGAAATGCACTTTTTCATTAGAAAAAAATATCCCACCTTTAATAGTTGAACATATTTACAGTACAAACCTTATCAGTGAACTATGAGGGCAAAAAAAGGAAAGCAAAAAAAAAAAAAAAACACAATAATCGTTCATTAATCGTAATCGAGGTAAAATGTTCAATTAATCGAGATTTTGATTTTAGGTCAAATCGTTCCAGCCCTAACTGACATGCATGAAGTCAGCTGTTTAATAATGTACCAGTTAAAGCCACAATATATAATTTTTCGCCGCTGGCGGTCGCTTATTCAAAACAAAGGCATAGCTTGATGACGGCTTGATTCCGCAGAGCTTTTATTCTGCCGTAGACGAGCGTTTCCGCTTCTTCCGCTTATGTGTATGTGGGGGAACGCAGCACTGTTTTATCATATTACACACATTTGAGTGTGTTGAAAGTTATGTTATAACGCTAATCTGTGCGTTCGCTTGGCGGCGACTATGAGACACTTGTTCACACTGCAGTGAGCTAGATCCATATTAGGCATGGTAAAACATGGTACTCGCGGTAAATCAAGAACACCAGATTTAAACAATAAGACTAACTGTGTTGAGCTGTAGAACAATGATTCGTTTTCTGTCCATGAATGTCTCTAAACAGTTGCTCACTCTTCTAATAAAACACATCATATATTAAAGCGTCTTTGGTGTTTCCATGGTTTCTACAAAATAAAACCGGAAATCGAGGGTAACGCGGGTATGATGTCATTGATAGGGTCCGTGTCCTGGCTTATTTCTCTGGATTTGAACATTCTTGGAAACATTCGGGATAATGTAAGTACACAAGTCAACAAAAAAATATAACACTGTTCTAGTGGTTTTTGGATATTTTAATCCAAACATCTTACATATTGTGCCTTTAACCTCAGAAATATGTTACAATCTCGATGGGTTTACCTGGCGGCCACGACCACAGACTGCCGCTGTCCGAACAGAGTGAACGAATGCGGGACGCCCCACTCGTCCTCACTTTCACGAATCTACACACACACACACACACATCAAGAGGAAAGAGTAACACACCGGTTAGTAACATGTTGACATTGTGGACGAATCTTAAGTCACAAGAACATAATTGAGGTTATTTTGGCCAAGGTCTGGAAGACGAGTTCATTATTCTTCAGTTAAAACCTCATCGAGACAGCCATTCAACATCTGAATGCTGCGTGTTTCTGGATAATTACATTTACATTACGCAATTCACCGAGACGCGCTGGAGCTGCGGCAGCCTGAAGAAACAATGAATCTGTTGTTTGTGTGAATGTGTAATTAGTAACTAGAGACGGAGGCAGCCGCACACGTCCAGAACAACACAGGGAATATTGTGCTATTCACTCATTATTGCTTCCAGTTGCGTTCTGAACGTTAAAATCACACTATACAGACCTGAAAGAAACACGCCTGTTTATGCCATAGTCAAAAATGAATCAGATATTACCCACCGTCATGCCATACAGAGCAAGTTGTCCGTGAACTTTGAACTGATTAGAGGCCGTCATCCCTCGACTCGAGTACATCAGAACATCATTGAACTGCAAACAATGTCAAGAAGAGGAAGGAAAATATTACCCTTCGCTATTTGATCTTCAGCTGGTTCAACTTCAACTGGTAGTCTAAGGCACTTGAATAGCATTAAATATTGAAGAATATCATAGGAGTCCAAGCATGGTAATACACATTTTGTTTATTGTAAATGAAATCAATACTTAGAAAATTGCACCATATTATTAATCAAATAAAAATTTAAAATAAATATAGCATAATAATTTAATATAAAAATAATATTATGTCTATAATGAATATTATAACAGCAACAAATTATTATTAGTGTTATTATTATTAAATATATAATGTATATAATTAAATAATAACAACAATAATAATATTATTATTGTTGTTTTATTACTATTATATTAGTGTTATTATTATTATTATTAAATATATTATAATAATAATAATAATACTATATAATTAAATAATAAAAACAAAAACAATAATATTCTTCTTGCTGTGGGTTAGGGTTATTATTTAATTAATTTTATAATTATATAATTATAATTATATATCATTCATAAAATACAAATTAAAAATAAATATAGCATAATAACTTAATATAATAATTAATATTATAACAACAACAAATTATTATTAGTGTAATTATTATTATTAAACATATAATAAAATAATAAAACAACAACAATATTATTATTATTAGTGTTGTTATTATTAATATAATAATAAGATATAATTAAATAATAATAAAAACAACAACAATAATAATATTCTTGTTATCATTCAATTATAAATTGTATAATAATAATAATAATAATAATAATAATATAATTATTATTCTTAGTGTCATTATTATTATTATTATTACTATTATTATTATTATATATTATTAATACAATTAAAATAAAAAAATATAATACAAAATAAAATTACTTAAAAATATAAAAGAAAAGAAAAATAAATTAAAAAAATAAAAATTTAAAATAAAACAATTAATAAAACAAAACAAATAACGCAAATGATAGAATTAAAGAAAAAACAATAAATGATAAACAAACATAACATTAATAAAAAATAACATTAAAAAAATAAAATAATAAAAATTACAAATAATAGAAATTACACAAAAAATAAATGATCAAATAAAACATTTATAAAAATAATATGAAGTAAAATTAAAATAATGAAACAAAAAATAAAATAAAAAAATAGATTAAAACAGTAACATTTAAGTACCGGTGTACTATTCACTGTACGAATATATTCAATATATAATCAGAATAAAATACCAGCACAGTACTTTTATTAAGGGATGCCACAAAGTCTGAATAACAACAATAATAACTAGGTTATAATTGTACCTAACCATCTAACAGACGTCTAGTACGATGTGATAGTATACGAGAGTGAGCGGCTCTTACCAGGAAGAACATTCTCTGCTGTAGACCCTTTCCAGAGAGTTTGCTGAGACAACCAAGCCTGATAAACTCCTGCCAGAACACAGACAATCAGGTCAACGAGAGAGACTAGAGCTTGTTCACATTCTGGAATGTGTCTCAGGGAGGTCAATGAACTAACCCGTCCAGGAACGGCGAGGTTGTCGACGCCAACGAGGTCCTTCTTGAGCTCCAGAAGTTTCTGGAAGTTCTCCATCTTAATGAGGGTGCCGTGAAGCTGCACAACCATCTCAGAAATATCAGCAAGCGCAGCTGGAACAGACAAGAGTCACATTGACATGATTCAGAAGCACATCTCGGACACTTGACCGTATGAAAGCGTCCGGTCTCGCACCTCGCGAGTCTCTGAAGTCGTCGTGTGTCGGCGGGTAGTGTTTGCAGAGGCGCTCCAGGATCTGTTTATAGTGCATGAGGCGGTGCAGCGGCCGCAGGAAGAAGATGTTGAGCGGCAGGTAACAGACCTTCTGAAGCTCAAAGTCTCGACACACACCCTCCAGCTTCCGGGAAGAGCGGCACGTCCTCTCCAGCTCCAGCAGCGCCTCCGAATGCTTCTGAAGATGAGCCGTCAGCAGCTGAGGAGACCGAGAGAGGCAGATCAACCGTCTGTGATGCTAAAAACACTCAAACTATTAACACAGTTCTGTTAACTGAGACCAACCTGAAATGAAAAATCAGAAATGTTGCCTTGACAATAAACTGAAATAAGTTTAAGTTAAAGCACCAAAATTAACTGGAAATAAATAAAAACTAAAACTGAAGCAAAAATAAATTAAACAGCAATATTAAAAAAAACTAATAAAATGACAACCGCATAATGAAATTACAAAATATTTAACTAAAATTAACATAAAAATAGTTACTAAACATTAAAATACACTCATACACACACACACACAAACACACACACTCATACACACATCCACACATACAAACACATAAACACACACACACAGACATACATACACACACACACACACACACACACACACACACAAACACACAAACACACTCTCATAAACTCATACACACACACACATACATACATACATACATACATACATACACATACATATACATGCATACATACACATACATGCATGCATACATGCATACACACACACGCATGTACACACGCATACACACGCGCGCACACGCATACACACGCGCGCACACACACACACACACACACACACTCATAAACTCATACACACATACATACACATACATGCATACATACACATACATGCATGCATGCATGCATGCATACATGCATACACACACACGCATGCATGCACACACGCACAGAAAACATACACACACGTGTACACTCACACACATACAAAAAATACATAACACACAAACATACATACATACATGCATAAACACACGCATACATACACACACGCAAACACACATACAGTCATACACATACATTCACACAAACACACACGGCACGCATACATACACACACACACACACAGTATGCATATATATTATATTGTGTTTATGCGATTTATTGTCATGTCATAAATGTCTGGTGACATTTTCAAACATTTGTATGCCACACAATCGAAGCACTGAGGCACATGAACACATTTTACAGAGAAATTCATCAGCAAAAAAACAAGAATATCTCACTGATATGAAGGAAAATGCGTCAGAGAAAGATGGAGATGTTCTGACCTTCAAACCCTGGATGTTCTTCAGCATGACGTCCCCGACGCGCTGGTAATCTCCTTTGATGTGAGCGTTCGACCTGCCTTCCCTGAGAACAATCCACACAATCAACAAATCAGTCTTATTTTAGCTTTATTATAGTTTTATTAATATTTTTTAAATTAGCTTTTATAGTTATTTTAATTTTAGTAAAATGTTTAGTAATTTTGTTATGCGCTCATGTCGTTTAACTATTTTTTTTTATTTTTTTATTTATTTATTTATTTCCAGTTATTAATTTTAGTGCATCAACTTCATTTCTTCATTCAATATTGCTATTTAGGTGTTTTTTTCCCCCACATTTTGTTTAGTTTTAGTTTTTATTTATTTCCAGTTAATAATTTTAGTGCTTACTTACACACACACTCACACTCAATGCTTCAATTTAAACATATTTCAGATTGATTATTATGATTTTTAGGATTTTGCCCTTTTTGTTGCTTGACAGCCTCAGTCTCTACTTTTATTGAATAAGCATCTTGCACATTCTGCTAATCATCTCTGTTTGTGTTTGACAGAAGAAAGTAAGTGGTACAGGTTTAATTCTGGGTGAGCTAGTCCTTTAACTGAACTGTTGAACCACAGTGCTCAAGTCCTCCAGTAGATGTCTCTGTTGCACATGCCTCCATACTGAACTCAACACACACTGAACATCAGTGAGCTCGGCGTCATCTATCACGCTGTTGAGCCGTTCCCCTGAACCCTCACTGAGAGCTATCACACCAGCCACCCAACACAAAAACCACCATTTATCATCCTGTCTTTGAATACAGGTCCAAACCTGCTCCCCACGGACCACAGTTAAACATTACAGCTGCGCTGGAAACATGTGTCAGGCCACATCATGCTGTCGGAGCGGAGATCACATGCTCCACAGGTCTTATCTGTGCTGTGGCCTGTATATGTATATACATATACACATATACATACATACATACATACACACACACATATACACTAATTCATGTATATATTATATTTAATTTATTAAATTTAGCTTTCTACTTCAGATAAATACTGTTCTTTTGAACTTTCTATTCATTAAAGAATCCTAAAAAAATGTTTTACACAACTGTTTTCAACATTGATAATAATCATAAATGTTTCTTGAGCAGCAAATCCTCATAATTAGAATGATTTCTGAAGGATCATGTGACACTGAAGACTGGAGTAATGATGCTGAAAATTCAGCTTTGATCACATGATATAAATTACACTTTACTATATATTCACAGAAAACAGCTGTTTTACATTTTAATAATATTTCACAAGATTACAGCTTTTTTGTATTTTTAATAACATAAATGCAGCCTTGGTGAGCAGAAGAGACTTCTTTCAAAAACAATCAAAATAGTACAGTTTCCAAACTTTTGACTGGTAGTGTGTGTTTATATATATATATATATACACAGTGGGGAGAACAAGCATTTGATACCGATTTTGCAGGTTTTCCTACTTACAAAGCATGTAGAGGTCTGTAATTTTTATCATAGGTACACTTCAACTGTGAGAGACGGAATCTAAAACAAAAATCCAGAAAATCACATTGTATTATTTTTTAAAAATTAATTTGCATTTTATTGCATGACATAAGTATTTGATCACCTACCAACCAGTAAGAATTCCGGCTCTCACAGACCTGTTAGTTTTTCTTTAAGCCCTCCTGTTCTCCACTCATTACCTGTATTAACTGCACCTGTTTGAACTCGTTACCTGTATAAAAGACACCTGTCCACACACTCAATCAAACAGACTCCAACCTCTTCACAATGGCCAAGACCAGAGAGCTGTGTAAGGACATCAGGGATAAAATTGTAGACCTGCACAAGGCTGGGATGGGCTACAGGACAATAGGCAAGCAGCTTGGTGAGAAGGCAACAACTGTTGGCGCAATTATTAGAAAATGGAAGAAGTTCAAGATGACGGTCAATCTCCCTCGGTCTGGTTCACCATGCAAGATCTCACCTCGTGGGGCATCAATGATCATGAGGAAGGTGAGGGATCAGCCCAGAACTACACGGCAGGACCTGGTCAATGACCTAAAGAGAGCTGGGACCACAGTCTCAAAGAAAACCATTAGTAACACACTACGCCGTCATGGATTAAAATCCTGCAGCGCACGCAAGGTCCCCCTGCTCAAGCCAGCGCATGTCCAGGCCCGTCTGAAGTTTGCCAGTGACCATCTGGATGATCCAGAGGAGGAATGGGAGAAGGTCATGTGGTCTGATGAGACAAAATTAGAGCTTTTTGGTCTAAACTCCACTCGCCGTGTTTGGAGGAAGAAGAAGGATGAGTACAACCCCAAGAACACCATCCCAACCGTGAAGCATGGAGGTGGAAACATCATTCTTTGGGGATGCTTTTCTGCAAAGAGGACAGGTCGACTGCACCGTATTGAGGGGAGGATGGATGGGGCCATGTATCGCGAGATCTTGGCCAACAACCTCCTTCCCTCAGTAAGAGCATTGAAGATGGGTCGTGGCTGGGTCTTCCAGCATGACAACGACCCAAAACACACAGCCAGGGCAACTAAGGAGTGGCTCCGTAAGAAGCATCTCAAGGTCCTGGAGTGGCCTAGCCAGTCTCCAGACCTGAACCCAATAGAAAATCTTTGGAGGGAGCTGAAAGTCCGTATTGCCCAGCAACAGCCCCGAAACCTGAAGGATCTGGAGAAGGTCTGTATGGAGGAGTGGGCCAAAATCCCTGCTGCAGTGTGTGCAAACCTGGTCAAGAACTACAGGAAACGTATGATCTCTGTAATTGCAAACAAAGGTTTCTGTACCAAATATTAAGTTCTGCTTTTCTGATGTATCAAATACTTATGTCATGCAATAAAATGCAAATTAATTACTTAAAAATCATACAATGTGATTTTCTGGATATTTGGATTTTTAGATTCCGTCTCTCACAGTTGAAGAGTACCTATGATAAAAATTACAGACTTCTACACGCTTTGTAAGTGGGCAAACCTGCAAAATCGGCAGTGTATCAAATACTTGTTCTCCCCACTGTATGTATATATATATATATATATACACACATACACACACACACACACACAATAGATATGGTTTGTAGAAAAAAAAAATTCTAAAATACTTTACGTTTTCGTTTTTAATGCAATATGAATTATAATATATATAATGAGAATGACTTATATTTTCTAAAAGATATATGATAAAAATGCACAATAGTATTTTGGCTAATTATAATATTATATAAATAATAAAAAAAACAAATATAAATATTGATTATTTATTTTCCAAATAATATTGATTTCTCTTTTTTCTGGCTGGTCCAGGCTGATAAATGCTGGTCTATCTGGTGACTGGTTAAATTAATCACCTTGTTAGTTAAACTAGTTATGCAGCCTGGAGGGAACACCAGACCACCAGCATCAATAACTATGCAATATTATGACTAAAGGCCGTTGTTAGGAACAAAATGCATCAGAATTGTTTTTCAGTTGTCATTAAAATAACGTCAAAGCGCAACAGGCTTCACTTTCTGTATGCAAAATACAATTTCATTTGTTCAATTTTGAAATGAAATATGGCCTGGGGTGTTCTTGACTGACTTCATTGTGAAGTAAAGACAGGTATTTCAGCCAACGAGATCTGATGGAGTGTAACTGTTGTTTGACTAGCAGATGAAAAGGCATCTAACGGTGTATTAAACTACTGTGACACATTGAGGAGTGTGTCTGTTATGACTGGCGCAGATTGTACACATTCCTGACACCAATACAGCATACACACACACCTCTATCTGAAATACGCACCACTGAGCCAGTCGCTGCTCCACGTCTTTCAGGAAGGTCTCGTGGAATTTGTACACCGGTTCGAAATTGGCAAATATGAGATTTCTCAAGGAATCCGGCATGGCTTCATCCTTCCCAATGGACTTCTGAAAGGACTGAAATCACATAGAAAGGAAGAGAAACATAAGAACAGCGATTATCAGCGATGCTTTCATGCACCAAAAACCATTATAAAATGGTTTTTATAAAACTTTCTCTTGTTTTGCTGCAGTACCTTTTAAGACTTTTCTGGATAAATTGAGAATCCCGATTATTTTTTGATTGTTTCAAACAGAGATCACAATTCCTCTACAATTCTGAACAGACAACTAAACAAAATAACATGTCATTTACTAGAGGTTCTGACAAAATGTTAACTGCTGCAGTCTATTTAAAACATTTAATTACTCTGAATGAATTATTTTTAAAAAACTGTGAATGATTCAATGACTCACTCATAAAGAATGCACTTGTTTCATTACTGGATGAATCAGTGTTTTTGAACAAATCTCTTGAGTGAATGATTCAATGACTCACTCATAAAGACTTCACTTGTTTCATTACTGGATGAATCAGCGTTTTTGAACAAATCTCTTGAATGAATGATTCAATGACTCACTCATAAAGAATGCACTTGTTTCATTACTGGATGAATCAGTGTTTTTGAACGAATCTCTTGAATGAATGATTCAATGACTCATTCATAAAGACTTCACTTGTTCCATTACTGGATGAATCAGCGTTTTTGAACGAATCTCTTGAATGAATGAATGAATGAATGACTCAAAGACTTCACTTGTTTCATTACTGGATGAATCAGCGTTTTTGAACGAATCTCTTGAATGAATGAATGAATGAATGATTCAATGACTCACTCATAAAGACTTCACTTGTTTCATTATTGGATGAATCAGCGTTTTTGAACAAATGTCTTGAATGATTCAATGACTCACTCATAAAGGCTTCACTTGTTTCATTACTGGATGAATCAGCGTTTTTGAACGAATCTCTTGAATGAATGAATGAATGAATGAATGAATGAATGAATGAATGAATGAATGAATGAATGACTCACTCATAAAGACTTCACTTATTTCATTACTGGATGAATCAGTGTTTTTGAACAAATCTCTTGACTGAATGATTCAATGACTCACTCATAAAGACTTCACTTATTTCATTACTGGATGAATCCATTTCTTTGAACAAATCTCTTGAATGAATGATTCAATGACTCACTCAAAAAGACTTCACTTGTTTCATTACTGGATGAATCAGCATTTTTGAACAAATCTCTTGAATGAATGATTCAGTGACAAATACATTTTTTAACAGTCACTTGTCTCCACCTACTGGTATAACGATGTAATTGATACAATCTTTATTTGAAGCGTCAAGTTACTTTCAAAAGGTGATTTGCTCTATTTTGATCACTAGCATAGACATCAGTGTTTTCATCCGAACTATACACTTTTATCCCAGTTCTTCTGTGATAATATGAATATTTGTAACAGAAATAATGATACTGTGTGGTTGAAAAGACTGTTTATGAAGCTGTTTCATACCTATACATGACAATGGCTCTCTCTGGCTCAGCGCAAACGCAGATCTGAATGCCCCGGTGCGAATTTGTCAAAGGTTTAATAGACAAAGGCAAATCGTTGTCATTTAGGAATGAGATTGCATGGGTGTTTGAATCAAGATTGATTAATCATTAAAATGACTACTAAATGGCTACTAAATAGGTGTTGATATGTAAATGTGGGTGGCCATATGTTAATGAGCTCATTGTGGAGTCTTTTTCCACAACCACAATGTTCTGGATGAGCTGTGGAGGAACGTCTACTTCATCAAACTTTTATTCAAAATCAAGTTTCCATGAAATGACCCTTTACAGTAAATGGAGGAACACTCAATCCTTTGAAGCCTTTGTAGACATTTTCCACCATCATCACATCAAACATGAAATCACACACTATAAAACCATTTGACTACTTCATACAGATCCAAACGTGAACAGATGAGCAGCCGTGGGCATTTCCTCAGACAGTGTGATGACTATCTCAAACAGACTCTGACGTGATGACTGAAGAATCCCTGAATAAAGAGTCTTTGTCTCCTCATTCTCATGTTCTGAATCCTGCAAGACGTCCATCATGACTCCAGCCCTTACACAAAATGTATTGTGATTCTATACCATTTTGATTAATAGGCAACCACCTGTCACCCTAGCAACCATCAGGAAAAGGGATAGTAATGCCCTACTCAACACCTAGACCAAAAAAGTTATGTGTACTGGAACACCCTAGCTTTGTAGTGCCGCACACATCACCGGCAGTACAGATGGTTGTGTCGACATCTAGAAGGTGTTTAAACTGTAGAACAGATGCAGCTGTAATAACGTGAGCAGGTGGGTGGGTGGGAGTGGAAGTCTGGGATCCAAACAGCAGCCTCAGATCCCAAAGCCAAAAGGAAATATTTATGAGACGTCTAAACGTGTCGCCCTGTTGCTTCTTTCTGCTATCTTGTAAGACATCAGAGACACGGTACACCACCAACGTACAGACAGGAGGAGGCAAACAGCAAAAGAACAATGACTACTCCTTATCTTGAATTCTCGAGTCAACCTTTCATTTGTAAATGAATAAAGACATGTACTCTCAAACGTCCTAATTAATTTATTTTGTTTTGTGTAAACATTCTTTAAAACATCGTCTAAACATTCCTAAAGGGACCTTTACAAAAAATATTGCCTGCGCACGAGAAACCACCGCCTGCTCACGAGAAACCACCGCCTGCTCACGAGAAACCACCGCCTGCTCACGAAAAACCACCGCCTGCGCACGAGAAACCACCGCCTGCGCACGAGAAACCACCGCCTGCTCACGAGAAACTATAGCGTGCGCACGAGAAACCATCGCCTGCTCACGAGAAACCATCGCGTGCTCACGAGAAACCATCGCGTGCTCACGAGAAACCATCGCGTGCTCACGAGAAACCATCGCGTGCTCACGAGAAACCATCGCGTGCTCACGAGAAACCATCGCGTGCTCACGAGAAACCATCGCCTGCTCACGAGAAACCATCGCCTGCTCACGAGAAACCATCGCCTGCTCACGAGAAACCATCGCCTGCTCACGAGAAACCATCGCGTGCTCACGAGAAACTATAGCATGCGCACGAGAAACTATCGCCTGCGCACGAGAAACTATAGCATGCGCACGAGAAACTATCGCCTGCTCACGAGAAACCATCGCCTGCTCACGAGAAACCATCGCGTGCTCACGAGAAACTATAGCATGCGAACGAGAAACAATCGCGTGCTCGCGAGAAACTATCGCATGCGCACGAGAAACTATTGCTTGCTCATGAGAAACGCCTAGCAACACCCTAGCAACAACTTATTAACACTCTAGCAACCAACCAAAGAAAATGTAGCAACTGCCTAGAAACACTCACAGTACCTTAGCAACTGTCTAGCAACCTCTAGTGCATGGGGGGGGGGGAAAAAACACCTTTCCACCCTTGTTAGCAGCATATACTCACTTTTTTCCAGAAAATGTAACAATGTCTGCACATGAAACTGGGGTAAGAGAAAGTATTTTTAAAACTAATGCAAAATGTAAATAACAGCACAAGTCACAGCAGGGATGTCCCAGATAATCCATTTGACTTTGAGTGAGGATTTAATGTTGACACACAGGAAGACCACAAACATCCTGAAAACACACAGAGCACATGAGCGAGTATTTACAGTCTTACCACAGTGATGACCTCCAGATCCTTCAGGTACGTTCTCTCTGTGGTCAGGAGCTCTTTGGCAATGAAGTACGCTTTATCAGTCGGGAACCTCTGTGAGCAGGAGAGCGGGACAGAAAGAGCAATTAAATTAAATTAAAATTTAATAAAAAAATCTATTAGTGCTATTAATAGTACTAATTATTTGCACATTTTTCTGTAATTAATCATGATTAATCGCACCTAACATTACATTTTTAATATATTTTTATGTTGGAATACTTTCACATTGAATCTCCAAAATAAATGTAAACAACATAAAGACGATATAATTCTAAATATTTGTTTAATGGCATCTTTTTACTAAGCACTATAAATGAAGGCCAGTATCACTGATACCAATACTGATATCTCTATTAAATGGACTTTTTCCTCCTCAATTTTAGACATTAATTATAGCCATTCAGCATTACAGTATAATTGAAAGCTATCAATTTTAACATTTAATAGGCTTTAAAAAATATATAACAATTTTCATTTAAGTGAACTTAAAACGATCTTCACATAAACCCATTGTAATAAATGTCACATTTAGCTGTGCCTTTAATATATCCAAGTTCAACACAAGGGTTTTTTTCTAGTCCAGATTTTCAACTGCCTGCAAAAAAACTTGTTTTCGTTGTTTTTGACCCATGTAACCTTGTAAACAGTAGTTTAAGATTTCCAGTTAGATATACAGAAAATAAACAAACACTGCACAGTATTCACTGCATAAATGATAAATTGAATATAGATTAATCTATTTAAAGCTTCAAAAATTATTCAGTCATGAGCAGTGAGTGATTTTCTCTTTGTCTTTTGTTCTTTGATTTAAATTAATGACAGACAGCATCAGGTTTATTAGGCAGCTGTCACTTTAAGACCTGACGCACGATACAATTCTGACACACATCCGATGTTCTCACAACTCTACTAAATTTAAAGGTCCACTGAATTGTCTTGAAACACGCAGCATTATTCAATGTGTTGAAACAGGAGGACAGGGCGGGGCATATAGAGCAGCTCCACCCCTTTTTTTAAAATAGCCAATAGCATTTAGTTTATATCACAGCTCAGCCAGAGCCGTTGAGCTCCACAAAGCCGTAGTTTCCTCCTAATCTCTAACCGTTTCTCCTCCGTATCGCTTTAAAATACAACATTCTGTGCAGAATTCAAACGGGTTCAATACGTTTTCTGGTCTGCGCCGACTCGATCACATGATCCGCTCTGTGCTGTCGTGTCTCTGAACCGACTCGATCACATGATCCGCTCTGTGCTCTCGTGTCTCTGGACCGACTCGATCACATGATCCGCTCTGTGCTGTCGTGTCACTGGACCGACTCGATCACATGATCCGCTCTGTGCTGTCGTGTCACTGGACCGACTCGATCACATGATCCGCTCTGTGCTGTCGTGTCACTGGACCGACTCGATCACATGATCCGCTCTGTGCTGTCGTGTCTCTGGACCGACTCGATCACATGATCCGCTCTGTGCTATCGTGTCTCTGGACCGACTCGATCACATGATCCGCTCTGTGCTATCGTGACTCTGGACCGACTCGATCACATGATCCGCTCTGTGCTATCGTGTCACTGGACCGACTCGATCACATGATCCGCTCTGTGCTGTCGTGTCACTGGACCGACTCGATCACATGATCCGCTCTGTGCTGTCGTGTCTCTGGACCGACTCGATCACATGATCCGCTCTGTGCTATCGTGTCTCTGGACCGACTCGATCACATGATCCGCTCTGTGCTATCGTGACTCTGGACCGACTCGATCACATGATCCGCTCTGTGCTATCGTGTCACTGGACCGACTCGATCACATGATCCGCTCTGTGCTGTCGTGTCACTGGACCGACTCGATCACATGATCCACTCTGTGCTATCGTGTCACTGGACCGACTCGATCACATGATCCGCTCTGTGCTGTCATGTCACTGGACCGACTCGATCACATGATCCGCTCTGTGCTGTCGTGTCTCTGGACCGACTCGATCACATGATCCGCTCTGTGCTATCGTGTCTCTGGACCGACTCGATCACATGATCCGCTCTGTGCTCTCGTGTCTCTGGACCGACTCGATCACATGATCCGCTCTGTGCTGTCGTGTCTCTGGACCGACTCGATCACATGATCCGCTCTGTGCTGTCGTGTCTCTGGACCGACTCGATCACATGATCCGCTCTGTGCAGTCGTGTCTCTGGACCGACTCGATCACATGATCCGCTCTGTGCTGTCGTGTCTCTGGACCGACTCGATCACATGATCCGCTCTGTGCTGTCGTGTCACCGGACCGACTCGATCACATGATCCGCTCTGTGCTGTCGTGTCACTGGACCGACTCGATCACATGATCCGCTCTGTGCTGTCGTGTCACTGGACCGACTCGATCACATGATCCGCTCTGTGCTGTCGTGTCTCTGGACCGACTCGATCACATGATCCGCTCTGTGCTGTCGTGTCTCTGGACCGACTCGATCACATGATCCGCTCTGTGCTATCGTGTCTCTGGATCGACTCGATCACATGATCCGCTCTGTGCTCTCGTGTCTCTGGATCGACTCGATCACATGATCCGCTCTGTGCAGTCGTGTCTCTGGACCGACTCGATCACATGATCCGCTCTGTGCTGTCGTGTCTCTGGACCGACTCGATCACATGATCCGCTCTGTGCTGTCGTGTCTCTGGACCGACTCGATCACATGATCCGCTCTGTGCTGTCGTGTCTCTGGACCGACTCGATCACATGATCCGCTCTGTGCTCTCGTGACTCTGGACCGACTCGATCACATGATCCGCTCTGTGCTCTCGTGTCTCTGGACCGACTCGATCACATGATCCGCTCTGTGCTATCGTGTCTCTGGACCGGAGCTGCGGTGGTTCACTGACACTAACGTGAAACCATACTTCATTCGCCCCAATGGAAAGCATATTTACACGGTCTGAATCGTTCCGAAAGCTGAAAAGCTTAATAAATAAGCTTTCCATTGATGTATGGTTTGTTAGGACAATATTTGGCAGAGATACAACTATTTGAAAATCTGGAATCTGAGAGTGCAAAAAAATCTAAATACTGAGAAAATCGCCTTTAAAGTTGTCCAAATGAAGTCCTTAGCAATGCATATTACTACTAATAATACATTTTTGATACATTTACGGTAGGAAATTTACAAAATATCTTCATGGAACATGATCTTTACTTAATATCCTAATGATTTTTGGTATAAAAGGAAAATCGATAATTTTGACCCATACAATGTATTGTTGGCTATTGCCACAAATATACCCGTGTGACTTATGACTGGTTTTGTGGTCCAGGGTCACAAATTTGATCCTCACATATTTGTGTGAACGAACACACACACACACACATACACACACACAGAGCGATGTCTCAAAGTAAAACTCTCACTATTCGCTGAGCCGCTCTCTCCGCCGCTACATAATCTGCCCTAAATAGACTGGAATTTAGGTTGAGTTTATCTAGGTCTCCTATTCTGAGACGTCCACAGAGACACTGGACCAAAACGAAGTGGCACTTCTGATGAGAAAATAGCCTTTCACTTCTCATCATAACCTTAATTTGTCTAGAGCACCTTCAATTCAAGCACAGTGAAATGTAAAGAGGAAATTAGCAGAGGGTCCTAGAAATCGACTGCTGTGTTCATGAACTACATTTAAGGAGGTTGAATTGGCTGACAAAAACAATTACAGGGTCCAAATGTAACGTTTAGCCACAGAAGAAAGAAACTAACTGGCCTTAAGGATATATTAGCAAGAAAACACATGACAACTAGTGGCAATATATTGGTCAGGCACATTTATCAGCCAATATTTGATTTTTATGAGTGAATTCTGAGTGAAATAAAGCTCTTCTTTTAATTTTACCATGTGATAATTTTTTGCATGTGAAAGTTGTATTTATTTAATGCCATATCAGCAGCAAAGGCTGAGTAGTACAAATTAAAATAATCATAACAATAAAACCAATAAATAAAGAAAATTATATATCTACAACAATATAAACATTAAATATATTCACATGAGCTTGATTAGTTTTTTTCTGAACACAGCCATATACCCAATTATTAAATAGTGTGCACCCTTAGTGTGCAGTTAGTTATTAAAGTTTTTTCTTTTCTTTTTTTCTCTGAAACGTGTCACTTCCCAGCAAGCAATTTTGCGTTTAGAAGACGTCTAATAGCCGTCCAAACACAGCCCTGACGTCTAGGCTAAAACAAGGCAAAATTTGGGCTGTCAGTGAAAATGGAATAGATGTCTAACCAAAGCCCAAGAATAGACTAGTCATCTAAAACATGAACATATCAAAGAAATGAAACCAAACACCTTGTAATCACTGTTGACTTTGCTTACATGATGGGATATCATACATCTCGCAAGTTATTTTGGCAAAAACAACATGTAACCAAATTCAAGGTTATTTTGGCTAGAAGTGGGTTACTCATAGCTGGACTATATCGGGTCTATAGTTATCCGAGACGGTGAAATGACGGCTATTGCTTGCTGGGTTTGTTTTTCAGAGGCATTGTATGTGTTGTAATTTTTATATTAGACATGCAAAAGTTCTTGACATGATTTATCTTGGTTTCATTTTTTTCACATCACAAAAACCAGCTGTTTTAACAGGGGTGTGTAGACTTTTAATGATAGTATAGTATATAGCAGGGGTGTCTAAACTCTGGATAGTTTAGCTCCAACTTGCCTGGAAGTTTCTAGTAAGAAATCCGTAATCACATACTTCCTTACTACATAGTAGGCGAAAAACAGTATATGAAGAAGGAAAGTGTCTCATAAAAGAGAAGGCAAAAAGTACCCAGATGGCCTACTACTTCCGGCGAGATTTTGACGTGTGCATACGATGGACACTTTACTATCCCATGAGGCCACGGGAGAGGATTTGTGAATGACAGTGAAGCGATGCAACTGACGCTGGTAGGTCGTGTGATGATGACAACATGGCCAATGTAGTACGGTCCAGATTACACTCATACTACACACTAGAGGTTGAATGACTTCAGATTTGTGTTGCGACATTTATTAATGAACAAATATTCCTGAACCTCGAGCTGAGACTCGAACAGCTATGGCATTATGACCCAGCGCTGCCCACAGGGCTATTGCTCCTACATAACAGCTTATTTTATCAGTTCTTTTATCATTTTATCAGTACAGCCAGCGCATAAGCTGTTTAAAACGTGCATTCACCCGATCAATTCAAATTTGAGCATCCATGTCTTGTGGAGCGTTTTTGGAGTATGCATTTATTATTTATTATATAGCTTAAAGCGTCACAGCAGAGCATTGAAGTCGACTAGTCTGTGCAATAGTGTTGTAGTACTCGAGACCGGTCTTAAGACCATTTTTTGAAGGTCTTGGTCTTCATTCTTATTAAAGATAAAAGAAACAGTGGTCCATTCACCCCAACACTTAACTCTTGGTCTATACATTATTGGACCACATTTGTACTCGCTCTTGTCTTGGTCTCAGACTAAGAGGACTCGGGATTTTGTTTCAAGACCGGTCAAGACCACAACTGATGGGATATTACTAAATTGCCGGTGCATTGTCTGATTTAATTATTAACATCATTAATGTGATTGGATGTAAAATGTACTGCTTCAGATGCAATCAATAACTTATTTCTACTTTGATTTATTTATTGTGCCGGTTCAGAAATGAGGGACTGTGTCAAAAATGACACCAAAATTAATAAATATGCTCACAAAATTCAAGATATTGTTGCAAAAAAGTATTTGTATGAGATCTGGATTTTTATATTATAACGTGATATAATTAAACAATATCACAAGAGCAAGAGAGCTGTTTTCACAAAATTTGAGCATGACTGCAAACATTATATTGCTTTTATACAAACATTAAATAAAAGAAATTAAAACATTATTCTCAACATTATTTATGCATTTGTAATTTACCAATTCAGATGCATTGGTAATTCTGTACCACCACCAGCGCAAAGATGAATTTTGTTGTTAATGATTTCATTGGATTGGCATAACAGCTCTATATATAGTGTCTTATTCTAATTATGTTTATTGATTAAAAATAAGTAATTTCTCAGGCAGTAATGTGGATCTTTATGAATTTAAGGAGTGCTGGTCTGGTCTTGACTCGGTCTCGCCTTGCCTTGGTCTTGGTCTTGGTCTCAACACACATTGGTCTTGGTCTCGACTCGGTCTCGGATTAGGTGGTCTTGACTACAACACTACTGTGCAATACCTACTACACACATTCATACTATACAGAACATACTTTTTTAGCTGTTGTGAAGTAATTACTTGTTCAAAATAAGTACCTACTCAAGAGAGAATGTGATTTCGAGACGTAGCTGGTTCAGGTGTGTTTAATTGGCGTTGGAGCTAAACTCTGCAGGACAGTGGCCTTGGACACCCCTGGTATATAGTAGGGATGTGCGCAACATCTAATTTCACAACTGTTTAAACGGAAATTTTGTAACCGACTAGTCGACTAGTCTAAGCCTGCCCCATGGAGACAGTCTGTATATATGATCCATTTGAAAGAACACCTAAATCTATGAATATTCAAATCCCATACTGTCTGAATGCCGCTAAAAATAGATACCATTTTAATCAGATACATGCTATGTGCTTGCCTTGCATTATGATCATTGTATTAAACTTGAGCGTTCACTTAAGCAACTTTAGCCATTATAGATATATCAATAGTCAATAGGCAGCGCAGGACCAATAAGTTCAAAACTTATAGCCTATTATAAACAGATTTCCTCAAATAAAAGTTAGTCCACATAAGTCAGCACCGTTAAGGTATTGTTGTTTCGTTACCACAGCAACCACTTGCGTGTCCGGGTTTGAACACGCTTGCGGCGCTTCTCGTGTATGAAAAGTGTACACATGACGGGCGGCAAAATCGTAAGAAAAGCTTGATGTGTACTGACAACTATACATTATTTAACCGTATTTTCTTATCGTTAGGATAAGGTAAGTTTCATTCATAATGTTTCTCCTTTAATCCGATATAAAATGTCATACCGTATTATCCCTCATAACCAGTAGTATGACAAACATAAGCAAGCTTAATTGTTATATTAGTTTGACATGACATAGAAGAAAACGCATGACATAAACCAACACATGCAAAATCTGAGGTAAAATTAAATGTTTTTGTTTTGCTGCAGATATACACTTTTCAAAATAATATATTAATTTCAAGATGTAACATTAATATGACGGTAATTTAAACGTAGCCTTTGTAAAAATATAAAGCAAAACATTAAATGTGCAAAAAAAAAAATTCTTGTAAACGACTAGTATTTTCTAATACTAGCAGCAGCACTATCGTTTAATCGACTAGTCGGCTAGTCTCGCACATCACTAGTATATAGTATATCACTATATTGCTGAAAACCAACTATCATTAGCGTGGATGGTGCTTATCATCTCAAACACTATTCCCTCCCTCCCTTCCTCCCTCCCCAAAAGACAAACCTTCCTCCGAACCTCGTCCTCGTCGTCTGTGCGGACGAAGCCGGCGTCGGTCAGTAAAGGGGTGGTGAGAGGAGAAGGCTGCCGTCCATCTGGACTTTGGCCGAGGCTGAGACTCTGTTTCTGGCCGTTTACCATCACCCTGCCTGCAGACGGAGACTCGCTGTGCTGAGGGCTCCTGGAAACTGGACCTACAGGAGAACAGGCAGGTCATGCCAAAGCCTTGAAGTAATACAGACTTGGTAATCAAACAGCAATCGATTAGTCAAGACTTACTGCACTTAGTAAATGCAATCGAATACAAGGGTACAACATGTAAATGCAGTAAAACTACCCTGCTGAAAAAGCAGCCAAGCAACCATTTAGACCAACAGTTTTACCAAAAAGACTACCACCTTAATTTAACTAGTAAATTGCATGGATATGATGGTCCAACCAATTCATGCCAGTTTAAGCTGGTCTTTTCTGCAGGGTAGTTTTGGCATTTTTATCCTTAACACTACTGGTAAAGATTCTGGATTTATCAAGATCACTGCCAAGGGGTGAAGCTGCATAGCACATTGTGTTTAAAAATGGACTACGGCTGACAGCACCACATCAGGATCCAGACATGAGTTAGTCACACCATCCCAGTCTGGGATTTCTGCCTGAGGACACTGCCGAGATACATAACACACTCCCTGGGTGATGGGGAGGGGAACATGTTTTATCTTCAGACCACTACATTCACTACACAAGTACATTCACATACTTGCCCAACAACGTTTCGTGTCCCCATGCCTTGGCACGAATAGGATGCGACATGCGAACCGGGACATTTCAAATGCACCGAGTGTCCACACTGCTCAGCCATTATTGAGGAAGATGGAAGAGCCGCAAATCTGGTGACAAAGGCCTCGTGGTGGCACGCACACATGCAAAACAAACAACTAGAACGACTACGGCTACTCTACCACAAGACAAGACACACGAGGGGGGCGCTAACATCTAAGGGTGACCGTCAGGCATCGGAGTAAACATCTGGAGTCCCGCTTCACAAGTACCAAGTTTTATTGCTACTAATACACATTCATTTACAATGTTAAAGTGTTCCAGAAATGAACAAGACAAGGGAAGAGTACTCAAAAGGGTTTGGAGTAGTAAAAAAACCAACAGACATCAATCATACAGAACCAGAGAAAATCTTGCAACTTTAGAAAGTCCATTTATAAGTGCTACAGGATTGCAACAGGGATGAATAGTTAAAAGGCTAACAAGTGTGACCTTTCCATTGCTTACCTGGTTATTCGATACAGTCTAGATGTTTTGTAAACACATACACTTATGGTTAATTGTTTTGCATATGTGCCACAGTGATAGCACTATTAATTATGAGTAAGTATTGTAAGTACAGTTACAATATATCACACAAATATATCTGGAACTTTTCGTGTACCTCAGCAACGTACAAAAATCAGGAGGAATCACAGGTTGAAAAAGAGTGAATCATTCAATACTGCTAGGATATTCTGGTAAAACCTAAAAGAAAGTTAAATCACAATTTAGTGTAACTTACAAAAAGCTAGGAACGCTACTTTGGTCGCTGACAATGATAAATTACAGATCATTGGGAACGCTGGGAGAGTGAAGATTATATACATTCATACTGTATGTTCAACAGTGGCGTAAACTAAAGCTTTCCAATAAATATCGTCAATGCTTTCTTTTCATGTAACGGACCCAAAAAATGCAGTGGTCCTGCAAATGGCTTCATAAACACTTTCGAAAACTTTTCACTGACATGCAAAAGTAAAGAATACTTCTCAAAAGAACAGGAAATGTTGGCATTTGGAAAATAAGAAAAGATTAAATCGTGAAACTTATACTACGCAAGTATGTGAGTGCAAATGCTTTCCCTAATGCATCAGAACACAATAAGCAAAGAGCGAAAGTGCAAAAACGTCTGGATAAAAGGTCCGATTGAACATAAGTTAAAGGACATTTTGGACAGCTCTTGGAAACCTTCCTAATCTTTTCAGACTTCACATGCTGAGCCTCAAAACAAGTTTCTTACTCCGAGTCTGTCCAAATCTCACCTACATCCATCTCCACTTTAAAAGACCACTGCATTTTAATGGGCCCAAGTCAATGTCAAAGTCTTTTACACCAGAACAGGGCAGCAAAGAGCTGGAGACAAGGAGAGGTTGACATGCTTCCAGGAGAGAGGGAAAAAGACAAGGTGAGGCATTCCAGAGACACATGCTGCTAGAACAGTGCTGACATTGGGCAGGAGACGTCTTAAAAGCAATGCAACCTGAGCACAGATTAATATACTCAGAAACCGAGTGAACATCAAGCATTGCAAACGCACCGCAGACAGATGACATTGATGAGGCGTGCCAGAGATACAGCAGTTTGCTTAGGAAAAAAGAAATTAAGCAGCGAAGCAAAACAAAATAATATGAGATCTTTACAATGCCGTATTTTTTTTTTAAGGAGTGATGCATGCTGGGAAACGGGCAAGCAAACATGACAATGCCACCAGATCGGCACCTCAAGTACAAACACCAAAGATATAGGAAACTTCTACCAGTTCCCAAAAAACACACAGAAACAATAACAAAGCTTGCTTATCGCATGTTTCATCTACACAATCTCTTAATTTATCTAATATACCACACACCACCCAAGCAGTATTATCTATTTATATGACAATACAAGCTTAGCTCAAGTTTATTCACAAGTTATCCATTGGAATATTAAAGTTGCAATTGTAAACCAGCTAGCCTAGCTGTGACAGTCAAAGCCACACAATAGTGATATTACATATTGCTATTGCATAACAACATTAGCTGACATTAGCTTCTGTAAGCTATGGCTAACAGAGAAGTATTTACAGATTAAGTAAAGGTATGGCATCTTTCAGTATTTTTGTAATTCTTTCATTCTACAAGACTGATAAAGAAGAAATATTTCACAATATTAAACGTTTGGCAATACTCAATGACTAATCAACCGGTTAGCAGTAATATGGGGAACTTTTTTAGCTTTTCTAAATAGGGTTGCAAGGGGGCTGAAGATTTTCGGTAAATTTCCAAAAAATCCTGGAAAGTTTCCAAAAATTCCAAAAGTTTCCAAAAATTCCAAAGTATCTGGAAACTTTGCAACCCTAGTTCTAATCAGCTTTCATTCTCTACAACAGACATGGCATTTTGCAATCAATCTGAAGTTAATCTTCAAAGAGTAATAGTTATGAATTGTGCATATTTGAAATATTAAAGTATTTCCTTTAGGCAGAACACAGTCTTCTTCCTAAACCCTCCAAATATTGCCATCATTACTTCTCTTGTTCATCTTGAAATGTCAATTAGTGCCACTAAATATAATTACCAAACACTGCCCGTATCTGCCAAACACATAGCAGTGCCCCAATTGGTTAATGCTATTTCAGGCCATACTAGCGGCATAGGAACTACACAATGCACCTTTAGGTATCTTGACTGGGCCTCCAAGTAGCAAAATGGGTGTATAGTCAACCAACAACCAGGCACACTTCATCTTCTCTAGCAGTTAAAGCACTGCGCCCCATCCTCATCATTGATGGGATAACTGTAGCCATCTTCTCCCCCTTGGCCCTCATCCTCTAGTTGGAGACTGCCAAAAGAGAACTTGTTTCGGGGCATAGGGGAGGAATTGGCTGCCCCAGGGTTTCCATAGACTAGGGGCTGACTGTAAGAGTTGCTGCCAGCATCGGACTCTGTATCACTAGACTCCGTCCCAGTACTAGTGGAACCATCGATCATATGAACTGGGCTACTGTGGTCGTTAGCACTCAGTCGGCTTCCATAGAGTCGCTGGACATTGGTGGACCGAGCTTGGCTAGGTGCTCCAAACCCATTAGCAGCAACACGCCGCTCTAGGGCGGCCATGCGTTCAGCCCTCGAGACCACCGATCGCGGCTCATTGGCAGGGGTTGAACTCAACTGGCTCAGAATCATGGGGTCAGTGTCGGAACGGTTGCGCATGCCGTTTTGGAGTTTCTGCAAGTGTGGGGATCGACTGACAATTGGGGAGTAGCTCCCATAATGTTGAGCCTCGCTCCCGGATCGGCCATTGGTAAGGTAATGGCTACCGTCATCCCAACGGCGACGACCACTATAGCCGATCTGCTCTGAAGGGTTCAGGGAGTTGGTTTTCTGAAAACTGCTCATCACTGGGCTACAGTTTGCACTCCGGGAACCAACTATGCGACCGGAAGGTGACACCAGACCACGTCTATCCACACCTTGAAACAATTCATCCACCAAGGTACTGCTCAGGGGTAGAGCGTGTGGTGATCCGTTACCACAAAACGACCCATTAGACAATTGACTACCACTGAAGGTGTCTGAACTCTGCCCCAACCGATGGGTGGTCAAAGGAGACTCCCTAAATCTAGACTTGCTTGCCCCTTGTCCATTGTGCTGACCGTTTCCATAACCATTACTCTTGCTCGTTCTACGGCCGGTTGGCTCAACCTCATCATTGTCATGTGTGTGGGAGTGAGACCTGGTGACGCGGCCTTTGACCACATCATATTCGCTATCTATGTCACTGCAGTCGATGTAAGGTATCGAGGAGCTGCTACCCTTGGCAGCATGCGATGCTAGACCTGTGCTCAGATGCTCGGCCTGCTGCTTGGATGGGGACGGCTTTAATCGAGCATCTGCCTCATCATGGGTCCCGTTTCGGCATCCGTTGGTCTGTGAGGTTAGGCTTCCAGTGTAACGCTGGAGAGACGGGTTTTCAACAGTCACTTGGGTGTGCCCAAGAGGTGAGTCCACCTGTTGTCCTGAAGCACTGGCATTGCTCTGCAACATGGACAATGCAAAGATTTAAGAAAGGAAGAGGATGAGAGGCATAAATTGACAAGTCAACAAGAAAATGCAAGCCATTTAACTATACCAGAATGGAAGTGGAAGTTACCAGAGGCAGAGCAAGTCATTACAATTTGGTGGAAAATTTAGGACATTTACTTTGGAAAAACATGCAATGATGAATCGTTCAGGATAAGACCAGTAACGTGTATTAAGAAAGTAATTGGGGGTCAATTCTGATGTTGACTTTAACTCTTTCCCCGCCAAACACGGAATTTTCCGGGTTTCTGTGTTTTCACTGTTATACGCTAAGGGGCGCTATTACACATCTTCTGAATGAGTACAGAATCTCCTGACCAAAACACAGGCGAAGAGGACGCAAAAAACAAGCGATCATATGTAAGCAGATGCATATGAAAAATAACGTGATCATCAATATTAAACAGCGTATAAATCAAAACTGCCTAATGTTACTGAATGAAATGTCGACCCAGGGCGAGCTATAGGACTGTGCAAGCAGTAGGAGTGTTGATGGACTCCATCCACTCCATCTGTGTTTGATCATCATCTGTGTTCTGAATCTGATCTGGATGTAGTCTTTGACAAAAACGTGATTTTCTCAGCTTTTTGTTCAAAATGTTGCTTTTTTTATGAAACTTAAAAGGAATGCATGAAGCTAGAATAAAACGTTTAAAAGCAGAGTCTGCTCTTTCTTTTGATATATTGCATGCTCAGATATTCTTACAACAAAATATTCTATGGGCCATTACATTTTTGTGAAAATAATCAAAAACGCTGGCGGGGAAAGAGTTAAGCTTGCATAATATGGGTTATTTTAATGCTAGATTACACTCACCTCTTCTTGACCCTCAGCGCACATCCTGGCTGGGAATGCAGAAAGATCACTGTTGGACTGAATTTTACTGCGTTTCCTGAGGATGGAAGATGGGAAACAATTAGCAGGACGTTTTTCCAAGGGGATCTCCTCACTAGGTTCAAAATGTGTCCCTATTTCCACTCAGCTACTTCATGGATCTTGGCTGAATGGATTACTGTATGATAATGTAAAGGCCTTGACTACTGAGCACTGATTACAATGATACTGCTAGACAACAACAACTAGATTTTTACATCTAGTGCTTAACCCTCATCCTTTGTAACAAATCTTTCCCTCGCGGGTCAAAATGACCCGAAGCCCTAAAATTATAATTTTTTTGGGTCCAGAAAGCTTATTTAATTTCATTTTGATAAGATTTTTTGTTGTTTTTTATTTTATTTATCTTTAAATGACTAGGTTTTATTAATAAATAATAAATTAATAATAATTTAAGCACATTCTTTCAACAAATTCAAAATAACTCACCATTTCATGCATAACCCTGTAAATTCAGCTCAAAATATCTCACATTGGGTTCTCTTTAAAAAAAAAAAAAAAAAAATTATATATGTAAAATTATATATATATATATATATATATATATATATGATATTTCATGATTCTTGCCACTAGATGGCCTTATAGCTCTATATGGAGCAAATGAGCTGTTCTCCTGGGTCCTAAAGTCAGTTTAATTCAGATTTTTTTTCATCAGTATGCATTTAGATACCTATTTACCTTTTAGCATTTTTAGTTGTAATTTTGACAGTTTTTTAGGTTATACTGAAGTGTCAGATATTGTAATAATTCAAGTTAGTAAGGTGGACAGCAGTGGGGGGAAAAAAAACATAAAACAAAAGTAAAACCTTTACTTTACAAAATGCTGATTTTGTAAATGTGTGTGCAGTCTGCATTGTGACATTGATTTTTATTTGAAAAAAATTGGGAAAAAATATGACCTCTTCATTAATTTTAATGGGAATTCCTAGGTGTGTGTACATGTGTGTATGCATGCGAGTGTGTTCTGCATTGGGGATGTTCTAGAGTCTCATGCCGTCATTTGTGTGTGTGTTTGTTCTGGATTGCGCCAGATTTTTATATTTTTTTGACAAATAAAAAAAAATTCTCACGTTCCATTGATTCCTAATCGGGTCAAATTGACCCGCGAGGGAAGGATTTGTTACTTTTTTTTTAATTTCAACCACATAAACTGCTTGAATCCAGTACATTTATTTGTGTGTGTGTGTGTGTGTGTGTGTGTGTGTGTGTGTGTGTGTGTGTGTGTGTGTGTGTGTGTGTGTGTGTGTGTGTGTGTGTGTGTGTGTGTGTGTGTGTGTGTGTGTGTGTGTGTGTGTGTGTGTGTATGTATTCCAAGTTCAAGTGTGACAAAACTCCAATGAACACTAGATTTTTTTTTTTTTTTTAATTACAAATTAATTTCGGGTCAAAATGACCCGAGGGAAGGATGCGTGACGTTATGGTGATGTGGGTAGTTGCTAAGGCATTGTTAAGTGGGTTCTAGGGTGTTGCCAGGTGGTTTCTAGGATGCTTTGGGTGATTTTTAGGGCATGTGTAGGTGGTTACTAGAGCATTGCTAGGTGGTCGTTCTTGGTGGCTTAATGGTTACTAGTCAAAAGAAAAATGTTTTAGCCTGTCTGATAGTCCACCTGGTGAAAATGCTAAATGGAGACATATTTATGTGGCTTGAATGGAATATGGATAAATCATCTTGAAAAAAGTGTGCTGTGTAAATGAGGCGTGTTGTTTAGGAATGCATAATTTGGTTTATCTTAATAAAGATTCTTGGGAAATAGATAACTGCACTCATACTCCGTCTTTCTCATTGGTGTGTTGACTGTTTTGGAGGGAAATGAAATGCAGCAGAAAGGTAGTGACATTTAGACAAAGGTCAACAGAGAAATCTCACCTTTCAAATGGAACCTTTTTGAATTCTGAGTCCTTCACATAATCAATCACCTGCCTTTGTGTGCGGCCACTGATGACAGATGACAGACAGGTTCAACAACAAAGAAAGAAAGAAGCAGAAAACATGCATGCCAAAACATGAACCATCTGGCAAGAACTGAGACCTTCTTGCACTCTGATTATTTAGCAAATAAATGCAGAATATATGCATGTAGCTACCGAGGTAAAATATGTCTCTGAAATGTACCTTAACGGTAAAGTTCATTTTTGAAGATGTGCTGAACTGCACAATTTCTTACCTGAACCTGAAGGAGGAACCCCTGGTGAACAAAACCGGTTTGGGCTTGGGTTTGGGTTCTTCGAACAGGCGGAAAAAGGCATGGTACTCCACACAAATCTTCCAAAACACCTTGCAGCAATCCCTGCTTCCCATCATGAACTCCAGAGTATCCTGACAATTACTCTGCTATAGGGAACAGAGACAGAACATTGTGTCTTATTTGAAACACCCAAATTAGAGGGCAAACGGACAGAAAATGATTTATGCAAGTACCAAAAGTTAATGAATCCAGGACTCTATAAAATCCAGGATATTGCTATAAAATAAATGAATCCAACAACAAAAAAGAGAGAGCACTTACATTTAAGTCAGGTCGTAGTTTTATGAGAAAGCGCTTCCTCTTGAAGCTCAGCTTGCGGACTTTAGACCAGTTGAAAGCATTTATTTTAGTGTGTCCCTTTAGAATCATATAAAAAGATATAAAAGTGCATTCGGGGAGAATTTAAGACAAGAAAACTTCAATAAAAGCAGAAATGAGTTACTGTCTTTGCTCCAGGATAATCCTCATCACTCGTCTCATATTGCTACAATGGGTGAAACTTTAAATAGCTTCTTTATTTAGACAAAACTTACTTGAAAAACCAGCACACCAGAATGAGCCACGGCGAGGCTGAGCTTTGTACCCTCTCGATCTTTTGCGGGATGAAGACGCACTCCGTACATCTCAAGTCTTCGTGCAATCTCCAAAAGCTGGTAGTCTGATTCAGCTGGTGTTTGGCCGCTGTGGAAAGGTTAAATTGTACAAAATTAAGCCAAAACATATGTTTGTGAGAAGAATCTCTACAAGTTTGTTTGATAGAGTTAGCTTGAGTACGACCTCAACATTCTGTACATGATTTCAGAATCAGCGTCCAGGAACGGAACATTTATAATTAAAACCTGCTCAGTGATAAATATCACACAGTATACTGCACCTCCTAAATTAAAGTGGGTTGAACTTTAAATGTCAAAGCGATCAACAAATTGTACACAATTACCAACTCCCTGAACAGTCTGTTTAATCAGCAAAGACCTAAATAGAGGGAATTTTGCTCCTTCATAAGAAGCTCCTTCATAAGTGCCAATAAACAACACACTGATCATTTAATGCTGATGTTAACTTTGCTTTCAGATGGACCATATTGCATTAAAATTCAAGCATGCTTTAAACCAAATGACTGGTTTGACTTCACTTTGAGTCATGACTTCACACTCACACGTGTTTCCGATGGTATTCAATGATCTTGTCCATCAATGTGTCCTGCTCTGGAATGTACTTGTTGTTGAGTAGATGTTGTTTACATTGTACCTCGTCAAAGTCTCCAATCTCAGCTGTAACCATAGAAACAGAGACAAATTTAATATGCACCTTTTTTATATATGATAGATACATACATACATACAGGTGTATGTGTATGTATGTATGTATGCATGTATGTATGTATGTATACGTGTATGTATGTGTGCATGCGTGTATGCATGTATGTGTGCATGCGTGTATGCATGTATGTATGTATGCATGTGTGTATGCATGTGTGTATGCATGCGTTTATGTATGTGTGTATGCATGTGTGTATGCATGCGTTTATGTATGTGTATGCGTGTATGTATGCATGCATGCATGCATGTATGCGTGTATGCATGTATGTATGCATGTATGTATGCATGCGTGTATGTATGCATGTGTGTATGTATGCATGTATGTATGTATGTATGCATGTATGTATGTATGTATGTGTGTATGAATGCATGTATGTATGTGTGTATGCATACAGACACATATACAGTACATATATACAATGTTACACAATATACACAATGTTAATGCCAGTCTATATGTAACACAGTGTTTTAATACAGTTAGAAAAAGTAAAAAAAGGTTAATTTAAAATTAAAGATTCATTTTAATTATTTTAATATAATAAATTCATGAATAGATTCACTGCTATTATATGAGCTTTACGTTTATTTATGTTTTTGTATTAATTGGTTTAGACAATTTTTTTTTTTTTGTACCACTGGTCAGTCTCTTGATTATGATGCTATTCTAGTCCTTATTTATGCTCAACAGTGGTTTCCATAGCAACTGACCAGTCTGTGATTATGTGATGTGGAAGCAAAGCATGTTTGACAAGATCTGAACATGGTTTTGCATGAGCGACAACACAGAGAATAATCTGATCCGTCCCCCCGATGACAGTGCCGTCATTTAAATAAACCATCAGGAATTCTGCTGGAGCATCAGCTTGACAATGCAAACTCTACAACAAGATTAATGCACTAAAAACACACTGCTTTGTGGTAATAACACCCAAAGTATTGTATTCAATGCATCTATTGTCCTAAACACAATTCTTGACCTATTTTCATCTCCCTGAAGCAGACGTGTGAATGTGTTTGATTGCGTTTAACTGTATGGATTGTGCCAAAATCATCAAACTGAATCCAATGAGTGCAAGACGACCATATCGACCTAACAATAAAACATCTATTACTGCAATATAATTACTATAATAGCATGCAATGTATTATGCATTTATTCAAAATACAATTATTGACCTACTTTTAGTTAACTATCGACTAAATCTAGAGGCAAATGAACAAATTGAACCATGCATTGTATTTCGTAAAGTATCATAATCAAATTGAATGCTTTTCAGAGTAAATATTTAAACCCTTAGTGCTGGCAAAAGGTCTGGTGTGTCTTACACTGCACTATATGAGCCACCAGCAGGGCGGCGCTGCTTTCATTACAGGTCAAACGTCCACATGCCAGGTCATGCTTGATCTGCAAGGCGAAAAGATACCTGTCGACACAGAGAAGGACATCATTAGACCTAATTAGCAAAGAAACTGAATCAGAATGACGGACAGTAAATCAATGTAAAGGTTTCAGTGCAGTGACAGACACTTATTGACTGAATTACAGGCAATTTAATGCATGCAACAATTACGTAGTTTGACGTTAGCAAGGTAACAAGGTATTTTAGGTAAGAGCATACATTTTTTAATTCAATTTAAATCAATATTCTCTGGTATTTTCATGAAACAGATCAGAGAAGTGCTTGTGTTTGAAGGTTAGCCTCACTTCAGTCATGCTTTAATAGCATCTTCTCATGACGCTAAGTGCAGCCGTGAACTATAAAGAGACGTTGTAATTGAGTTTGGCAGCATTTCTCTCTCAGTATGTCCATCTGTTATTGTGCTGCTGCCAAACACATTTACTGAACCACAACACAATCACTGTTCAGAACAGGACTCACGGCTCAACAATAAGGATTTATTTTCTGCATACTCCATATTTCTGTATTTGCCTTGACAATATTTTACTTAAAATAACTATTAACTATTTTTGTGTGTCAGAAGGAAATTATATATTTTTTTATTTTGATTGTTATGTAATATTTAGTGCTGTTGAATCGATTAATCACGATTAATCGCATATAACATAAAAGTTTGTATATATACTGTATATATATATATATATATATATATATATATACACACACTGTATATATATATATATATATATATATATATATATATATATATATATATATATATATATATATATATACACTGTATGTATATATATATACACTGTATATATATATACACTGTATGTATATATATATATATACACACTCACCTAAAGGATTATTAGGAACACCATACTAATACTGTGTTTGACCCCCTTTCGCCTTCAGAACTGCCTTAATTCTACGTGGCATTGATTCAACAAGGTGCTGAAAGCATTCTTTAGAAATGTTGGCCCATATTGATAGGATAGCATCTTGCAGTTGATGGAGATTTGTGGGATGCACATCCAGGGCACGAAGCTCCCGTTCCACCACATCCCAAAGATGCTCTATTGGGTTGAGATCTGGTGACTGTGGGGGCCATTTTAGTACAGTGAACTCATTGTCATGTTCAAGAAACCAATTTGAAATGATTCGAGCTTTGTGACATGGTGCATTATCCTGCTGGAAGTAGCCATCAGAGGATGGGTACATGGTGGTCATAAAGGGATGGACATGGTCAGAAACAATGCTCAGGTAGGCCGTGGCATTTAAACGATGCCCAATTGGCACTAAGGGGCCTAAAGTGTGCCAAGAAAACATCCCCCACACCATTACACCACCACCGCCAGCCTGCACAGTGGTAACAAGGCATGATGGATCCATGTTCTCATTCTGTTTACGCCAAATTCTGACTCTACCATCTGAATGTCTCAACAGAAATCGAGACTCATCAGACCAGGCAACATTTTTCCAGTCTTCAACTGTCCAATTTTGGTGAGCTCGTGCAAATTGTAGCCTCTTTTTCCTATTTGTAGTGGAGATGAGTGGTACCCGGTGGGGTCTTCTGCTGTTGTAGCCCATCCGCCTCAAGGTTGTGCGTGTTGTGGCTTCACAAATGCTTTGCTGCATACCTCGGTTGTAACGAGTGGTTATTTCAGTCAAAGTTGCTCTTCTATCAGCTTGAATCAGTCGGCCCATTCTCCTCTGACCTCTAGCATCAACAAGGCATTTTCGCCCACAGGACTGCCGCATACTGGATGTTTTTCCCTTTTCACACCATTCTTTGTAAACTCTAGAAATGGTTGTGCGTGAAAATCCCAGTAACTGAGCAGATTGTGAAATACTCAGACTGGCCCGTCTGGCACCAACAACCATGCCACGCTCAAAATTGCTTAAATCACCTTTCTTTCCCATTCTGACATTCAGTTTGGAGTTCAGGAGATTGTCTTGACCAGGACCACACCCCTAAATGCATTGAAGCAACTGCCATGTGATTGGTTGATTAGATAATTGCATTAATGAGAAATTGAACAGGTGTTCCTAATAATCCTTTAGGTGAGTGTATATATATATATATATATATATATATATATATATATATATATATATATATATATATATATACACACACACATATATTCTACATTTACGAACTTTTATGTTAGATGTGATTAATCGCGATTAATCTACCTAACTAGAGAAACAGAGGCTAAGGCCTCTTGTCTTCCCTTTTGCCAAATAGGTAGGAAAACTTCAATACCCATAATTCACTGGGCATGTTGCAGTCCAAGGCCACGCCCACCAGTGTGCTATAGATACGCTCACCAGAGTCAAACACCGCCTTGCTTTAGTAGGAAACACTTCTTAGCAAACTTTTAGTCATAATGGTGTGGACTTGTATTGTTCCCTGGTGCAAGAATTCACAGAGTAAACGCTTAGCGGGAGTGAGTTACTTTCAGTTTGCAGTGAAGGATCCAGCGACGGAAAATCTGAACATTTTAAACTGATTTTTCAAAACACAGTGTTTTAGGCCAAACGGAGGGGAAAACTGAAAGAAATATTTTGTCATAATGTTACATTTTTACCATAATGCTGTTTAAAGAGTAGACAAAGTACGATACCATTTTTTGTGATAAACGTATTACAATAACTGTTCTGTTAATAACCCTCTGTCAATCCGACTGTCCGTGGGCGGGGACACAAAAATGAGGAGGTATAATCTATAGTTTTCACGGATGACGCATTTTGACTTTTTCTAGCTAATAAACGTGAATTTCTTGGCCCAGGTAACACGGAGAACGAGCAAATTTACATTTACTACCGTCACTATAACAACAGCGGGATGAAAAGCGTCAGTTACACTTTAACTAAACCTAACTAATAATAATAATAATAATAATAATAAACGTGCTATAATATTTTATTTAGCTATAATATAAATTAAGCTGAAATTATATACATTAGATTAAAAAAATATTGGGATAATATAATATAATAAATATAATATAATTAACATAATATAATAAAATATAATAAATATAATAAACATGCTATAATATTTTATTTAGCTATAATATAAATTAAGATGAAATTATATACATTAGATTAAAAAAATATTGGGATAATATAATATAATAAATATAATATAATTAACAATATAATAAAAAAATATAATAAATATAATAAACATGCTATAATATTTTCTTTAGCTATAATATAAATTAAGCTGAAATAATATACATTAGATAAAAACAGGAATATAATATAATATAATATAATATAATATAATATAATATAATATAATATAATATAATATAATATAATATTTTCTTTAACTGAAATTAAGCTGAAATAATATATATTAGATTAAAAAAAAACTTAATTTAATTTAACTTAAAAAAATATTGCTTTGGCAACTAACAGAAATACTAAATACTAAAAATACAAAAACTATTTATGGAGCTATTTAAAAAAAACTAATAAAAATGACAATGCACATAAAAATACTAAAACATTAAAATAAAGCTAATTGTCAGCTAATTCAAAATATTAATAAATACTATAATAGTATACAAGTAACACTTCTTCAAAAACACTTTACTCAACCTATGAAACACTTAAAAAATAAAAATAAAAACCCATAATATTCAGTTTTCAAGTCAATCACTAGTTATTGGTACCAGGTCTTTCAATGATTTCCAAAATGTTCTAGTATGATATCAGCTATGTTTACATAATCCATCAAAAAGATTTTTACAGCTTGAAATGTTTTTCAAAAGCAAAATGTCCTTGGACGAAGGTTTCAGGTTTGGCGCAGCCATCTCAGGAAAATAAAAAACTCTTTCTCCGTTGCCAACAGCTACCGAGGGTCAGGCCAGAACAGCGTGTGGCTCAGAGGATCCAGGAATCCTGGGAGACCCAAACACAGCTCTTATTCTGCCTTAGATTTTCTCTCACGGCACAAATTGTTCTCTTGACTGATGCCTGACTTTCTAAAGCCGACAGGGAAATGTGCCACAAGTCATTCTGTCTGTGAAGGCTGCATGAACGTGTTGTAAAATTCATTACGCTTGTCAGGCGAGAGCGTGTCGACACAATCAGCCGCAGAATATTAACATGCAGTTCGGCCATAAACAAGTCATCAGTTAGAGACATTACAGGAAATGCCTGATTTAACAGCCATTCACTGTTCTACATCAGATGCATTATATTTATATACTGAGTGATTGAGACCACATTATAACCAACCTGAATAAACGTCTCCGACATTCATGTACTCAACATTTATTTATTGAAATGCAAACTGAAAATGACCTGTAATATTTATCTCTTTTTTTAAATTTTTTATAAGAGGATATGGACAACACACTATGAAGTGTCACGGTATGAGACATTTTATCTTTGCTGAAAATTCAGTGAAAAAGATCAATTAAAAATGCTTTAAAAACATTCACTGATGACTTGAATTCATGCATAATTTAAGCATTTGTTTTAATCCAGTGAAATAAATGAATGAAGGGTACTTTATCTAATTTTCTCAGCGATTTGCAACGTGAAAATTATTCAAATTGCACATTATATAAATAAGTCTCACACTATATCACAATCATTACTCAAAACAGTAAAACTATTTTAATATATATCATATTTTTTTATTTTTTAAATTATATTTATCTAGATTTAAATAATATAAATATTATTTTAAAGAAATATAAATATATATAATATTTTTCACACACACACACACACACACACACACACACATATATACACACATATACATATACACACATATACATATATACACACACACACATATATATATATATAGTATATATATATATATATATATATATATATATATATATATATATATATATATATAACACACACACTTATATAATATTGCCATTTTTAAAAATTATATTTAATTTATACATAAATTCATATTTTATATACAGTGTACATACATATACATTTTAAAAATAACAATGTATAAGTAAATACATTTTATATTTTTTTTATTTACTTATATATAATATTTCATTTTTTAATTTCAATTATACTCAGTTATATCAATAATAATTAATTATATACATACATACAAAAAAAAATATATATATATATATATATATATATATATATATATATATATATTTATTTATTTATTTATTATTATTTACATTTTTTTGCTTTCAGATAATATTAATATTATTTAAATGTATTAACCATGAATATGCAAGTATCAAAGTATGATAACTGGTTACAATTAAAAATATAACTCATTATAGGAAGTGCTAGTTATCTAAAGCACTTTAAATGAATAACACAAATCCCACCTGGTCAGCTCTTCCAACAGCTGCGTGTGATCAGGAGGGAAGAACTTCACCACGAATCGCAGGATGGTGTTCTTGGGTCCTGCAGACAGAGAAACATGATGCAAGGTGACGTGCTGTCAGATCGTGTCGTCTGGTAGTCAGATTCACTATTCATATCAGAGATACATACGTCTGATTTGCTTTAGAATCGGCTTCAGCAGATCCAACCACACCTGATGAATGAATCAAACAACAAAACATTTCAAACGTTAACACAAACAGGTGCTAGGCATTCAGTTTTATGAAGTTACATTTAAAATTCTCTTTAAAATGTTCAATGAGCTTGTTGCAATGCATTCTGGTACTGCCTTGCCAAAAACATATACGGGTCTTAGAGTCACAACGAGGTACATATTACAAACCCGATTCCAAAAAAGTTGGGACACTGTACAAATTGTGAATAAAAACAGAATGCAATGATGTGGAATTTTCAAATTTCAATATTTTATTCAGAATACAACATAGATGACATATCAAATGTTTAAACTGAGAAAATGTATCATTTTAAGGGAAAAATAAGTTGATTTTAAATTTCATGGCATCAACACATCTCAAAAAAGTTGGGACAAGGCCATGTTTACCACTGTGTGGCATCCCCTCTTCTTTTTATAACAGTCTGCAAACGTCTGGGGACTGAGGAGACAAGTTGCTCAAGTTTAGGAATAGGAATGTTGTCCCATTCTTGTCTAATACAGGCTTCTAGTTGCTCAACTGTCTTAGGTCTTCTTTGTCGCATCTTCCTCTTTATGATGCGCCAAATGTTTTCTATGGGTGAAAGATCTGGACTGCAGGCTGGCCATTTCAGTACCCGGATCCTTCTTCTACGCAGCCATGATGTTGTAATTGATGCAGTATGTGGTCTGGCATTGTCATGTTGGAAAATGCAAGGTCTTCCCTGAAAGAGACGACGCCTGGATGGGAGCAGATGTTGTTCTAGAACTTGGATATACCTTTCAGCATTGATGGTGCCTTTCCAGATGTGTAAGCTGCCCATGCCACACGCACTCATGCAACCCCATACCATCAGAGATGCAGGCTTCTGAACTGAGCGCTGATAACAACTTGGGTTGTCCTTGTCCTCTTTAGTCCGGATGACATGGCGTCCCAGTTTTCCAAAAAGAACTTCAAACTTTGATTCGTCTGACCACAGAACAGTTTTCCACTTTGCCACAGTCCATTTTAAATGAGCCTTGGCCCAGAGAAAACGCCTGCGCTTCTGGATCATGTTTAGATATGGCTTCTTTTTTGACCTATAGAGTTTTGGCACGAATGGCACGGTGGATTGTGTTCACCGACAATGTTTTCTGGAAGTATTCCTGAGGCCATGTTGTGATTTCCATTACAGTAGCATTCCTGTATGTGATGCAGTGCCGTCTAAGGGCCCGAAGATCACGGGCATCCAGTATGGTTTTCCGGCCTTGACCCTTACGCACAGAGATTGTTCCAGATTCTCTGAATCTTTGGATGATATTATGTACTGTAGATGATGATAACTTCAAACTCTTTGCAATTTTTCTCTGAGAAACTCCTTTCTGATATTGCTCCACTATTTTTCGCCGCAGCATTGGGGGAATTGGTGATCCTCTGCCCATCTTGACTTCTGAGAGACACTGCCACTCTGAGAGGCTCTTTTTATACCCAATCATGTTGCCAATTGACCTAATAAGTTGCAAATTGGTCCTCCAGCTGTTCCTTATATGTACATTTAACTTTTCCGGCCTCTTATTGCTACCTGTCCCAACTTTTTTGGAATGTGTAGCTCTCATGAAATCCAAAATGAGCCAATATTTGGCATGACATTTCAAAATGTCTCACTTTCAACATTTGATATGTTATCTATATTCTATTGTGAATAAAATATAAGTTTATGAGATTTGTAAATTATTGCATTCCTTTTTTATTCACAATTTGTACAGTGTCCCAACTTTTTTGGAATCGGGTTTGTATATAAGAGCATAATTTTTCTGCCAGCTGTTTGAAACATCCTGCACATCTGTGTGTTTAATATTTAATGTGTTTGCATACATTTTTACACAGCCACTCATGGTTAGTAATATTATTGGCAACAACAATAATAATTACAATAATAATAATAATAATAATAATAATAATAATAATTTTGCCTAAAACACTACATGTCAAGCATTTCTGCACATGATGGTTATGTAAAAAGTAAAAAAAAAAATGATAACACAAACAATTATAAATAAAATAAAATAAAAAAATTAAAATTTAATTAAATTAAATTAAAAAATATATATATAAAAAATAAATAAAATAATTGCATATCAGTTTTGGCCCGAACAGTTAAAAATATACAGTTGTAAGAAAAAGTATGTGAATCGCTTGCAGAATCTGTGAAAATGTGAATAATTTTAACAAAATAAAACAGATCATACAAAATGCATTATTTTTTATTTAGTACTGTCCTGAATAAGATATTTTACATAAAAAAAAAACGTTTACATATAGTCCACAAGACAAAAAAATAGCTGAATTTATTAAAATGACCCGTTCAAAAATTTATGAACCACTGATTCTCAATACTGTGTGTCGTTCCCTGGATGATCCACGGCTGTGTGTGTGTTTTGTGATGGTTGTTCTCGAGTCCACTGTTTGTCCTGAGCAGTTAAACTGACCAACGTTCTTCAGAAAAATCCTCCAGCATCTTCTGCATATTTGAACGCTTTCCAGCAGTGACTGTATGATTTTGAGATCCATCTTTTCACACTGAGGACGACTGAGGGACTCAAACACAACTATTAAAAAAAGGTTGAAACATTCACTGATGCTCCAGAAGGAAACATGACGCATTAAGAGCCGGGGGTGAAAACTTTTGAACAGGATGAATGTGTCCAATTTTCTTATATTTTGTTTAAATATCAATTTTTTTCATTTAGTACTGCCCTTCAGAAGCAACAGAAGATACTTACATGTTTCCCGGAAGACAAATTAAGTACAATTTACCTTGATCTTCAAAATCAATAAGTTTTCCTAACTGCTCAGGACAAACAGTGGACTCGAGAACAACCATCACAAAACACAAAAACAGCCGTGGATCATCCAGGGAGCGACACACAGTATTGAGAATCAATGGTTCATAAACTTTTGAACGAGTCATTTTAGTAAATTCAGCTATTTTTTTGTCTTGTGGACTATATGTAAACATCTTTTATGTAAAATATCCTATTCAGGACAGTACTACATAAAAAACAACATGCATTTTGTATGATCTCTCTTATTTAGTTACAATTATTCACATTTTCACAGATTCTGCAAGCGGTTCACATACTTTTTCTTGCAACTGTATATATATTTAAAAAAAACAACAACAACAACAGTTTGATCTCCAGTCATAAGCATGTTTATGATGCCTACAAATACCGTCTAGATAGGCAGCTCACTAGGGTTTGAAACAGAGCCACTGTGTCTGCATTTCTAATGGGGACAAAGAGCGTCAGCACCTGAATACTGTTTATAAAGTTAGCTAATAATTCACACATTGACATCAGAAATAAAAACTAGTGTTTCTCACGGTCATTTTACGCTGGTCCAGGAACTCCAACCCAAAGTAATCGCCCTCGATGAGGTTCAGATGAGCACAAACCAGGTCAAACAGCACCTTCCCTGGAGCACGTTGCTGTTAAAACAGAGAAGAGAATCACTTATGAAGCTTGTTAGACATCAACCACATACAACACCTGTGTAAATGGCAAAAAGCATTTATTTTAATGTGGAATTGTGTTTAAACTTTAAATGAATATCTTGTTTCACTCATAAAATAGCTTGCAAACGCAATTTCATTTAGACTTCAACATCAGCCGTCTCAGTTTGTATTTACACTGCGGCAGGGATGAAAGACTTCACTGAAATGTATAATTACAGTAAACGGTGTCTGCAAACACTAAAGACAACAGCAACAAGAGTTTGTCATTCAAGCAAGCATTGGCAAACAAACACTCTCCTAATTGGCCACTGGCGATCTCACAACAGTTTTAACAAGACGCTTGCTGCAGGTGACCCATGACCTCACTGTTAAAACTAGGCCAGACGACACAAACACAGACATGTGCGGCACAGCTGGCGTTACAGTCCTGTCAGGCATGAAAACACACTGACCGCCAGCGCCATTTCCAGTCAAAAAGAATAATAAAGAACCATGCACAGAATTTCCACTGAAATTTCTGCTTTCATTTGCAACCTAATGGATCCTAATGGGAATTTTCATACAGGGTTCACAGGGGGGAAACTAGGGATGTGTTTAGATTGATAATAAAGTAGTGATGCAATGTAAATATTCGTTTTGGAAGGCCGAAATCATTGACCGGGATGCTGACGTTTAATTAGTGGTTCTCCGATGGTGCGTTTTGACTATATCAGTGTCTGTTTCATGCCAAAATGCTGATAAACTACCGCTTGTGCCCACTATCTCCACCAGAGGGCGCTCCTCCCGACTCCTGCATTTCCCATAACCCATTGCCTGGACTTATTATGTTTTGATTACTTACACCTGTGTCTCATTATCTTGTTAATGCTGCCTGTTTAAGCCCTGTGTTTTCACTCATTCTTTGCGAAGTCTTGTATGTGTTACACTGTATGTGGTGTGTTTTGACTATGTCAGTGTCTGTTTCATGCAACAATATGGATAAACTACAACATGTAAATATCAGTGATGGGCACTTTCAAAACACTGCTTCATAAAGCTTCGAAACCGTTAGGAATCTTTTGTTTGGAATCAGCGTTTTGGAGCGGGCATCAAACTGCCAAAGTCACGCGATTTCAGTAAACGAGGCTTTATTATGTCATAACTGGTTTCAAATGTTTCGAAATTTCAATGGTTCACTGCTGGGGGCGATAATCTCACCACAGCGGTGAATCATTGTCTCTATGGTTTTTACCTGATCTCTGATCAGTTCTACACATTTATAGATGTTTTGAGACAGTAGTATAATTAAAAGGAATAATAGTTTGTATGCATGTTTGGCCTGTGTTTTGTTCTGACCAGCAGGGGTCACCAGTGTGGGGCATTTCGAACAATTCGAAACAGTGAATCATTTTGCGAAGCAATTGGTTCAATTGATTTGAAGCTTTGCAAAGCTTTGTTTCTCCACTCACTGGTAAACATGCCATCAGTCATAACCACCAGCTGTAATGCCCATGATCTCCACCAGAGCGCACTTGAGGGCATCTTGTTAATGCTGCCTATTTAAGCCCTGCATTTTCACTCATTCTTTGCAAAGTCTTGTATGCGTTACACTGCATTTCTGATCTTCATGGTTCTGATCTTCTGTTTGTCTCCCTAGATTTCCCTGTGTCTTGACTTATCTGGATTGTTTGCCCTGTGGTTTTGACCATTGCCTGTTTTATGGATTATGATTCTGGATTGCCCTAATAAAGCTGCATTTGGATCCTCAACCAATCATCTGTGTGGACGCTAGTGCTGGGTTGACAATATGTGCAGTCTCGTTTTTAACCCAGATCTTTTGTTCTATTCTGTTTTAAGTTGATGCATGAACAAAACTTCACTAAACATCATTTGTAGCACACCTCCCATGCAATAAATCACAATAAGCTTTGTGCATGTTTACTTTTGATATGAAACTATGTCAATAAATAAGATTGTAAACAATGCTGCATAACTTACACCTCAGAACAGCCATTAAATGGCCATATAATGTTAGTTTATTTAGCTAGAAATATAACTCTAGAGAGGAGCACTTTGACAAATATACCACTATATTACATATTCATTATATTTTTACTTAACCTGTTATGTCTTCATTATTTAATGCCTTTGAATACATCCGTCATGAAAACAAGTTATTACAGCCATCATATAATGATTTATATTTTTCAACACAGAATCAGTGAAAAGTTGCCTTATGTGCAATTTAAATGTTTATATCCAACTCAGTTTTTATTTGAGTGTTGATTATTTTATTTTTTTATGTGATTAATTGATTAATTAAACTTTCAGTTTTCGGCAAAATTAAATATAAAATTTTGGTTTCAGAGTTTTGGTAAAAAATTAATTTAAGTAAATCACTATAATAAACTAAAAAGCATTGCACCTTTTCGTATTTAAAACTCAAAAGCTCAGGCATTTCCTTCATTTCAAGGAATACAAAGCACTTCAGATGTGCAGAACTGCTGTAGGTCTGATTCTTTTACAATGAACGCGATGCAGGAAGAGGTTAACCTCACCGAACCTGAGTGAGCACGCTAGCGGCCCTCCACACAGCTCTCTAAAACTTCTCTGGATTTCATCACCTGACGTCCAGCCAAGCAAAACGTCCAGCATCTGCCACCTCACGTCCAGAAACACACATTTTAAACATGGCACACGGAGGGCGAGCTGAGGTTAGCGTTTGGGAATCAGGCATTCATTTAATATATGGAGAATTTCCATTAGGGGAGATGAATGAGCCGATATATCTGCGTTCCTTGCTTCTTCAAGCAGAGCGGAGCTGTGTGCATGTTTACAGTAACGCCAGGCAAACCACTCCCCGTGAATAATAGTCTCTCAGGACGACATGAAAGGGTGTTTAGATGTGTGATAACAGATGATCATCATAGAGGTCAAAAATAGAGCAAATCATGTTAGAATGATCATATTAATGATCAAATTTCCAGTAGGACATGAAGGCAGCATTAATACACTATGTTGCCATAAACGTTCGACATCTAGGAACTTTTTGACAGCTGAACTGAATCTGTTTCATGGCAATAACAATATATAAGGCTAAACAGCAGTTCAAAAATCCCATAAAATAAAAATAGATTTAAATGTGTAATTTCAGACGAAACATCTGAGAGGTTCACAGAGGATATTTTCATAAAATAAAACACTAAAAACATTTTCATTTATTTTTATTTAAAGTCAATTGTTATAAGTGAATTTTTGGCATCACAACATTATACCCTAATGTTTAAAAAATGAAATAAAAATTGAAAATTTCTAACGTTCAGTACCATTTTTTTTTTTTTTTTTTTTAAATGAAATCAATACTTTTGTTCAGAAAGGACGCATTAAATTGATCAAAAGACTTTTATATTGCTACAAAATTGTATCTTCTTTTCTGTAACTTTCTATTCATAAAATAAAAAAAAAGACTAAAAAGGCACTAAATAAAAATATATAAATGTGCAAATTTCCAAAGCTGCAATATAAGCAAAAGAAACATCTGAGAGGTTCGCTGAGGATATTTTCACAAAATAAACACTAAAAAAACAAAACATTTTTTTAAATTAAAAATCAATTGCTATAAGTGAATTTAGCCATCCACAACATTTTACCCTAATGTTAAGTATGAAAAAAATTATATTCTTTAGGGTCTAAATATTGCACTACCGAAAGAAATTAATACTTAATTGTGTTAAGCAAGGATGCATTAAATTGACCAAAAGACTTTTACATTGTTTCTAAATTCTATTTAATTTCTATTGATTAAATAAAAATAGGTTACACTTTATTTTAAGGCGACGTAGTTACATTGTACTATAATAAGTAGTGAGTAATATTAATGAGCTACATGTACTTATTATAGAGTTACGGTTAGGGTTTGGTTTAGGGTTAGTAAAATAAAGTGTTACCTAAAAAAGGCACATCAAATAAAAACAGATTTAAGTGCGGAAGGTTGCAAGGGTGCAACACAAGCAAATATGCTAGACGAAACCTCTAAGAGGTTGGCTGAGGATAATTTCACAAGAGCATCTTGTTTCGCTCTTCCTGTAGCAGTGGCGCAGCGTCTGCAAACCCACCGGGCACCAGCTGTTTCCACGCGGTACGAGCAGAAGGGCCCTGGAGCCGCGGGGGGGAACCGGGAGAGCTGCCAAATCGCACACCCTCCGCCTGCTGCCAACACCGACCGACCGCTGGCACGGACGACACGGGAGCGGAGCGCTCTCACTGCAGCTGGAGGCCGGTGCGACGTGGGAAGGCGAGCGGACCAGGTCACGCAGGGGTCGGTGGGAATCTGACCCCCAGCGTAAACAGCTGATGTCATGCGAGCCGAGAGATCTCTGCCCGGCATGATGTGTTTGCTTTGAAACACAAGCTCAGATAAGGGCTTGGGCGGATAAAGAACTGAAACATCCAGTGACTTTCCACACAAACTCAGGAAACACTCATATGAACATATGAAACAACTTTTGATTTTTAATACGTTTCTGGTCTTCTGAAAGATTATGATATTAACCTTAAGGGAAAAAAAAGGATCTTCAGAATATTTCTTTATAAAGTAATTCATTGCTGCATCTCTAAAATGACTTCTCCATTTAGGTATATTGAATAATATTAACTATTTTTAGCACAAAAATAATCATTTTTTACACAATAACATGAAGCAACACAACTGCTTTCAACATTGATAATAATCATAAATGTTTCTTGAGCAGCAAATCCTCATATCAGAATGATTTCTGAAGGATCATGTGACACTGAAGACTGGAGTAATGATGCTGAAAATTCAGCTTTGATCACAGGATATAAATTACACTTTACTATATATTCACATAGAAAATTGTTCTATTAAATCGTAATAATATTTCACAATATTACTGTTTTTACTGTATTTTTGATCAAATAAATGCATCACTGGAGAGCAAAAGATTTATTTTCACACAAAAAAATCCCAAACATTTGAAAAGTAGTATATACAGTATATTAAATTGTCATTAAATTAGTGTTATTAAATTATTAATAAAAAAATTAACTTGAGTGTTGACAGCTATAAATACATAAATAAATCAGCCAATAACCAATATGCTATATATTAGGTATGCACGATATATCGGACACCATCGGCCGATATATGTTCATTTTTAATGTTATTGTTATTGGCCCAATAAGAAAATGTGGCCGATATATTAAAGCCGATAAATAATGTGTTATTTCCTTCAGCTGAGACACTTCAGATGTGCACTGTTCACCATGATGGGTATGAATTGCTTGAAATATGATTGAAGTCACTCCAGAAAAGAAAAATACAGTTTAATGTAACATGTGCAACGCAAATCTGTCATATCAGCTACATAAAATTATAATGAGAACATCATAATTGTGTGCTTGGGACATGGCTCTTAATGGTAAGACTTTTGTTTTTGTAATCAGGCTCTCAAAAATTTTATAAAAATGTGGATTTAGATTTATCGGCCAATATATTGGCTATCGGCTTTCAGATATAAACAATTATCGGTATCGACCAAAATTGTCATATCGGTGCATTCCTACTATATACTGTGCATGGCTGTACATTACTAAAGCAAAATAAGTTGTGAATCACACTTCATGCCGAATTTAAACACCAGCATCTTTGTGCTTAAAGCTGAAAAGACATTCGGTGATATAACGTAAAGAAAACCAATTAATGCTGATGCACTGTATTGTAGGTGATAAATCTTAATTTAGAGCCAGACAGCTGCCCCTCACAACCTACCAGTCCGGATGCGTCCTAATTCCTCTCTATTGTAAATGTGGGAAATAGCAGCCAGCCATAAATAAACCCAGACATGCCTGCAACGTGAGACATTTGTCTGTGGTTAGCAAAAGTATGCTTTGAGACGGTAAAGTAAAGATCACTAAAGTAGAATGAAAACTGCAAGTAAATGTGGACAAAATTTTTGCTCATATGTGACTCAGATCTGTTTTTGTCATGACAGTGTGAACGGCACAAACCACATGGAATCTGATCTTTTCGACTCTGATTTGTGCCACTCAGGACCATGGTCTGTTCACCCTGGAATCTGATATTAACCACATTTAAAACAACATGTGAACAGCTATACAAAAAAAAAAATCAGATCAATAAATCAGAATTGAGCACTAAGGCTCACAGTGAGAACGTAGCCTTAAAGGGGACCTATTATGCAAAATTGAAGTGTTTGAACATAAATGTGTCGGCAGTGTGTGAACACAACCTCCCTATAATGGTAAAAATTCACCCACTCCTTTTTTTTAAACCCCATAAATCATAAGCAGTGTCTCAGAACAAGCTTGCAGTGTGACGTCGCATATGCTTAGGCCCCACCCACGACTGCTGACAGACTCCGCCCTATTAGCATAGACCCCGCCCCTCAGTCCATGTTTATCTCCTCGCCAGAGCGTTTAACAGCAGCATTCAAGTAAGAAATGTGTTCTTATTAAAGCTACTAAAGTTATTCAGTCAAGAGCAGTGAGTGATTTTCTGTTTTTCTTTTGTTGTTTGATTCATATTAACAGCAGATATAGCAGTAGGTACTGTATATTACGCTGCTGTCACTTTAACACACAGATCTACACACACGTGATTTCTTTACGTTCACAGAAATAACCGACTGTGTTTATGTGAACTGTGTATTTTTGACATAACCTTGTGTGTATTTGACAGTTTAAGCGCAATAAGACGTAAAAGAGAACTTAGTTTAATACTCACGGGACGCTCCGTCTGACATCCAGCTTTCTGTGCGTGTGCTTCGGGTGTGTGTGCTCAGAAAACCATATATCAGAAGTTTAGACTGATATGGCTTTAAAACACATGCAGATCATAAACTTTCATGATGATGAAGAACTGTGATGTCACGTGAACGTGAGCGCAATAGAGATGATCATCAAAACCAAACAGATGTTTTAGTTTTTGGCAGAGTATCCGAGGCACGAGCTGTACAGGCTCCGCCCTCTTCTGGAAAGGGGGCGGAGCAGCAGCTCATTTGCATTTAAAGATACACACACGAAAACAGCATGTTTCTCCTTACACTCAAAAATGGGCTTTTAAAACATGACCTGTGGAGTATTTTGAGCTGAAACTTCCCAGGCACCTGAATATTGTAAAAAGGGGCATAAAAGTTCCCTTTAAGTATGAGCAATACTTAAAGTGATGCTTGAGTTAGCAAACACTGCTCGCTGCATACAGCACTGGCTCTAGTCCGGTGTTTAACTGTGTCAGCGCAAGCCGAGGACAAAGAGGAAAATAAAGGCACTATGGGAAACTACAATAAAATTTTTTTTAAAAAGTACTGTATCATCTTTTCAGAGCGAGGCTCAACGGGCCCCAGTGGATGCGGTACAGTAGCGGCGTCCCTCCCTTTCTGGGCTTCCACGTGTTGCTTTCATTGGATCCAGATGTTTCTATCCCACAGTCCAGCGCTGCATTCAGAGCCTCACTATTCTTCTGCTGCAATGCAATTAAAACTTAAGACGTTATCAGACTAACGCTCGATGCATCCACAGGAAATTCCCCTTCATTTCAACAGCTGGTCATTACTCCATCTGATAAAAAAAATCTGATATTTTTATAGTACAAAACATCTGGATGCATTTAGCTGCGCTATTGTTTGGAAGATGCATTTTTATGAAGATGCACAAACCAGAAATACTTCTCAGGGCTGCCCCAAAATCAATTCTTATTTACTACACAATGCACTATTTTGGCCATTTTGTAGTGTTTTAGTGAACATTCGATATATAGTGCCCATATGGTGCCCATTCTGCCTATTATTTTAAACTTTATTACCCATAATGCAATGCATAGTATAAACCCAAAGTATAAAACCCAAAAAAGAGTCAGTTTAGGAGAAAGTTAAGTCTTTCACATTTTTGAAAAAGGTAAATGTAAAAGGTATTTGAAAGCGAATGTGCGCCGGCAGTCCAACAAAGAAAAGTGCACAGTGGAAACTCGCAGAAAATGTAAATGACGTCTTCCTCAAGAAACAAAATAAGGCTCCAAATGAACATAAAATGTAATCCAGCCATTAATCTTGGCGGCACAGAATTCCAGTCAGCGGGAGTCAGACACGCTCTCATTGAAATTCCGCTCAGCTCGAGCAGGAAAGATCCGACTACAGCAACAGCCTGACAATGGATCCAGATTCACCATGAGAACTCGCAGATTCATTCACTCGTGGAAATATTCACCGTTAGAGACAGGAGGATTGATCGCATTTAATTCCGGATTGTGTTAATCATTTCAAAGACAGGCAAAACAATGAAGGAGCTTCATAATTCACTGCATTTGAAGTCCATCAGATGTCCAGAGGTCAACAAATACAAAGGTCAAGAACAGCAAACCACATGCCAAATCTTACTGAATATTATTCAATAAATAAGACGTATTCACTACACTTAAACTGATCAATGAATGAACCTTCATGTGGATGGATATGCATTAAATACTTAAAGCATGGTGTATCGCACACAGAATTTACTTTCACAGTCATCAAATGGTTAAAAACGTGAAAATATTGTGGACTATTTCAAATACAGTTTAAGAATTAAAAACAGAAAAAGGACAAATAAATAAATAAACCAAAAGTTTTTTTCCTGTGTGCTGTCCAACAAAGAAAAAAAATGCACATTGGAAACTTAAAGATTACAATATATTAGATTTAAAAAAAAATGATTTGACATGTAACTTCACATGAGTGTTAGATGACAGCAGCAAAGGTAATCTGGATGTAAAAATAGGGGAAAAGAGCATGCACAATAAACTCTTTCCCCGCCAGTGTTTTATAAAAAAAGTTGCCAGCCACCGACAGCATTTTTGATCATTCAATGGCCCCCAGAATATTTTGTTGTATGAGTATCTGAACATGCAATACCATATTGTTCTGAATATAAGACGACCCTGTTTATAAGACGAACCCATTTTTTTCTGATGTATTTCTGAGGAAAAAAAACATTGTCTTATATTCAGAACAATACGGCATATCAAAAGAACATTCTATTCTAGCTTCATGCATTCTTTTTTATCAATACTCCATAAAAAAGGGAACATTTTGAACAAAAAGCTGAGAAAAATGTGTTTTTATCAAAGACTACAATGTGCATAAGCAATGCTTATATATTTTTTGCCTGTTTTAATGTGGAACTTCTCTACTCTTTCAGAAGGTACTGTATAACACTGAAAACACGGAAAGCCGGAAAATTCCGTCAATGGCAGGGAAAGAGTTAAATATCTAATATTAATTGGACGAAACTGAAACCGAAATCCACCTATCAGTCTATATTATTCGCGCATCAGCAAAGTAATTCCACGTATCGCAGTGAAATATGCAAAGTAAAACTCTTGTGCAGAGATGATAAAGTCTATCTGAATGAAAAAGTATGCATGTAAAATGAAAAAGACAGGCAGTGTGACGTCCATCATGAGTTGCATTCATCAGCTTTCAGATATCACCCAAATATCTGCCACCTCTTCAAGTGTCGCCCTGTGGAGGAAGGACAATCCGGCCCTCACTGAAGCTCTTTCTACAGATCTGATCAGCAGGCACATACAGCACCGGCTGAGCTCGCAGAGATGCCACAACAATGATCCATTCATCCACTGCTGAAAGAGCTTTTCTCCTGCGGGGCTCTTTTATTTCACCATCGCTCACAGCTAACGGGATGCACAAGATCTGACAACTGCTGCTCGCTCACCAGAGGAGAAAAACCCTCAATCTTGTGATCAGTGATGCCAGACATGAGGAAACTACTGAAAGAGGGAGTTTTGGGAAAAACAAGCCTGAAACTGCAACAATGTCATAATACATTAAAATACATATAAAATAACTAGACTTTCAGAAGTGGAAGTTTGCCCATGATATGCCATAATTTTCTGAGTGATTGTTAGCCTGTTGCTATGCAGTTGCTAGGATGTTCTGGATGGTTGCTAAAGTGTCCAGAGCAGTTGTTAATCAGCTATATGATTGATAAAGTGTTGTGAGTGGTTGCCAGGGTTCACTATACAGTTGCTAAAGTGTTCTAGGGGTTGCTAAGGTGTTGCTATGCAGTTGCTAGGATGTTGTTTGGATGCCAGGTGTTGCTATGCAGTAAATAATGTGTTCTATGGGGTTGCTATGTGGTTGCTGAGGTGTTCTGAATGGTTGTTAGTCTGTTGCTATGTGGTTGCTAAACTATTGTGAGTGGTTGCCAGGTGTCGCTATGCAGTCGATAAAGTGTTCTAGGGGGTTGCTAAGGTGTTGCTATGTGGTTGCTGGGGTGTTCTGAATGGTTGTTAGTCTGTTGCTATGGGGTTGCTAGGATGTTGTTTGGATGCCAGGTGTCACTATACAGTTGATAAAGTGTTCTAGGGGGTTGTAAGGTGTTGCTATGTGGTTGCTGGGGTGTTCTGAATGGTTGTTAGTCTGTTGCTATGTGGTTGCTAAACTGTTGTGAGTGGTTGCTAGGTGTCGCTATACAGTTGCTAAAGTGTTCTAGGGGTTGCTAAGGTGTTGCTATGTGGTTGCTGAGGTGTTCTGAATGACTGTTAGTCTGTTGCTATGTGGTTGCTAGGATGTTGTTTGGATGCAAGGTGATGCTTTGCAGTTGATAAAGTGTTCTAGGGGGTTGCTAAGGTGTTGCTACGCATGTTGCTGAGGTGTTCAGAATGGTTGTTAGAACACTCAAACAACTACATAGCAACAGACTAACAACATTCTGAACACCTTGGCAACATGCACAGTAACAACTTAGCAACCACTCAGAACACCCAAGCAACTACATAGCAACACCTGGCAACTACTCAGAACACCCAAGCAACTACATAGCAACAGATTGAGTAGTTGCCAGGTGTTGCTATGCAGTTGAAAAGGTGTTCTGGGTGGTTGCTAAGGTGTTGCTATGCTGCTGCTGAGGTGTTTGGAATGGTTGTTAGTCTGTTGCTATGTGATCTGAGTGGTTGCAAGGGCATGTGGGTGGTTGCAAGAATGTTGAAATGCGGTTGACAAGGTGTCCTGAATGGTTGTTACCCAGGTTGCTAAGATATTCGAGTGGTTGTTAAGGTGTTGCTATGAAGCTGCTGAAGACATGCTCAGAATGGTTGTTCTGAGTGGTTGCTAGGTCATGTGGGTGGTTGCAAGAATGGTAAAATGCAGCTGGCAAGGTGTTCTGAATAGATGTTACCCAGGTTGCTAAGATATTCTGAGTGGTTGCTAAGGTGTTGCTATGCTCAGAATGGTTGTTAGTCTGTTGCTATGTGGTTGCAAGGAAATTCTGTTGTATATATTAGCCTGTGTGGAATCACCCGGAAAATGCACATCAAACTGTTTATCTGGACGCCACATTAATATTATTGTACATGACTGAGCAAATGACCAGGCAAACACTATTACTGAAATCCAACATAAACATCTGAGCTCTAGTCCACGTCAGCAAAGAAAATAATACTGGTCAATATTTCCCCTGCTTTGACTGAGTGAATCGTGGTAAATGAGGCAGAATGATGGAGCATGAACTATAGGAGAGAAAATCTAATGGCACCAAACACTTGCGATGAAGCCAAAATTCACAACTCACAGAAGGCCGAAAATATCAAGATATATTTTATCAGCTCTCGTCCAGCTCGAGCACAATTAGTCCAACTGTGAAACACAGTTTTGTTACCAGGATAACAAGGAATCCCCTAATACGATCTGACAAACCCTTCACAGTCTGTCAATGTGTGTATATGGGTGAGCGGCGTATGATCCGATTTTAAGCCCAGCCGTTATTATTAAAAGCCACAGTCAGGTCATTAAAATGCAGCGCACATCAGAGAGTCTCTGAGGTTATGTTAATCATGTCGGGCACAAATGAAAACTAATGAAAAACACTGCAAGTCACGCTCTCAACTAAAGTAGAGATAGTGGATTAGACACGGAAAAGCCCCATGGGTAATAGCACATTATCATTATCAAATAAGGAAGGAGGAGCCATCGAAGAAGCGAATCAAAGCCAGCAAAATATGTCTTTCAGTGGCAATTTTAATCTTATTTTCGTCTAATTTCAGTCAAAAGGATAGTTCACCCAAAATGGAACATTCACTTACTCGCCCTCGTGTCGTTCAAACCTGTGTGAGTTAAAGATTATGAAAAGAGATTTTAACAATCATCATTGCTTTTTAATGATTAAATATTACCTTTAATGTGGGTTAATAAAACACTGGAAGAACAAATCATATTTCTTTGCTTAATTGTCTATTTATTAATTTATACCATTTTTGGTTTTGTTGTTTATTAATAACGTAAGCATATAGTGTATTACTCTTAGACATTCAGCAACTTTATGATTGTATATATTGTCAAATTGTGTCAACTTTTTACATTAATTTACACCAAGACAGCAACAAGACACACGTTGTGTGTAGAACTTAATCTAGAATGGAAGAATAGGGCCCAGTGTTGTTATTGTTAACTAAAAATATTTAAAAAAATACGTTTTTGGCAATTGAAATAAAGCTGAAATGAAATAAAATATAAAAATTAGATGGAAAACCTAAACTTAAAAAATGTAAAATAAAATTTGAAATGTTGCCATGGCATAAGTTGTCACTAAAATGACTAAAATTAAAATAAGTTAAATGACTAAATGCACACAATAAAATGACTAAAACTTAAAAATGAGTGCTGTAAAATCAATTAAATGCATCTAACATACTAGTTTGAATGTGTATATATATATATATATATATATATATATATATATATATATATATATATATATATATATATATATATATATATATATATACACACACTCACCTAAAGGATTATTAGGAACACCATACTAATACTGTGTTTGACCCCCTTTCGCCTTCAGAACTGCCTTAATTCTACGTGGCATTGATTGAACAAGGTGCTGAAAGCATTCTTTAGAAATGTTGGCCCATATTGATAGGATAGCATCTTGCAGTTGATGGAGATTTGTGGGATGCACATCCAGGGCACGAAGCTCCCGTTCCACCACATCCCAAAGATGCTCTATTGGGTTGAGATCTGGTGACTGTGGGGGCCATTTTAGTACAGTGAACTCATTGTCATGTTCAAGAAACCAATTTGAAATGATTCGAGCTTTGTGACATGGTGCATTATCCTGCTGGAAGTAGCCATCAGAGGATGGGTACATGGTGGTCATAAAGGGATGGACATGGTCAGAAACAATGCTCAGGTAGGCCGTGGCATTTAAACGATGCCCACTTGGCACTAAGGGGCCTAAAGTGTGCCAAGAAAACATCCCCCACACCATTACACCACCACCACCAGCCTGCACAGTGGTAACAAGGCATGATGGATCCATGTTCTCATTCTGTTTACGCCAAATTCTGACTCTACCATCTGAATGTCTCAACAGAAATCGAGACTCATCAGACCAGGCAACATTTTTCCAGTCTTCAACTGTCCAATTTTGGTGAGCTCGTGCAAATTGTAGCCTCTTTTTCCTATTTGTAGTGGAGATGAGTGGTACCCGGTGGGGTCTTCTGCTGTTGTAGCCCATCCGCCTCAAGGTTGTGCGTGTTGTGGCTTCACAAATGCTTTGCTGCATACCTCGGTTGTAACGAGTGGTTATTTCAGTAAAAGTTGCTCTTCTATCAGCTTGAATCAGTCGGCCCATTCTTCTCTGACCTCTAGCATCAACAAGGCATTTTCGCCCACAGGACTGCCGCATACTGGATGTTTTTCCCTTTTCACACCATTCTTTGTAAACTCTAGAAATGGTTGTGTGTGAAAATCCCAGTAACTGAGCAGATTGTGAAATACTCAGACCGGCCCGTCTGGCACCAACAACCATGCCACGCTCAAAATTGCTTAAATCACCTTTCTTTCCCATTCTGACATTCAGTTTGAAGTTCAGGAGATTGTCTTGACCAGGACCACACCCCTAAATGCATTGAAGCAACTGCCATGTGATTGGTTGATTAGATAATTGCATTAATGAGAAATTGAACAGGTGTTCCTAATAATCCTTTAGGTGAGTGTATATGTGTGTGTGTGTGTGTGTGTGTGACATGATTTGACATGTTAGATTTGATTAATCACAATTAATCGATTTGAGAGCACTAATCAAATTAAAATCTAATTCAAAATATTAATAAATACTAGTAATAATAGCATGGAATGTTGTCAGATATAATTATCTTCAGCTAAATTGCATCGTTATGCAGTAGAAATTTAATTGCTGTAGAAATACGCCAACAATGATTACCGGTCTAGATATGGTGCTTGCATAGTCAAACATTAAGAAACACCAGTACAAAACTACAACCAATATTATAATATGTTGCACTGGAAACACCAGATCTTCCATATGCAGGCATGTTCTACGTTATTCTACGTTCATTCCACAGTAATAGTTGTTCATATTTCATGCAGCTGCAGGGATGCACATCTGTTCTCGTGGCCTGATCTTTGGGGTGAGACGCAGGTCATTACTGACCAGAGGACGGTTTTAGAGTCCATTTCAAAACAATCATGAAGGTTTAATGAGAAGGTCAATCAAAGGTCAGTTTCGGTATGTTTGTGATTACTTACAACTGACCACAAATCAGGAAACAACTCAGCCTTCTGCTCCAGCACATTCCTTTAGAGAAATGTGACCTCTGCTGACAGCAAAGACCGACAGGGATTAGGTTAAACTTCTTAACCTACAGCTCCACAAAGCCAGTTACTATCCCAGCCATTCCTGATGGGAAAACTCCAAGGAACTTGGGCTCATTCTACAATATCCAAGCACAGATGGGACAATAATGTGGGTGGAAAATTAGACTGACAGCCTACAAAACCGTGTTAGTGCATCGGTGTGGAGCAGACAGAAGATCTGGAGCTGGAAAAGAGGAGATGTTTAGCAACAGCAGATTCCAAGAGTAATTGGATATTCAACAGCAGACGGCATCTGAGGAAAAGGAAATTAAAGCTCATTTTATGGTCATAAATCCCAGTAACTGATCTTCAATAAATTCAGAGAGGCTGTATTCAAATCAGGAGATATTAAAATCATATTTCAACCCCCAGTCACTGGTCAAATATGCACCATGACGAACATGTTCAGCTCATATTTCACACTATATTTACACTCTAAAAAATGCTGGGTTAAAAAAAAAAAACAACCCAAGTTGGGTTGAAAATGGACAAACTCAGCAATTGGGTTGTTTTAACGCAGAGGTTGGGTTAAATGTTTGCACAATGTGCTGGGCAGTTTTATTGCTTGCTTAAAATGAACCCAAAGTATGTTGGAAATTAACATTTATTAATATGTTTAATAAATTAACATTATTAATAAGTTTAATGAATAATAATAATAATGTCTGATTTTTAATTTTGGTTTCATTTTAAGCCAGCCATATAGTAATTTTTAAACAATAGCTGGGTTAAATAAAACTGCACAGCACATTGTGCAAACATTATAACCCAACCTCTGGGTTAAAACAACCCAATCGCTGAGTTTGTCCATTTTCAACCCAACTTGGGGTTGTTTTAACCCAGCATTTTTTAGAGTGTAGCGTAAAGGAAATTAGGCATATTTTAGGAGCACCCCAATTTTTTTGCATTATTTTCATTGCAATTAAGAACATTTTCCCCTCAAATTTTCCTTACTATAATCTTACATAAATAGCTGTACGCTTTCATATCCTGAAAATCTTTACTTGGTTTTGCTCATTACATTTTGCGGCAAAAACAAGCTGCTATCTAATAAAGGTTTGCAAGCTACAAGATATGTTCTACAACGATAAATATTAATATTTTAAATATAGGCATCATTTTCTTTATGCAAAATTATTTTTTATTTCTATTTTTCAAACTAGTGATATTTACTCTCAATGCTATATTTACAGATTTATTTCTTAATGAAGCCTCTCTGTGTAGGATTAGCAGAAAATAAACATTTTTAATGACAAACTCTTAAATGAGTGATTTTAAATGTACACCAACATGATGAAAACTATCACAAATGAGCTTACTATAAAAACCTGACAAAGCAAGAAAACCGCATTCACATGAGCTTTAGATGATCTGGGTTCACCGGCTCTTGATATAAAAATGTAAACAGACATGCACATTAAATAAAAATGTTCAAATGCAATGCAAAAAATATACATTTTCACATGCAATGCATTTACATAACCTTACATGCTGAAGGCTTACATAATATAATTGCCGTAAGATGCATGTAATGTGAAAGTCTTTGTTTTTTGATGTTATCTGATTTTCCGAGGAAGACTTTGACTCTTTGCGTTCTCTAGAAGGGTTTAATGTGTCGTGACATGCCATGATCTCAGCGCACCTGCCGTAGTCCAGGTCATTACGCTGAAGTCAACAAATTAAGGCTAACCACAACGGCTCTTTCTAGTTTCCTCAATCCCTGTTTATAAATCAAACAGAGGCGGCAACACAACTTCATCAAGGGCGTATGACACCGGAGTCTCACACGACACTGGTCAAACACACATATCTGCTAGCGGCACTTCCTTCAGTCCAACCCGGTTCCTTAGAAATCAGGAATATAATACCTGACTGGAGTAATAAATAGCATGGTACTGAATAATTGCCATATTCAATGATATTTACAAGGTTCCATGTCCAAAACAATATACATACAAATTTCTACGTATTCAATACAAAGAATATACTATTCAATATTATATAATAAATGAATAAATACACACACATTTATAGAACATATTTATATATTTTTTCACACATAAAAAAAAAAAAATACAAAATATTAAATATAAATGTAAAATAAAATTTGTAAAAAAGTATAGATTTTTTTTAATGTGTGCAAAAATATATAAACGTATTCTATAAATACATATATATTTTGTATTATATAATTTATAAATGATATAATAATTACCATTTTATTTATTTTAATTGTATATATTAAATTACATTTTTAATATATACAATTAAAATAAAAATAAAATTCATTATATAATTTTTGCATTATTTTTTGCATTTGTAATCAAATATTTATTAAATTTTTAATACATACAATTAATAACTATTATTATACCATTTATAAATTATACAATATAAAATATCATATTTGGTTAATTTTTATTAAATTAATAAATTTAACTGCTAATATTTCTTTAAAGTCTAACTTTGTCGATTTTCAACCTGCTTTACAGTATATTACCAGTATATTATCATTCTCCATGTTACCTGGACAGAGAAATACAAGTCCACACCATTATGAGTAAAATTTAGCTAGGAAGCATTTCCTACTAAAGCAAGGCAGTGTTTGACTCTGGTGAGCGTATCTATAGCACACTGGTGGGAGTGGCCTTGGACGGCAACATGCCCAGTGCATTATGGGTGTTGAAGTTCTTACCTATTTGGCAAATTTATTTTTAGGATTCTCTAGTCAGGTAGCACCGATCAATTTTTTTTAAATTGGCTGCCTACTGTATAGGCAGCCAAGTTTTATTGAAAGTACCTCTTTAACTTCATTTACTGACCCGTATGCACAATTTATCTAATATTTTTGCTAACAAGGTCAATGAAACACTGTTCACACAATAAAAGCATGGTTATCGGAGCTGAATGGTGATCCTGTAATCAGTCTGGATGACTCTGAAGGTTTGTGAGCTCAATAATTACAGCCCTCCACTGACAGACAGCGAAGATTTGACCATCACTAACATCAAAAAAAACTAAATATTCTTTGCATTGTTGTCATTCCCATTTATCCCAGTCCTATGGAAACAGCCGTTCTCTTCGTGCCGCTCATGTGGTTCGTCCCCGCTCTGAATCTGTGCCAACTACACACTCATATCCAACTCTGGCCTTGATGTTCATGTATATTTCAGTGAATATGGATTGAAATACTTGGGTAAGTCAAAAGCAGACTTCCAGAAGACTCGAACTAGGAAAAATAACTGAGGATCAGACAGAAAACGATCTGTTTGAAGCTGAAGATGGTGTTAAATGTGACTCTCAGCACTGATAAAGCCTGTCAGATACATGAGGAACTCCAGCTCCTGAAGGCCAGATAGGATATCAGCAGCTTCCTACTCAAACAACAGCAGGAAACACACTTTACACACTGGCTCTGAGCTGCTCATCTATGAGTGAGTCTAACGACTCGGGAATCAAATCAACCAACTCTGAAATTAATCACAATACAGAAACTATAGACACATTATAAACTTTTGATTTGGACCAAAAATAACTGAAAATCTGGGGAAAAAATGAGAAAGTACAAGACTGTTTAGTTAATGTATTTTAAATGCACAACTCATCCCACAATGCATTGCAAATGTGTATATTAAATGACAGCGAATGGACTCTAATCAGAAACGATGATAGCACTGATTATAGGTATAAAACCTGCAAAATAATATTCATTATACTACATTTAGTATTTTATATATATTATTATAGTTTTATTAATATTTTGAAATAGCTTATTTTTAGTTGTTTTCATTTTAATTGTAATTTATTTTTTGTAATTTTAGTATGTGCTTTTTAATTTAATATTTTTACAGTTTTAAATATAAAAAATTAATTTCAATTAATTTATTTCAAGTAGTAATTTTAGTACTTCAACTTCAAATCTAATATTTATATTTTATTTCAGCTTTTTTTTAAATGTTTTTAATACTTTGTTTTAACTTAGCTGATAACAACACTATAAATATAAATAACAATAAATATTAATTAGAAATGTAAACTTTTTTTATTTTAAGTGTGCAAAAACAAATTATATATATATATATATACACTGAACAAAATTATAAACGCAACACTTTTGTTTTTTTCCCCTTTTTTCATATATATATATATATATACATACACACACAGTGGGGAGAACAAGTATTTGATACACTGCCGATTTTGCAGGTTTGCCCACTTACAAAGCATGTAGAAGTCTGTAATTTTTATCATAGGTACTCTTCAACTGTGAGAGACGGAATCTAAAACAAAAATCCAGAAAATCACATTGTATGATTTTTAAATAATTAATTTGCATTTTATTGCATGACATAAGTATTTGATATATCAGAAAAGCAGAACTTAATATTTGTAACAGAAACCTTTGTTTGCAATTACAGAGATCATACGTTTCCTGTAGTTCTTGACCAGGTTTGCACACACTGCAGCAGGGATTTTGGCCCACTCCTCCATACAGACCTTCTCCAGATCCTTCAGGTTTCGGGGCTGTCGCTGGGCAATATGGACTTTCAGCTCCCTCCAAAGATTTTCTATTGGGTTCAGGTCTGGAGACTGGCTAGGCCACTCCAGGACCTTGAGATGCTTCTTACGGAGACACTCCTTAGTTGCCCTGGCTGTGTGTTTCGGGTCGTTGTCATGCTGGAAGACCCAGCCACAACCCATCTTCAATGCTCTTACTGAGGGAAGGAGGTTGTTGGCCAAGATCTCGCGATACATGGCCCCATCCATCCTCCCCTCAATACGGTGCAGTCGTCCTGTCCCCTTTGCAGAAAAGCATCCCCAAAGAATGATGTTTCCACCTCCATGCTTCACGGTTGGGATGGTGTTCTTGGGGTTGTAATCATCCTTCTTCCTCCAAACACGGCGAGTGGAGTTCAGACCAAAAAGCTTTATTTTTGTCTCCTCAGACCACATGACCTTCTCCCATTCCTCCTCTGGATCATCCAGATGGTCATTGGCAAACTTCAGACGGGCCTGGACATGCACTGGCTTGAGCAGGGGGACCTTGCGTGCACTGCAGGATTTTAATCCATGACGGCGTAGTGTGTTACTAATGGTTTTCTTTGAGACTGTGGTCCCAGCTCTCTTCAGGTCATTGACCAGGTCCTGCCGTGTAGTTCTGGGCTGATCCCTCACCTTCCTAATGATCATTGATGCCCCACGAGGTGAGATCTTGTATGGTGCCCCAGACCGAGGGAGACTGACCGTCATCTTGAACTTCTTCCATTTTCTAATAATTGCGCCAACAGTTGTTGCCTTCTCACCAAGCTGCTTGCCTACTGTCCTGTAGCCCATCCCAGCCTTGTGCAGGTCTACAATTTTATCCCTGATGTCCTTACACAGCTCTCTGGTCTTGGCCATTGTGGAGAGGTTGGAGTCTGTTTGATTGAGTGTGTGGACAGGTGTCTTTTATACAGGTAATGAGTGGAGAACAGGAGGGCTTCTTAAAGAAAAACTAACAGGTCTGTGAGAGCCGGAATTCTTACTGGTTGGTAGGTGATCAAATACTTATGTCATGCAATAAAATGCAAATTAATTATTTAAAAATCATACAATGTGATTTTCTGGATTTTTGTTTTAGATTCTGTCTCTCACAGTTGAAGTGTACCTATGATAAAAATTACAGACCTCTACATGCTTTGTAAGTAGGAAAACCTGCAAAATCGGCAGTGTATCAAATACTTGTTCTCCCCACTGTATAGCTGTGTGGCTGTGTGTGTGTGTGTGTGTGTGTGTGTGTGTGTGTGTGTGCGCGCATGTCTGTCTGTTTGTATATACACATGCACACACACACATATATTATGTAAACACAAACTTTGATGTTAGATGCGATTCATTGTTTTGACACACACATATACATTATATATACACACAGTATATCCCTATGGTGAAAAGAATGGGACTAAAACTTCCAGAAGCAGTGCCGCTGAAAAAGTTGCACTCTACTAAGTGGTATAGAAACATAAACACACGCACACACACACACACACGCACACACACACACACACACACACACACACACACAAACGGCTTTTGATAAAGGCCAGCATTCACTTAGATTTGAGGTGAATTTCTGCCTTGTAAAAAGAAAAAACGCTTGAGAGTCTCTTACATAAGGAATGAAGTCGGGTTCATATGCCAGCAGAGCCGAGCGATCTGTTACGTGTCTGTGCCGGGCGGCCGTGTGAAGGGTCTGTTGCCCATTACCGCCAGGCCAAGCACTTTCCAAGCCAAGCACTGGAGCGTGAAAGCCGAGCTGAGAGCCGCACAAATGCTCCATTCACAAACATGAGGATCTGGTGGCCAAACGGCTCACACACCTCAGTGTGAACTCGCACGGGACGCGGAGCACTTCTATTGTTGTTATTCTAGACCATCCATGAATTATTAAAGCAAAATATTGAAAGAAACATAAAACTTTAATGTGGATATGCCTAAGCTAGTTAACACAAGTGGGAATGAATTGCATACTATTATTATTTTTGCAGTATGCATCTGTCAGACTGCTGTAATGCTTAATGCACACTGTATACTGACTACTATTTTAAGTACTATGCGGATTAGTACACACTGTGCAATGATAAACATTTAATCTGTGTACTATACTGTTGTCAGATGACCTCGTCATGTATAATTCAGCACATGGAATGAAATGTAGTGTAAAAATGTCTCCGATTTTATAATAAGATGCAGTTTCTGCTTCATTTGTCACAGGAAATGGAAGGTCAAGTTGAGAGCATTGCATTATAGGACATAGCATTCCATCTGGATATTTCATGCATACAGAAATGTGCATATGGCACACACTATTCTGAGCATATGCAACAAAAGAATAAAATGTGTAAACTCTGTTATGATGAATGAACCGGAATTTGATCAGCATTTTTACACAAAAATCGAAATAATAGGATAATGGATAGAAATCAAAGATTTCAAACGTCATTTTTTTTGTAATGTATGGTTTGCATCAATAAATTTCATTTTTAGGCATCAAGAGCAAGGTCTGAAGTGTTTGTGAGCATTCATTTTAAAATTTTAAGGACAATTTAACACCTTTTTGAACATATTTTCCAAAACAAGTCCTTAAAAATCATTACCGGAACACTCTGAAAAAGTCAATACCATTAGAATACATTTTTACATTTTTAAAAATTGATTATTAACAGTCATGCACAGTTACTTGAAATTCTGAAATAACATACATACACATATACACTCACCTAAAGGATTATTAGGAACACCATACTAATACTGTGTTTGACCCCCTTTCGCCTTCAGAACTGCCTTAATTCTACGTGGCATTGATTCAATAAGGTGCTGAAAGCATTCTTTAGAAATGTTGGCCCATATTGATAGGATAGCATCTTGCAGTTGATGGAGATTTGTGGGATGCACATCCAGGGCACGAAGCTCCCGTTCCACCACATCCCAAAGATGCTCTATTGGGTTGAGATCTGGTGACTGTGGGGGCCATTTTAGTACAGTGAACTCATTGTCATGTTCAAGAAACCAATTTGAAATGATTCGAGCTTTGTGACATGGTGCATTATCCTGCTGGAAGTAGCCATCAGAGGATGGGTACATGGTGGTCATAAAGGGATGGACATGGTCAGAAACAATGCTCAGGTAGGCCGTGGCATTTAAACGATGCCCACTTGGCACTAAGGGGCCTAAAGTGTGCCAAGAAAACATCCCCCACACCATTACACCACCACCACCAGCCTGCACAGTGGTAACAAGGCATGATGGATCCATGTTCTCATTCTGTTTACGCCAAATTCTGACTCTACCATCTGAATGTCTCAACAGAAATCGAGACTCATCAGACCAGGCAACATTTTTCCAGTCTTCAACTGTCCAATTTTGGTGAGCTCGTGCAAATTGTAGCCTCTTTTTCCTATTTGTAGTGGAGATGAGTGGTACCCGGTGGGGTCTTCTGCTGTTGTAGCCCATCCGCCTCAAGGTTGTGTATGTTGTGGCTTCACAAATGCTTTGCTGCATACCTCGGTTGTAACGAGTGGTTATTTCAGTCAAAGTTGCTCTTCTATCAGCTTGAATCAGTTCTCCTCTGACCTCTAGCATCAACAAGGCATTTTCGCCCACAGGACTGCCGCATACTGGATGTTTTTCCCTTTTCACACCATTCTTTGTAAACTCTAGAAATGGTTGTGCGTGAAAATCCCAGTAACTGAGCAGATTGTGAAATACTCAGACCGGCCCGTCTGGCACCAACAACCATGCCACGCTCAAAATTGCTTAAATCACCTTTCTTTCCCATTCTGACATTCAGTTTGGAGTTCAGGAGATTGTCTTGACCAGGACCACACCCCTAAATGCATTGAAGCAACTGCCATGTGATTGGTTGATTAGATAATTGCATTAATGAGAAATTGAACAGGTGTTCCTAATAATCCTTTAGGTGAGTGTATATATATATATATATATATATATATATATATATATATATATATATATATATATATATATATATATATATATATATATATATACATACACATAGATACATACATTATATATATATATATATATATATAATCTCTGATTTCTCTCATTACCGCAACACCTTCCGCAATTTGCAACCTAATATTTTTTAATTTTTACTGAAACCGGACATATTTTAAAAATGATGTGGCAAACCAGAAAGAACATAATTTATAGATTCTGCACATGCGTTTAAAAGCAAACTACTATTTTTCCATTTATTAAATAAACATTAAATAAACACCTGTTGCGGTAATGATACAGGTCACAGAAATGAGGTTGATGATTTTGATAATGATGATAAGTATATAAAGAATGTGGTATAGTTAAAAAGAATATATAATAAATAACATGCACAGGCTAAAATAAATAAATAAATAAATAAAATGCATAGGCTAAAATAAATAAATAAAATGCATATGCTAAAAAATAAATAAATAAATAAATAAACAAACAAACATGCATAGGCTAAAATAAATAAAATAAATAAACATGCATATGCTAAAATAAACAAACAAACAAACAAACAAACAAACATGCATAGGATAAAATAAATAAATAACATGCGAGAGAGAGAGAGAGAGAGAGAGAGAGACAGAGAGAGAGAGAGAGAGAGAGAGAGAGAGAGAGAGAGAATATGCAGTACAGTATGAACTGGTCTCTCGCCCATTTTAAAGCAGGCAGGAAATAGCAGCATTACATAAGATAAATGACTAATTGTATGAAGCCAGTGAAGAATCTCATTTGTCGCCTAGCTTCTGCTGTCCTGCCAAATCCTTTGCATTTTTCTCAATGAATCGCCCTGTGATGGAAACTTGTGTTTGGGGTGAAGGGAACGGGCCTCCGGTCCCCTACACAGACACACATCGGGCCTGCAGGGAGAACTGAGAGCTCCTGACATATCAGCTCTTGTGTTTTTGGAATAAATGCAAATGTAAACAAGTTAAACTAATAATCCTAAAGAGGTACAGACAGCGAGTTGGTCGGCAGTAACATGACAGAGATGGTAGAAACTCCAGTAGATGAAACGTCCTCTATTCCAGATTCATCATTGACCTCAGGTGGATATTCATAATTCATGGAGGTTCAGGGATCTGGAGGAGGTTAATGTAGTGAACATGTTCAAGGAAACTGTACCACACTAGCCATGTTTCCATTCCAAAGTTTTCCCTCCATCATAAATGACTTGCATCTCAGAGCGGCAGACAAAACCAATAAACGCTGTCATGTTCTCTTTGGTGTTTGGGAACGCAATCGTGTGAGACGCTTCTGGAGGGAATTAAACCTAATCATTCTGATGACAGACTTTGACTCTTTGGTGGCGTTTCAGAGCCACCAAACCAACATTTGAGATGCTGCGATGTGATTGGTCACTGGTTAGTCCAGTTAACCATCAAGGGATTCATTCAGTAAATGTGTTTCCATCGTAGTTTATGTGTATGTTTTCTTAACAGATAAAAATATGTATCCGCCTCAATTGAGCACAGAAAGTTACGTACATTTTTTGAATTTATGCACATCTTGGTACTTCCATCCAGCGTTTTATTATGCAATATCCCAAAATGTGCATAAAAATAGGTTGAGATACATATACACATATATATTATATATATTATAATGTTAATAAAATATTAAAATAAAATGTAAGATATTAAAAATATATATATATATATTTTTTTTTATTCATATTATAACAATTATAAATAAAATAATATAAAATGAAATATTTTATTTTAATAAAATAAAAAAATAAAATAAAAAAAATATTAGAAAAAAAATAATAAAACATATACATACACACATATACACATATATACATACACACACACACACACACACACACACATACATATATACATAATAATAATAATAATATAATATTATATAAATAAAACATATAAAACAATACAAAACAAACAATAAATAGTAAGAGAAAACAGTGGCTGATTCATTACAGGTAGCAAAGACTGATTCCTATAAATGTTAAAAGCAGTGGTGAAGAGGGCAGAACGCCAGCACACAGCTGAACACTGAGCAGCTTTTCCCATTTCTCTCGCTGTCTGACATATGGCAATGATTTTTTGCTCATTAGTGTACCTGACTTCAAAGCCACGAACAGGTCCACCTGAGAGCCGAGAGCCCTCCGGGAACAACGCTCACTAAAAACACCCAGACACCGTCTCCCAGACATGTGCCCTACACGTGAATATTAATAACCCTCCCTGCTGGGCCGTACGCACACAGGTATTCTAGCACAGCGCATAAATCTGTGCTTCCTCCAACAGCAACTCGCTCATCAGAGGACAGGAAACATCTCTTCAGTTTCCATAGGAACAGTCATGTTGAGCGTCTGCGCCGCTGGTGAGCAGAGCTGGACCACGCCGCTGACACAGGGAGGCTTTTTGCTTTAATGACATCAAATTCATATGCAACATGTTTTCTTTTTCAGTTCATTCATGAAAACCTTTATTTTCTCAATGCACGCTCCTGTGCAAAAACAAAAAAAGGTTTGTGTAATCTTCCATCACAATACGGAAGTAAAATGAGTTGCAAATGTCATTTCATGTTGATTGGGACTGAGCTATGTAGTTTGATAACTTTAAATCTATATATATATATATATAGTATAAACATAAATTATATTATATTATATTATATTATATTATATTAGTACTTTAATAAAATATTAAAAAAAATAAATTGTATATATATATATATATATATATATATATATATATATTTAAATTATTATTATATATAATATTATTTCATTGTTTTTAATATATTTAGATTATTTATAATATATTATAATACATAAAATTTAAATCAATTATATAAAAATAAATTATATTCACAATCACATATATAATATAATAACATTATATTATTATCATTATATTGTTTTAATATATATATATATATATATATATATATATATATAAATTATTTTACTAAAAAATTATTATATTAATATCAATTATATTCATACATACATATACATTATATATATATATATATATATATATATACAGTGGGGAGAACAAGTATTTGATACACTGCCGATTCTGCAGGTTTGCCCACTTACAAAGCATGTAGAAGTCTGTAATTTTTATCATAGGTACACTTCAACTGTGAGAGACGGAATCTAAAACAAATCCAGAAAATCACATTGTATGATTTTTAAATAATTAATTTGCATTTTATTGCATGACATAAGTATTTGATACATCAGAAAAGCAGAACTTAATATTTGGTACAGAAACCTTTGTTTGCAATTACAGAGATCATACGTTTCCTGTAGTTCTTGACCAGGTTTGCACACACTGCAGCAGGGATTTTGGCCCACTCCTCCATACAGACCTTCTCCAGATCCTTCAGGTTTCGGGGCTGTCGCTGGGCAATACGGACTTTCAGCTCCCTCCAAAGATTTTCTATTGGGTTCAGGTCTGGAGACTGGCTAGGCCACTCCAGGACCTTGAGATGCTTCTTACGGAGACACTCCTTAGTTGCCCTGCTGTGTGTTTCGGGTCGTTGGAAGACCCAGCCACGACCCATCTTCAATGCTCTTACTGAGGGAAGGAGGTTGTTGGCCAAGATCTCGCGATACATGGCCCCATCCATCCTCCCCTCAATACGGTGCAGTCGTCCTGTCCCCATTGCAGAAAAGCATCCCCAAAGAATGATGTTTCCACCTCCATGCTTCACGGTTGGGATGGTGTTCTTGGGGTTGTACTCATCCTTCTTCCTCCAAACACAGCGAGTGGAGTTTAGACCAAAAAGCTCTATTTTTGTCTCATCAGACCACATGACCTTCTCCCATTCCTCCTCTGGATCATCCAGATGGTCATTGGCAAACTTCAGACGGGCCTGGACATGCGCTGGCTTGAGCAGGGGGACCTTGCGTGCGCTGCAGGATTTTAATCCATGACGGCGTAGTGTGTTACTAATGGTTTTCTTTGAGACTGTGGTCCCAGCTCTCTTCAGGTCATTGACCAGGTCCTGCCGTGTAGTTCTGGGCTGATCCCTCACCTTCCTCATGATCATTGATGCCCCACGAGGTGAGATCTTGCATGGTGCCCCAGACCGAGGGAGACTGACTGTCATCTTGAACTTCTTCCATTTTCTAATAATTGCGCCAACAGTTGTTGCCTTCTCACCAAGCTGCTTGCCTACTGTCCTGTAGCCCATCCCAGCCTTGTGCAGGTCTACAATTTTATCCCTGATGTCCTTACACAGCTCTCTGGTCTTGGCCATTGTGGAGAGGTTGGAGTCTGTTTGATTGAGTGTGTGGACAGGTGTCTTTTATACAGGTAACGAGTTCAAACAGGTGCAGTTAATACAGGTAATGAGTGGAGAACAGGAGGGCTTCTTTAAGAAAAACTAACAGGTCTGTGAGAGCCGGAATTCTTACTGGTTGGTAGGTGATCAAATACTTATGTCATGCAATAAAATGCAAATTAATTACTTACAAATCATACAATGTGATTTTCTGGATTTTTGTTTTAGATTCCGTCACTCACAGTTGAAGTGTACCTATGATAAAAATTACAGACCTCTACATGCTTTGTAAGTGGGCAAACCTGCAAAATTGGCAGTGTATCAAATACTTGTTCTCCCCACTGTGTGTGTGTGTGTGTGTGTATATATATATATATATATATATATATATATATATATATATATATATATATATATATATATATATATATATATATATATATATATATATATATATATATATATATACACAAACCCGATTCCAAAAAAGTTGGGACACAGAATGCAATGATGTGGAAGTTTCAAATTCCAATATTTTATTCAGAATACAACATAGATGACATATCAAATGTTTAAACTGAGAAAATGTATCATTTTAAGGGAAAATAAGTTGATTTTAAATTTCATGGCATCAACACATCTCAAAAAAGTTGGGACAAGGCCATGTTTACCACTGTGTGGCATCCCCTCTTCTTTTTATAACAGTCTGCAAACGTCTGGGGACTGAGGAGACAAGTTGCTCAAGTTTAGGAATAGGAATGTTGTCCCATTCTTGTCTAATACAGGCTTCTAGTTGCTCAACTGTCTTAGGTCTTCTTTGTCGCATCTTCCTCTTTATGATGCGCCAAATGTTTTCTATGGGTGAAAGATCTGGACTGCAGGCTGGCCATTTCAGTACCCGGATCCTTCTTCTACGCAGCCATGATGTTGTAATTGATGCAGTATGTGGTCTGGCATTGTCATGTTGGAAAATGCAAGGTCTTCCCTGAAAGAGACGACATCTGGATGGGAGCAGATGTTGTTCTAGAACTTGGATATACCTTTCAGCATTGATGAAAGCCTTTCCAGATGTGTAAGCTGCCCATGCCACACGCACTCATGCAACCCCATACCATCAGAGATGCAGGCTTCTGAACTGAGTGCTGATAACAACTTGGGTTGTCCTTGTCCTCTTTAGTCCGGATGACATGGTGTCCCAGTTTTCCAAAAAGAACTTCAAACTTTGATTCGTCTGACCACAGAACACTTTTCCACTTTGCCACAGTCCATTTTAAATGAGCCTTGGCCCAGAGAAAACGCCTGCGCTTCTGGATCATGTTTAGATATGGCTTCTTTTTTGACCTATAGAGTTTTAGCCGGCAACGGCGAATGGCACGGTGGATTGTGTTCACCGACAATGTTTTCTGGAAGTATTCCTGAGCCCATGTTGTGATTTCCATTACAGTAGCATTCCTGTATGTGATGCAGTGCCGTCTAAGGGCCCGAAGATCACGGGCATCCAGTATGGTTTTCCGGCCTTGACCCTTACGCACAGAGATTGTTCCAGATTCTCTAAATCTTTGGATGATATTATGCACTGTAGATGATGATAACTTCAAACTCTTTGCAATTTTTCTCGGAGAAGCTCCTTTCTGATATTGCTCCACTATTTTTCGCCGCAGCATTGGGGGAATTGGTGATCCTCTGCCCATCTTGACTTCTGAGAGACACTGCCACTCTGAGAGGCTCTTTTTATACCCAATCATGTTGCCAATTGACCTAATAAGTTGCAAATTGGTCCTCCAACTGTTCCTTATATGTACATTTAACTTTTCCGGCCTCTTATTGCTACCTGTCCCAACTTTTTTGGAATGTGTAGCTCTCATGAAATCCAAAATGAGCCAATATTTGGCATGACATTTCAAAATGTCTCACTTTCAACATTTGATATGTTATCTATATTCTATTGTGAATAAAATATAAGTTTATGAGATTTGTAAATTATTGCATTCCTTTTTTATTCACAATTTGTACAGTGTCCCAACTTTTTTGGAATCGGGTTTGTAAATAATTTATAATAAAGTATAATATAATAATAAATTATATTCATATATAATAATGAGATATAGTAGCTAAACATGAAACAACATTTGCAACATATATCCAATTCAGTTCTGCACAAGATTGGATTGTGACCTCAAAGGTGTTTTCAACCAACTTAATGATTCACATTTCACTGAAGGCCTCTGTGTGATTATGGATCTTTATGTGGCCCGAGTGACTCCTCATAACACACTGTCGGTGGAGTTTACAGCCGCTCAGCGTCCCACAGGTCGTACGGCATCTTTACAGACTCACAGGAATGAGCTGCAATTCATCTACCGCTGCATGTACGACACAGAAACGCTCTCCAGAGACATTTGAACTCAATGATGTGTGACTACAGCTCGGGAAAGTGACGGCAAAAAGAAAGAGCGTTTGGTTCACTTCAGGAAGCCTGAAGATACAGAAAAATATCACCTATTAAAGAGAGAGCTGCTCTGGGAGAAGCATATGCAAAAATAAATCCAGGAAATATTTAGTTTCAAAATGAGGCTTTAAAAAGTTAAATTAAAAAGTACAAACCTTTGGGAAAACAGCATTTTGAGCTCATCTAAAAGCTATTATACTACTAAAAGATGCAGATGCACACAAACATTTTGAAATAATGTGCACTTATGAAACGCTCACAATGAGACCAGACCAGTAACATTTCATGTTGACTTAAACGTCATTTCAAAGGCCTCTACCATGTTTCCTCAAAATGATACGTCTTTCTCCGAAAGCTTCAGCTCTCTTTTCTAAGAGACAAGGTCAAACACATTCATGCATACTAACGACACAGATAACACCAATCCAGAAGAGAAGCAGTTTCCTGCTCGCAAATAAGAGCAGTTAACATGCCTTCAGCGAGGGACTGAATGAACCCAATGTATTCAGAGGCATGAGATGACCAGCCCTGACCAGTTAAAGACACGTTTCATTGGGTGGGAACAGATTTTTGTGGGCAGAAATTTTCCTTGGGGTCACATTTTCCAAAATGAAATTACATGAAGTTCCTCTCCTATGGAGGACACTTTCAGGCCTACATCCAGGGAAGGCGGAACACGCTCGAAGCGCTCGACCAATCACAACACACTGGTCCAGCCGACCAATCAGAGCACATTGTGCTTTTCAGAAGGAGGGGCTTCATAGAGACAGGAACTAAACAGAGCGTTACTGACAGACTGGGAAGAGAGGAGCTGCAACAATGGAGAATATGGGGAAATAATGAACATTCAAGCATGAAAACCTGTTCTAGTAGAGTTCAGAAACAAATCAAGATCCACTTTAACTTCTTTCTTAAGACGATTTTCATGAATCCGGCCCCCATGTTCAGAAATAAAGGGCTTCAGGAACTGGGCCGGTCTGGTAGCAGTGTTTAATGGGTCGGTTGATGTTTCCTGTGGCGCTAAATCAAAGATGAAAGAACCGAAGAGGAGTGGGAGCGAGTGCAAGCGCTGCGGTCAGTCTGTGATGATTACTGCAGGAAAACAGCAATTACCAGCATGTACGGTTCAACAGCGTAAGGTGGGCATGTCAGGATCACCACAGGCCCACAAACACCAGCCCTTCAACTGTGTGCTGCTGAACACTTATGTTTACTATACAAGAATGAAACATTCAGGAAACAATCGACATGCCATAAGTGAAGGGCCACGTAAACACTGGCTTCAAATCCCTGCGGTGTTCTACTCTAAAGCTGATGTTTTGCACACATAAAAAACATTTGCTTCTGCCAGCTACATGCATTATAATTAAGATAATTACTTATATGTATTATCTATAAAATTCAGCATGCACATAATTTCTTGACAATTTACTAAGGTAACCATAATCCAAAATATTACAGTTCATGCTGAAATAACATCTTAAACCAGCCTAAAGAAATTAATATAATATAATATAATATAATATAATATAATATAATATAATATAATATAATATAATATAATATAATATAATATGACAGTTATATTTTGTGAGAATGTAAACAACTAAGCCGTTGAGATTTGGACGGACGGACGGATGGATGTTAACTATTTAAAAATGATGATAGATGGACGGATGGATGGACAGATGGATGGACGGACGGATGGATGGACGGATGGATAGATGGATGAATGTTAACTATTTAAAAATGATGATGGACGGATGTATGGATGGATGGATGGAGAGATGGACCAATGGACGGATGGATAGACAGATAGATGGTTGGACGGACGGATGGATGGAAGGACAAACGGACAGATGGATGTATGGATGGATGTTAACTATTTAAAAATGACGATGGACGAACAGATGGATGATGGACCGATGGATGGATGGACAGACGGATGGACAGATTGATGGATGTTAACTATTTAAAATGAGGATGATGGATGGATGGATGGATGGATGTTAACTATTTAAAAATAACGATGGACGGATGTATGGATGGACAAATGGACGGATGGTTGGACGGACGGATGGATGTTAACTATTTAAAAATGACGATGGACGGATGTATGGATGGACGGATGTATGGATGGACAGATGTATGGATGGACAGATGTATGGATGGACGGATGTATGGATGGACGGATGTATGGATGGACAGATGAATGGATGGACGGATGTATGGATGGACAGATGAATGGATGGACAGATGTATGGATGGACGGATGAATGGATGGACGGATGTATGGATGGACGGATGTATGGATGGACAGATGAATGGATGGACAGATGTATGGATGGACGGATGAATGGATGGACGGATGTATGGATGGACGGATGTATGGATGGACGGATGAATGGATGGACGGATGAATGGATGGACGGATGTATGGATGGACGGATGTATGGATGGACAGATGAATGGATGGACGGATGTATGGATGGACGGATGAATGGATGGACGGATGTATGGATGGACAGATGAATGGATGGACAGATGTATGGATGGACGGATGTATGGATGGACAGATGAATGGATGGACAGATGAATGGATGGACAGATGTATGGATGGACGGATGAATGGATGGACGGATGTATGGATGGACGGATGTATGGATGGACAGATGTATGGATGGACGGATGGACGAACGGATGTCAACTATTTAAAAATGACGATGTATGGATGGACGGATGAATGTATACAGTATGTACTGTATGTCTGCAAATAAAGTTGGCTATACTTAGATATCTAACTTTATATATAGAGCCGGGCGATAATATAGTTTATATTTTGCAACAATATAAACAGTCATATAGTTGAGATTTACTATATGGTATATACTATACTTATATATCTAACTTTATATACAGAGCTGTGTGATAATATTGTGCAACGATATAAACAATAAATCAGATATTTAAAAGAAAGTCAACAGTTCTAGCAGCAACCTGCAGCATCTGGAAAGCATCAGTTCTGTGAATGCAGAAGATTTAAGATCTAATTACACACAATGTTGCATCAAAATTGGTCAAAACGATTCATAACACAACACAAGTGCTTTGCATTCTCAGTACTGCTTTAAGCGGCACAATTATGTCAAGTTGTTTAAACTGTTTACACTTATATCAATAACACACAAGTCCGCTGTGCTGTTCAAACCCTGAAACAATTCCGAGCCTTCACGAGGTTTCCGTGTAATCATAAATACATGAGCAGGATTTAAGCACATTCCACCCAGTGTCAACACTGGCCCATTCCGCCATGATCCCGTTAGCTGGAGTACTGGCGGACTGGAGGGGCAGGAAGCAGACGGGATTGTGGGATTGTTGAGAGGATTATCCAGTGGCTACTGAGGCCTCGGGCTTCCCTTCGCTTCCAGAGATGATTAGTGCATTCATGAGAGCGCGCTGCTGCATTATTCATCAAAGATTCACCCCAAAACAAGCTTTTCCATCATTAGCCGCATGCATTATGCTAGCTTTAGCGTAATGAGGTAGCAGGGTTTGGCATCGCTAGGCATTCGTCAGTGGGATATTACAGTTAAGATGGAAATAGCAGTACCTGGCTATTACGATGATCCATGAGAGGAAAATACTACTTAAACAAAAGCGTTTCATATTTTTTAAACAAACAGATGTGGCCTAGCGGTTAGCCCATACGCTGATCCCATTCATTACTCATCAATCCGCTACATATAAGTGACAGCTTTGGATTAGCATAAATCTTGCACTATTGTCAGTAGTATATAGGTTACAGTGCACAATATCAACATTTTCTGTATGCATTGAAAAAAATACTACATTTGCCAAAATTTCCCACAATGCAATTCACTAAATCATTCATTTCCAGTGTGACAAATCAACCAGAACTTCTTGACTCAAATATTTGACCTAGTAGTGTGCACATCCAAAAAAGTCAACATTTGACAAAAAAACAGAAATAAAAATAAAAAAAATGCACTTGCTAAATCAAAAATACTTGACGTAATGAGATAACGTGATCTTTAAAGCGTTATCATTGCATACTGCATAATATCACATACTAGCTTTACAAAATATTAGTCAGTATATAGAGAATAAAGTGTGCACTGTGTAGTGCACTACACAGGGCCTCATTCATGAAACACATGCAGAACACATTCATGTGCAAAATATTAAAAACAAGCATTCCTTTGTAAAGCATTATACCCATTATAAAGCTTGGAAGAGCCAGTATATTTTTAATATAACTCCGATTGTGTTTGTCTGAAAGATGAAAGTCATGGCTTAAGGGGGAGTAAAATGATCATTTTCATTTTTAAGAACTAACCCTTTAATAAATGCTTTGTTCATTAAAAGATCATGATACCTAATGCATTAACTAATAAAACTTGTCTTTTGCCAACTATTCTACGCAAATTGTCGCACTGAACTGAAAAACAACAATTTATGTTAGTCAATGTCCACCAAAATGTTCTACTTGTGTTTCATAAATGAGTCCCTCAGTTATATAACAAAAGACAAGTTTTGATATATGCACACACTTTTGATGAATTAATGACAACTATCCAGCACACATATTGCTAGATACATCCTTCAAAATGCCAACTAAGATCAGGAATGAGGGATGAACCGGTGACAAACGGATGAGAGATTATCCATCTGCCGAGAGCCATCTTTACCTTGTCAAGACTAGCCGGCTTAACCGTCACTAGCGACCCTACAGTTGGGGATCTATTTCCAGATCTCTTCAGGAGAGGTTTAGCAGGAGACAGAAGCCCTGTCACTCTCACACACACACACGTCAATGAAGGGGACGCCGAACACTGCTCGCTCCTGAGGGTCTGAGCAGGAGAATTAATTCGGAGAGGGGAACGGGAACGGGCTGGATTACAAAATCTGATTCCAAAAATGCTTGTAATTAGATTACATTACAATTTAAAATACTTATAATCAGACTACAGTTACATTTTTATTGATTACATGATTACATTATATTCACAAAATGATTTTTTGTTGATTACTTGTCGAATTTCCTGTTTCACTTGAACATTTTCCTCATTACGCAGGTAAAATAGTTTGTTTCATGTTGAGTTTCAAGTGAAGGGACCGGTGAAATACTGTGAACATTACCATTCAAACGTTCGAGGTTAGCAAGTTTTTGTTTTTTTTAAAGAAATTGATACTTTTATTCAGCAAGGATGCATTAAACTGATCAAAAATGACATTAAAAGGCATTTATAATGTAACATATTTCATATTTCAAATAAATGCTGTTCTTTTGAACATTCTATTCATCAAATAATCCTGGAAACAAAATGTATCAGTTTTCTCCAGCAGAAAATCCTCATATGAGAATGATTTCTGAAGGATCATGTGACACTGAAGACTGGAGTAATGATGATAAATTCAGCTTTGATCACAGGAATAAATTACACTTTACTATATATTTCACATAGAAAACAGCTGATTTACACTGGAATAATATTTCACTATTTTTACTGTATTTTTGATCAAATAAATGCAGTCTTGGTGAGCAGAAGAGACTTCTTTAAAAACATCTTGCCGACCCCAAACTTTTAAATCTGATTCAGTTACTATGCAACAAAAGACTTAGCGTTACCTAGAACACTATCAAATCTAATGCATCTTTAGATTCTCTGTTGCTAGGGAATCACAGATACTTTGAGTGTGTTTTGTGTGTGTACTGACACTCGAAGCCTCTGTGATTCAGTGTAGCCAGTAAATGTCCCTGTTCAACAGGATGTGAGCGGGTAACATCAGATGTACCTTTGCCCGTGTGAATTATTCAAACGGTCCGTGAGATGCTGCTACAACAGTGGTTTTCTGTCTCAGAGGACTTGCCGTCCACACACACACACGATCGGGTAACACCACTGACAGATGCCATTACTAGAGACACAATCGATTTAACGCTCCTGAGGGATTTTCGACAGGCAAAACTCATGCACATCATCTGGAAAACACGATGCTGTGTTTGCATATTTGCGATCATAAATTGGGATTATTTCTTAATAGTACTATTATAAATGTCACAAAAACATATGCTAAACAACGTTCAAAACATTCAACGGGACATTTCAGAAATGCATTGTAGGTGAGCAAGCACTATAAACATATATATACACTATATTGCCAAAAGTATTGGGACACCCCTCCAAATCATTGAATTCAGGTGTTCAATCACTTCCATGGCCACAGGTGTATAAAATCAAGCACTAGGCATGCAGACACTTCTACAAACATTTGTGAAAGAATGGGTCGCTCTCAGGAGCTCAGTGAATTCAAGCGTGCCACCGTGATAGGTTGCCACCTGTGCAATAAGTCCATTCGTGAAATTTCTTCACTACTAAATATTCCACAATCAACTGTTAGTGGTATTATAACAAAGTGGAAGCAATTGGGAACAACAGCAACTCAGCCACGAAGTGGTAGGCCACGTAAAATCACAGAGCGGGGTCAGCGCATGCTGAGGGTCACAGTGCGCAGAAGTCGCCAACTTTCTGCAGAGTCAATAGCTACAGACCTCTAAACTTCGTGTGGCCTTCAGATTAGCTCAAGAACAGTGTGTAGAGAGCTTCATGGAATGGGTTTCCATGGCCGAGCAGCTCATCCAAGCCTTACATCACCAAGTGCAATGCAAAGCGTGGGATGCAGTGGTGTAAAGCACGCCGCCACTGGACTCTAGAGCAGTGGAGACATGTTCTCTGGAGTGACCAATCACGCTTCTCTGTCTGGCAATCCCATGGACGAGTCTGGGTTTGGCGGTTGCCAGGAGAACGGTACTTGCCTGACTGCATTGTGCCAAGTGTAAAGTTTGGTGGAGGGGGAATTATGGTGTGGGGTTGTTTTTCAGGGGTTGGGCTTGGCCCCTTAGTTCCAGTGAAAGGAACTCTTAATGCTTCAGCATACCAAGACATTTTGGACAATTTCATGCTCCCAACTTTGTGGGAACAGTTTGGGGATGACCCCTTCCTGTTCCAACATGACTGCGCACCAGTGCACAAAGCAAGGTCCATAAAGACATGGATGAGTGAGTTTGGTGTGGAGGAACTTGACTGGCCTGCACAGAGTCCTGACCTCAACCCGATAGAACACCTTTGGGATGAATTAGAGCGGAGACTGTGAGCCAGGCCTTCTCGTCCAACATCAGTGCCTGACCTCACATATGCACTTCTGGAAGAATGGTCAAAAATTCCCATAAACACACTCCTAAACCTTGTGGAAAGCCTTCCCAGAAGAGTTGAAGCTGTTATAGATGCACAGGGTGGGCAAACTTCATATTAAATCCTACGGATTAAGAATGGGATGTCATTAAAAGTTCATACGCATGTAAAAGGCAGGCGTCCCAAAACTTTTGGCAATATAGTGTATATAAACCCAAAAAAAGTCAATTTAAGGGAATGAAATTGGAGCGATCAGACCATGAAATTCTCTCAGCTGTACTGACGACACAACTGTTATTCTTTGAATGAAAAATGAATTCTTTGACTAAGAAATAAACCTTGACAAAAGAGCCAAACTAAAGTGAAGCTTCAGAGCTTCTGAATGGACGTTCGCTCCAAAAATTCAAATTGAAAGGCAGTGAAGTAAAACATCAGCTACGCTCGGTGGATGTAAATAATGCCGGCACTCAAACACGTTCAGATAGCATGACAATCTGGATATGCAAATGGCCAAGAACTAATTTGGTTCACACAATGTGAGCCCAAGCCCGTGTCCCTTGTTGTGTGACGGCTGCGTTTCCTCTAAGGGCCGAGGCTCTCCCTGTTGGACCGTCAGAGAGCAGAGAGGAAGTTCTCACTGTGAATCTTCAGGGAAAACTGCTGCAGAAATCCTTCATGTCTTTACTTTGTTGGAAAACTCCTTTGCTGGAATGTTGATTATAGATTGTTATCCTTAACATAGGAGAAACTCTCTACGAAATGTAGTTATTTGTCGTCCCTAAATAAAATTGTAAAAGAATATATAATTATTTTTAGAAATATATGGGAGAATCTCGCTACGAAAATGTAGTTATTTGCCATCCCTGAATAAAAAAAAAAATAAAAAAAAAAAATAAAAAAAAAAATAAATAAATAAATATATAAATATATAAATATATATATATATATATATATATATATATATATATATATATATATATATATATATATATATATATATATATATATATACATACACACACACACACACACATGTGTGTGTGTGTGTGTGTGTGTGTGTGTGTGTATGTGAGATATATATATATATGGGAACATCTCTTTACGAAATTTAGCTATTTGTCATCCCTAAATAAATTTTTTTTTTTATTATTATTATTATAAAAATTGTTTTAAAAATATATGGAAGAATCGCTACAAACTTTAGTTATTTTTCATCCCTAAATAAAAAAAAATATATTTTAAAATATTTAAAAATATATATATGGAAGAATCTATCTCCAAAATGTAGTCATTTTTCATCCCTAAATAAAAAATTAAAAAAAAAGTAAAAAATATTTTTAAATATTATTAAAAAAATATATGGGAGAATCTCTGTACGAAATTTAGTTATTTATCATCACTAAATAAAAATAAAAAAAATATAGAAATTATTTTAAAAAAATATATGGGAGAATCTCTCTACAAAATTTAGTTATTTGTTGTCCCTAAATAAAAATAAAAAAATATAAAAAATAGTTTTAAAAATATATGAGAGAATGTATACGAAATGTAGCTATTTGTCATCCCTAAAAAAAAAAATACAAAAAATATTTTAAAAAGTTAAAATATATGGGAGAATTTCTCTACGAAATGTAGTTATTTTTCATCCCCAAATAAAAAAAAAAAAAAAACTTTGCTGTCTTTATGCAAAATATAATTTCTTATTTTTGATTGTTTATTTTGGGGTTAAATATGACGTGGACATGTTCGTGAGATTCTTCCATGTATGTAAAAATATCTGAGGCCAGTGTGTTTGTCTTAAAATGTTGCTCAAAAATACACTGTATACCATACCTCTTTTTTCTCAATTCTAAATGACAGTCTTGCATGAAGGAGGAAACCACAGACTCCAAGCATCCAATGACATCCCTAAACAGCGCGACACACCCTCCATTATAGGAATACTTGGCATTTTCTCTCTTTTTTTAACAAACCAGAGCATGCACAACTACACACAACCCGTGTGTAACTGGTAAAAGACAGCTGTAATGAACACTGACCAAGACAAAATCTAGCATGGTTAACATTAAACCAACTCAAAACTAGCTGTGCAAGCAGACTGAAGGTTTCTCTGAATCAACTGTTGCTGGAAAAGCAGTTTTGTGTCAAACACCCTCATTAAGCCAATTTAGACAATGAGCCGTTTCCGTACTGTGGGCTTGTAATTGCTGACTAACACAAAAATAGAGAATTAAATGAGAGTAATTCCATAACCGGATGGCTTAAAATATTATGCACGCAGAATAATTATATGCAGATGAAAATAGCTTTAACCTGTGCTGATTTGGCATTTTATATATCACGTTCAGAGACAATGAATCAAAAACATGTCCAAAAATACCATTGGTATTAAAAAAAAAGGCTAAAATTCTATTGGATTGTGAAAAGGTTTGATAAAAATGTATGATCAAAGCCTGTTAACATGTGAATTCTGTGATCTGTATGCGAACTTAGAAACAGGAACTGTGCCAAAATTATTGGGATTTCCTTATTGAGATCCCATCAAACAGGATATCCTGAATGCTTCAGCAGGGCACTATGATGATGACAACCGTCCGACGAACACGGGTAACATTAGGCTCTCGGCTCCAAATTAAGCCTTTTATTCAGCAAAGATGCATTAAATTGATCAAAAGTGACAGTAATGACATTAATAATATTACCAAAGATTGAATTTTTTTTTTTTAAATGCTGTTGATCTGAAATTCCTATTACTCAAAAAATCCGGGGAGAAAAAAAAGGACAGTTTCCACGAAAATAAAAAAATATTATTATTTTTTTTTAATATATAAATAGAATCTCTCTAGGAAATGTGGGAGAACATACAAAATTTAGTTATTTGTCATCCCTAAATAAAAATATTTGTTTTAAAAATATATGGGAGAATCTCTTTATGAAAATGTAGTTATTTGTTGTCTCTAAATAAAAAATATTTAAAAATATTTTTAAAAAAATATTTAAGAGAATCGCTACAAAATTGTCATTTGTCATCCCTAAATAAATATAAAAAATATTTTTAAAACATTATTTAAAAAAATAAAATAAATGGGAGAATCTGTCTATGAAATTTAGTTATTTGTCATCCATAATTAAAAAAAAATAATAATATAATATAATAAATATAAATATAATAAATAAATAAATAAATAAATAAATAAATAAATATATAAATATATATATATATATAAAAAACACAAAGCAGCACAACTGTTTTCAACATGTTTTCAATAATCATAAACGTTTCTTGAAAAGCAAATCCTCATATCAGAATAATTTGTGAAGGATCATGTGACACTGAAGACTGGAGTAATGATGATAAATTCAGCTTTGATCACAGGAATAAATTACATTTTACTATATATTCACATAGAAAACAGCTGTTTTAAATTGTAATAATATTTCACGTTACTGTATTTTTGTTCAAATAAATACTGCCTTGGTGAGCAGAAGAGACTCTTTCAAAAACATTTAAAAAAGCCTACCGACCTCAATCGTTGTGCATTTATGTAGATCACAAAGATGTAACTTTGGTGAAACTTTATAAACACAAATGTGTTCATCTAAACCAGTCAGCACCAGCAACTAGTCGAGACAAGTGTGAAATCAGATTCTCAGTTCAAACCCTCTGGGTCGCCACAGGAAACCAGCCCTTTCCAATCCCAGCATGCTCCTGTCAGTGACACTAAAGAAGTTCAGCCAATAACATCCTTCCAACACAGATCAAACTCAGAACCATCAGGCCGTCTCGTCTAAATGATTCCGGGAGCTTCCTTTGCTCCTCTTTCAGCCGCTAACCTAAGCATGCTTATGACATGAGTAGAGAAGACAAAATATACACTGAACTTTCAGATTAACAACAGAAAAAACATATTTACACAGACAACATGAAATCAAACGTTTGGTCCTATTGTGGATGATTCATAAGTGCATCTTATTCCACAGAAAACTAGTGTTTTTGCATTTGTATGACATTCCATAGAGCTCCGTTATCAGTCCTGCATTGGAAAATGAAACCATATCAGTAATGGCTGGACCGGATCGGCACGGAATGGAGCGGTTAAACAAAGGTTTGGCCCGATAGTGGAAGAACGGCTTAAGGGTCAAAACCATTTACACTAAAAATAAAAAGAAATCATGGCATAGTTTAAGTATTTGTATCTATTTGATTTTATTTAAATAATCATGTTTTCAAAAAGACTATTCAAATTGCTTAAAATCAGCATAAACCTGTCAAATCTAGTCTTAAATATGGCTCATTGGAACAAGCAATATTCGTTTAGTAAAACGTATGAGATAGAAACAAATAGGATTTATTGATGATAAATATACTGTATAAACCAGGTTACTGTGCATCTGTGTGTGTGCATGTATGTGTGTATGTGCGCGTGTATGCATGTGTGTATGCATGTGCATGTGTATGCGTGTGTGTGTGCGCGTGTGCGTGTATGCGTGTGTATGCGTATGCGTATGCGCCTGTGTGTATGCGTGTGTGCATGTGTGTATATATGCCGGGTAAAATTAATATTAAAAAAATGTCTGTATCCGTAATAATATTTAAGAAGGATCAAAAAGTCTATAAGGCCTCTTTAAAAGTGGATGCTGATCGATGTCTGATGGATAAACCTCAGTAAATATCTGGATTCACTCAGAAATATGCGACATTACAAAAGTAAGATGGGCTGTTTTCATGTCAACTTAAAAATATTTTAAATTATTCTCCATAAAAAGCAACCTCAACGTGTATGAAATACGAAACTTTCCATCACAAACACACACACACACACACACACACACACACACAGAGTCTGATTCCACAAAATCACACACATATGATACATATTTATGATGTTATACCTCTGGCCTTTGGGGGACATATAAAGTCTTTCATCCATTTTTTATCCATTTCATTATGAACTCAGACTGTCACATTCACTTTAGAGATCTGGAGAAGAGCGCAGTGGCTTTACTACGGCTCAGTCGCTCCAGAGAAGAGCCGCATTCTTCCCTCAGATCAGAGATGAATTCATGAGAGTGGCCGAATCAGATGGGTTTTCAACGGCTGATGCTGATATATCCACCATGCACGGTGGACATTATAATAATAGACACATAGTGAACTATATTTATTTGATGCTAGGGCATTCTTGATGTCTTTCCTAGATGTTTGGGAAGGTTGCTAGATCTTGTAACTGACAAAAATGTTAGTTATAACACTTCAATGGACAAGGTTAGGAGGTTTATTACTGATACAGATCTCAAAAATCACAAATTCAGCTTTCAAATGGAAACCAATAATCAATTTAAGTGAGACTGACAGTCTTTACTGAACCACCTCGAGGCGTTCCTCAACACGGACGCCCACAAAACAGAACACAGCACTTTTATAAGCCTTATCTCGCTATTAAAACTGCCGTCAACAATGGGCCCTCAGGGCATCACCGGAGCGCAGGGTGTGTCTCCAACGGCCCGTATGCACATCACAAACCTCAGGAACAGAGTCAGGTAACTGTCCATTTGTTCGCTTTTACTTCAGCTCTGTCATGGATTCTGATGGATTTCCTCTTCTCTTCACTTACCCAACATGCCTGAGGAGCTTATGGCTCCCTTGGTGGCAATCAATGAGGGCATTTTCTCATTAGAGAACAAGACTGAGCTTTTCAACATCATTACCATTCCCCTGGGAGCTTAAGTGACGAAACGGGAGGGCAAGTGAACACAAAAGAGTCTAAACTTGAGGGGAAAAGCAGCAGACGCTTTAGTATGCACTTTCTGGCCTGCTGGGATGCACAACAAGATCAAAATACTTTTGAAATGCAGGGGTTTTTCCACACTATTAAACCTGGGCTGTGCTAAAAATGGAAAATTACTGCCTAATTTAAAAAAAAAAATAATACAAAAATAATACGATACAAAGCATTATTAGTATGCATTACGCAATAAGCAATTCAAACAATAGTATGCTACACTGTTGTCACATGACCTCATTACATTGTCCACAGCTGTCCAGTTATTGTCTTGAAATCAAATATATATATTTTTATAAAATGCAATAAAATGCAATTCAATGCAAAATGCAATGCATAAATAATAAATAAAATAAAATGAGGGAAAAAAAAAATCAGTAAGTGCAGTGAAAGAAAATAAAGCGCAAAAAAATGCAATGCAATAAAATAAAATAAAGCAAAATAAAATAAAGCAAAATTCTATGCAATAAAATAAAGTGCAATAGAACAAAGCAAAATGTAATAAAATAAAAATAAAATAAAGTAGAAAGCAAACAGTGCCTTACCGAGACCTCGAAGACTTCCTGAGTGTCGTCCAGCATCTGGACCCGGATGGAGATCTGTCTGCCGGGAGTCATAGTGGGGGGCCGCTGACCGGGCTCCAGCGTGCTGATGCCCATGCTCTCCGGGGCCCCAAGCCTCTGGCCCGCCACCGAGGGCCGCTCCTCTGGCTCCACCATACTGCTGCAAACCCACCTGACAACAGAAACCATTTCAACATTTATATGAGGGCCAGAAAGTTTGCAGACACTTCATCCATATGGAATAATCCGACCCTAATACAGATTCTGCACCATGGTATCTCCACAGTACTTTCTGTAAGGTGATCGCACAGGCCGCTGACATCATTTTCCTTTTTTGCAGCTGGAATTCCAACCTTGTGCTGCCCTGGAAAATGCCACGGATGATTTATGATTCCTGAAATGTATATTTTGCAGTAAACTACTTGTGCTGCTATGGCAATTTCTCACACACACACACATCTTGATGTTAACTCTCGTTCTGCCTGGCTGCTAGTTATTCAAATAAACACAGCTGTAAGTTATTATAACCAGCTCAAAACAACAACCACTGGTAAAGTGAACCATACAAATGAACCTGACGGCAACAGGTCGGGCAAATATGTAAATGAAAAAGGCAAATGCAATAAAATGCAATTTAAAAAATAAATAAATGCAATAAAAAATAAAAATGCAATAAAATATAATTTTGTTTCACAGACATACTTTTTTTTTTTTTTTAAACGCAATAAAAAAATTCTATAAAATATTTTGTTGTTTTAATGCCATCAGTCATTCGGTTGGTCGGATGGATGGATGCATGGACGGATGGATGGACGGATGCATGGGCGTCTATTAATCCATGGATGGATGGATGGATGGATGGACGGATGGATGGGCGGCTATTAATCCATGGATGGATGGATGGATGGATGGGTGGCTATTAATCCATGGATGGATGGATGGATGGATGGGCGGCTATTAATCCATGGATGGATGGATGGATGGATGGGCGGCTATTAATCCATGGATGGATGGATGGATGCATGGGCGTCTATTAATCCATGGATGCATGGATGGATGCATGGGCGGCTATTAATCCATGGATGCATGGATGGATGCATGGGCGTCTATTAATCCATGGATGCATGGATGGATGGGCGGCTATTAATCCATGGATGGATGGATGGATGGATGGGCGGCTATTAATCCATGGATGGATGGATGGATGGATGGGCGGCTATTAATCCATGGATGGATGGATGGATGGATGGATGGGCGGCTATTAATCCATGGATGGATGGATGGATGGATGGGCGGCTATTAATCCATGGATGGATGGATGGATGGGCGGCTATTAATCCATGGATGGATGGATGGATGGATGGATGGGCGGCTATTAATCCATGGATGGATGGATGGGCGGCTATTAATCCATGGATGGATGGATGGATGGATGGATGGGCGGCTATTAATCCATGGATGGATGGATGGATGGATGGATGGGCGGCTATTAATCCATGGATGGATGGATGGATGGATGGATGGGCGGCTATTAATCCATGGATGGATGGATGGATGGATGGGCGGCTATTAATCCATGGATGGATGGATGGATGGATGGATGGGCGGCTATTAATCCATGGATGGATGGATGGATGGATGGATGGATGGATGGGCGGCTATTAATCCATGGATGGATGGATGGATGGATGGATGGGCGGCTATTAATCCATGGATGGATGGATGGATGGATGGGCGGCTATTAATCCATGGATGGATGGATGGATGGATGGGCGGCTATTAATCCATGGATGGATGGATGGATGGATGGGCGGCTATTAATCCATGGATGGATGGATGGATGGATGGGCGGCTATTAATCCATGGATGGATGGATGGATGGATGGGCGGCTATTAATCCATGGATGGATGGATGGATGGATGGATGGGCGGCTATTAATCCATGGATGGATGGATGGATGGATGGATGGGTGGCTATTAATCCATGGATGGATGGATGGATGGATGGATGGGCGGCTATTAATCCATGGATGGATGGATGGATGGATGGGCGGCTATTAATCCATGGATGGATGAATGGATGGATGGGTGGCTATTAATCCATGGATGGATGGATGGATGGATGGGCGGCTATTAATCCATGGATGGATGGATGGATGGATGGGTGGCTATTAATCCATGGATGGATGGATGGATGCATGGGCGTCTATTAATCCATGGACAGATGGATGGATGGACGGACGGACGCATGGGCGGCTATTAATCCATGGATCAAATCAAATCAAATCACCTTTATTTATATAGCGCTTTTTACAATGCCAATTGTTTCAAAGCAGCTTCACAGTGGTAACAGGAAAATAATGCAACAGAATTCGATTCGGCTGCACAGCCGCTCTGGAGAAAACGGTGATGTCATCAGCTCATTTCAATTATCATATAGTGTCAATGCGGGCGGATCAGTAATATAATTGAAATTTAGGTGTCCCCAACTGAGCAAGCCAAAAGCCAAAGGCGACGGTGGCAAGGAACCAAAACTCCTTCAGGGCCAGAATGGAGAAAAAAACCTTGGGAGAAACCAGGCTCAGTCGGGGTGCCAGTTCTCCTCTGGCCGACGAACAAATAGTGTATGATTATGATTCTGGCAACATTACAGGTCAGAAGTCATATTAGATAAATAGATGGACAGATGGATGGATGAATGGATGGATGAATGGATGAATGGATGGATGGATGTCTATTAATCCATGGATGGATGGATGGATGGATGTAGGGCTGCAACAACTAGCCAATAAAATCGATAATAATCTATAATGAAAATCATCGACAACGATTCTCATTATCGATTAGTCGGGTCTGCTCTCTGTACGCAAAGCTTCCACCAGTCGCGTCAAATTACAGCACTGAATAATGCATTTCTGTGGACAAAATGCATCTAAAAATAGTGGACTGGAAACAGAGAGCGAGCTGCTGCGGGAAAGGCACATGATCCAAGCGCCCAAAACATGAGAATTCTGTATTTTAAGCTTCAAGCGAGTATTTCCATTTTGCATGAAAGCGCGTCTTTACAGTCTGCATCAAACTTCTCTGAACGAGCGCCGGTGCGGCGGGCACGCGCATGCGCGTCAAACAGACAGAACACAGTCGAGAGGGAGACAATTAATATTCAGCGCAAAAACATTCATTTAGCTGAAATATCTGCTGTTGGACGCTAAATTTAGGTTTAAAAGTCAACATGTAATTCACGTATTTTATGAGAGTAGTAACTGTAAAGGGATAACAGCATGTAATTGAATATAAATGTAAGACTTTTCTACAGGACAAAGAAATTACAGTAACAGGTTACTTTGTCCATAGCGAGTGTGTGTGTGTGTGTGTGTGTGTGTGTGTGTGTGTGTGTGTGTGTGTGTTCCTGCAGAACATTCCTCTTATCTGTTAACACTGAGTTTGTGTTTTTTAATTTTTTAATGTAGGGATTTAAACTGTCCTTTTGCGTAGTAACTGTTTTGCACATAATGTATAGCACAGATATACCCTTACGGAAAATAACCATGGTTCTATTAGATAGTAAAACCATGTTTTTTGGCGTATTGATAACCATTTGTATAACCACACAAATACCATAGTTAAACTATGGTTAATTTGTGGTTACCATTGGAATAACTACAATAACCCTGTTTTATTTATTATAATTTTTTTTTAATTTTTTTTTTTATTTGTTGTAAAACCATGGTTAATTTTTGTAAGGGTAGATATATTCACTATGTATGTTTTCATAGCACTCAGCTGACACCTTTGTTTGAAGGACAGCATTGGGCATGATGGGGAATAGTGTGTTTTGTCAGTAAAATTAATCTGATTAATCGATTAATCGAAAAAAAATAAATAATCGACAGCTAATTGATTATCAAAATAATCGTTAGTTGCAGCCCTAGATGGATGGGCGTCTCTTAATCCATGGATGGATGGAAGGATGGACGTTTATTAATCCATGGATGGACGTTTATTAATCCATGGATGGATGGATGGACGGATGCATGGGCGTCTATTAATCCATGGATGGATGGATGGATGGACGGATGGACGGACGGATGAACTGATGTCTATTAATCCATGGATGGATGGATGGATGGATGGACGGACATCTATTAATCCATGGATGGATGGATGGATGGACGGATGGACGTCTATTAATCCATGGATGGATGGATGGATGGATGGATGCATGGATGGGCGCCTATTAATCCATGGATGGACAGATGGATGGATGGACGGATGGATGCATGGGCGTCTATTAATCCATGGATGGATGGATGCATGGGCGTCTATTAATCCATGGATGGATGGATGGATGGATGGATGGATGGATGGATGGACGGACCGACGGATGGATGCATGGGCGTCTATTAATCCATGGATGGACAGATGGATGGATGGATGGACGGATGGATGCATGGGCGTCTATTAATCCATGGACGGATGGATGGACGTTTATTAATCCATGGACGGATGGATGGATGGATGGACGTTTATTAATCCATGGACGGATGGATGGATGGACGGACGTTTATTAATCCATGGACGGATGGATGGATGGATGGACGTTTATTAATCCATGGATGGATGGATGGATGGATGGACAGACGGATGGATGAATAGACGTTTATTAATCCATGGATGGATGGATGGACAGACAGTTACTGTTTTTCTGCAAATTCCGTCCTGATATAAATTTTTGGGATTGCACTATTATACTTTGATAGAAAAATGTTGAACCGCTTCTAATATATTCGCTACAAATGAAGAATGCAATAATGAATAATTTCTTTCTGCAGGTGCAACTGCAGGTGAAATATTAAGTATAAATACAATACACCAATTCCAGTGGGAACATCCCATAGGAAACACATGGATTCATCCAAACCCGTCAAATCCTTACAACTGTTGTGACAGCTTAAAGTCAAACAATAGGCCCACCGTCTCTCACCGCTGAAAAACGCTGAGTTTATGGCTTTAGGAAATCATTAGGAAGGGTTTAGAGGGATTTCTAACCCTAAAGATCCAGATCGCGCACTGCACCTCCAACATGATGACTGGATTATGAGCTTGTGTACTTCAGTACAGCATCACTTTAACTAAATGGACGGATATGTATTGAAGCACGTAATGAAGCAGCAACTAAGGTACTAAAGACAGCTTTTTACTAGTTCTGCCCTCATGCTAACCCATCTTTCAAAGGAACTTAATGAAATACAGATTGCACTTACATCTAAACCCTCTTAAAGACATCCTCCGAAATATTCAAAGCCTTTTAAGATGAATTCAGTGAAGGAGAAATGCATAATGGCTGTGAAGGACTGCCTTTGAAGGGTCTAAATTATACAGAACTCTGCAGGATTCAAGTAAACACCACAAAATAAGTCCCACTTCTATGTGAAGTAATCGGAACCGGCCCACATTTACCTTCATTACAAGGGTTATTCAATACATTTTTAATAGAGTATTTCTGTAAACATCAATCTGTTACAGCAATCATAAACCCAAGATTTATAGTATTTCCTTCTCTGCAATTTGGCAAATGTTCTGACACTGATGTTGTTGAGTTGTAAATAACAGGTAGCTCCCAGTCTGCTCTCAGATATCAACCTATGAAATACACGTATCGCTCAAACACATGTTTTCAGTGTAGAATGAGTTACTACAGGAATCACAGATGGAAAATGGGCCAAACTGATGACAGCCGTAAAACACTTCCCCTCCCAATCGAAGGAAACGCACACGCCTCGCTGGATAATCAAACGTAAAACTAAAAGAGACAAATGATCCACTCATGGCACTGAAAAGCTTCTCCTATGACAGCGTAAAGCGGTTGCCACATATACAACACTTTCAATTTTCCAATAAAGACCTCAGAAGTGCAGCACAAACGAACACGTAGAGTAGCGTATTCCCATGTTTACTCAACACAGGGATTTACATACGGGAAACTGACAAGTGAGAAACGCCACTGCTGCACGACCAGGATTCAGTTCATGCTTATGACACGAACATTAGTTCAGATAAAAATACCAGATACTAGAGCTGCACGATTAATATTTACAAGATCACATCCTCGATTCAAACACACACTTGATCTTATTCCTCAATGACAACAATTCTGTGTCTGTTAAACCTTTGACGATTACAGTGAACAGTGAGCAGCTGTCATGCATAGATATAAAACAGATTCACAAACAGTCTTTTCAACCACACAGTATCATTTCTGTGTTACAATAATTTTAAATTACCAAAGTAGTACTTGGATAAAAGTTTATAGTTCACATATAAACACTGATGTCTACAGTAGCGATAAAAAAAAAGGAGTAAATCACCATTTGAAAGTAACAACGCTTCAAATAAAAACTGTATTAGTTACATTGTTACACCAGTAGGTGGCGACAAGTGACTGTTAAAAAATGTGTTTGTCATTGAATCATTCATTCAAGAGATTCGTTCAAAAACACTGATTCATCCAGTAATGAAACAAGTGCATTCTTTATGAGTGAGTCATTGAATCATTCATTCAAGAGATTCGTTCAAAAACACTGATTCATCCAGTAATGAAACAAGTGAAGTCTTTATGAGTGAGTCATTGAATCATTCATTCAAGAGATTCGTTCAAAAACACTGATTCATCCAGTAATGAATCAAGTGCATTCTTTATGAGTGAGTCATTGAATCATTCATTCAAGAGATTTGTTCAAAAACACTGATTCATCCAGTAATGAATCAAGTGAAGTCTTTATGAGTGAGTCATTGAATCATTCATTCAAGAGATTCGTTCAAAAACACTAATTCATCCAGTAATGAATCAAGTGAAGTCTTTATGAGTGAGTCATTGAATCATTCATTCAAGAGATTCGTTCAAAAACACTAATTCATCCAGTAATGAAACAAGTGCATTCTTTATGAGTGAGTCATTGAATCATTCATTCAAGAGATTTGTTCAAAAACACTGATTCATCCAGTAATGAATCAAGTGAAGTCTTTATGAGTGAGTCATTGAATCATTCATTCAAGAGATTCGTTCAAAAACACTGATTCATCCAGTAATGAATCAAGTGCATTCTTTATGAGTGAGTCCGTTCAGAATTGTGGGACAATCGTGATGTCTATTTTAAACCAAAAAAATTCTCAATTTATCCAGAATTGTGCAGCTCTATCAGATACACTGTAAAAAATGGTTTAGGATTTACTTTGAAACAATTCTCACTCATAAATTGCTAGTAAATTTCACAAATAATTACAAAGAAAGAGCAAGTAACACATTGAATTAATTTGCAAAAAATGCAAAAACAGTGTAACTAAGCCACCGTAAAACAAATGGACAAAGACTGCAGGGCGACACAAACACTAAACTTCAATACTCGGTGGTTCCAGCACATCCCAGCACTGATTGAATCTCAGATCCAGGCGCTGAACTCTCATCTGATTCCATTCATCGCCGGCTCTCAGATGTGTGCGAGAGACGAGTCACGACAGGTTAACAAGCATGAGGGGGTTTCTGCATTCAAACAGTCAGAAAACCCCCGACAGAATCTCCTCAACACACACCACTGATCCCACGGTGTCTGGGAGTCCATCCTGTGCCATCATGATAATGAGGTCAGCTGATCAACAGAGCTTATCAGTTTACAAGGCTTTGTTCATCAGGGGAACGAGGAAGCGTGAGGATGTTCACTGTAACAAACACACCACTTGAGCTTTCCTGTGATGGAAGATGATGATGATGATGATGAAAATGTCATTTTAATATCGATGTCCATCTGCAGTTTGACATTTTGTTTTGACAGCGATACAGATGATGAAAGGAGATGCTGTCTAATATTTGGAAATAGTGTTTTAGTGCTAATAGTATAACTACATAACTAACATAACATTTATACATATATAATATGTATAAATATAAAATATAAATATATTTGTATATTTATAACAAAATATACAAATAATAAAAAAATAACTTATTTTACTTAATAAAAACTAATAAGTAAATACATAGCCTAATTATAAATATAATAAATAACTTATTTTACACAATTTACTTCATGTATTTATTAATCGAAATAATAAATAACTAAATATAAATAAAAACTAATAACAACAAAAACACTTGAGTTACCTGAGTAAATATGTATTTATTAAAAATAAATAAAAAGTTCATAATAATAATAATAATAATAATAAACTTATTTTACAGAATTAATAACAACTAGCAGGTATTTGGTCATCTAAATAATAAGTAAATATATAATTATAAATATAATAAAAACTTTACTTAATAAAAAAGTATGTTTATTTTTATTTATTTATTTATTTATTTATTTATACATAACTTTCACAATTAACTTAATAAAAACTAACAACTAAATATTTACTTAGTAATCTAAATAAGTAAATATATAATTATAAATATAATAAAAACAATTTACTTAAACATGCTTTTTATGAAGAAAATTATGTAAAATAAGTTATTTTTGTTATTATTATTATTATTATTATTATTATTAATCTAAATAATAAATAAATACATTTTATTATTTATTATTTAGATTAATAATTTTAATAAATAATAATAATAATAATAATAATAATAACAAAAATAACTTATTTTACACAATTTACATAAAATGAATACAAATATGTACTTATTAAAATAAACCAATAATAAAAATATCAACAATAATAAAAACTACTTATTTTACACAGCTTGAATTGATTTTACAAAGATTAGTATTTGAATTGATATTATTTCTGACAATTAAGAACATTTCAACTCCATTTCTCATCACCTTAAATGTTAGATATTATTTAAATTATATTATATTTATGTGACATTTAACCAATTTATATAATGACTTTTTTTTTTTTTTTAAATATTGACATTTTTTGTTGATGTAAAAATGTTAAACAGCTGTTAATATATTGATTTTATTTTTATATTTAGGTTTATTGCCATATCAGCATCACCAGCTATTACATGGTAGATACAAATTAAACATTTATCATTTTATAAACATTTTATAAAATTTAACAGACAAAAAAAAGACGTGTGTTATCTACTGACAAGTTTGTCAGTAGATTACTGAACTCACGCATGAGTTAGTTATACCAATACTGTTAATTAATCAGTACATCACTAACACTACTGTTACTCAACCAAACGGGGGTATAGCAGTCGATAAACTCAAAAATTGATATATGTATAGTCCATATATCACTAACATCGACCAACTGGGCGCAGTTATCAACCAACAATACAGCCAACGATAATAATGACTAATAAAAGCAAAAGAAAGACTTAAAAGAAATGGAGCAAGAATAATAGACACCGAAAACATGGAGAAGAAGGTGAACGGGATAGAGACCAACAGGCTCCCATGAGGTCTTCAGGGGCCGTCCACAATCACAAACACCGCAATAAAGGGGCCCATTCTTTCCTGTCCCGGCCCGAAGTTACTGGTTACACACATTTAAACTGAATGAGTAATTGAGAAGCAGCTCCTCCGGGACCTTTAATCCCCCTCGGCTAGCAGTTTCATTACCCGCCCAAACCCGAGTCTTCAGCATCTAATTTATGCCTTAACCACTGAGCGTCTGCAGCTCTATTAGCAAACCCTCACTTTACCGGAGCGATCCGTTAACTACGCAGAGACTGATCACGGGAACAATGCAAACTGGATTCCCATTCAAACCAGAGCTCTTAAAACCCACTTACAGAAACATGATGACAAATGCATGGTCATTATCTTTGATCTTCCTTGTGCTATCTTTAGTTCACCCGTTTTTAACAGCTCCTCCTGGAAATGTGCAGGAATTTGTTGAAAGCTTGTATTTTAACCGTGCACTTATCTGGTTTCTAGTTTGAAACGCACATGACAAGAACTGCACTGTTACTGGTTCAACAGGTTGACCTTCTTTTGCAGGAAGATTCAACATGACTTTCTCACACTTCATTTATGTTTTCTCATGTCTCAGAGCACATAATCTTTCCCAAAGGAGATCGTACAAACATAAAGACAAGGGATCGCGTTCCCATAACTGTGTGTAGATCAGATCAGCCGTACAGTCAGTGAAACACAATCTATTCTAGAGTATCAAGACTCAATTCAATGAGGTTTGCTAGGAGGTTGCAAAGGCATTAAGGATTGTAGCTAGGCAGTTTGGATGCCTACCAGGACATTCTGGTGGTCGCCAGGCCGTTACTATGCAGCTGCTATGGTGTTCTAAGTGGTTGCTAAGGTTTTGTGCCATTAAGCACATTGCTACGTGGTTGCCAGGGTTTTGCCCAGTAGCTGCCAAGGAATTCTGAGTTGTTTTAAGAATATTGCTATGTAGTTACTAGGGTGTTGCTATGTGTTCACTAAGGCATTCTGAGTTTAAGCACATTGGTATGCTATGTAGTTGCTAGGGTGTTGCTAGGGTGTTCTGGAATGTTATGTGGTTGCTAAGACATTCCGAGTGGTTTAAGCACATTACTATGTTGTTGCTAGGGTGTTATGGGATGTTATGGGGTTACTACGGCATTCTGAGTGGTTTAAGCACATTGCTATGTAGTTGCTAGGGTGTTATCAGTGTGTTCTAGGATGTTATGTGGTTACTAAGGCATTCTGAGTGGTTTAAGCACATTGGTTGCTATGTAGTTGCTAGGGTGTTCTGAGAACTATGTGGTTGCTAAGGCATTCTGAGTGGTTTAAGCTCATTGCTATGTAGTTGCTAGGGTGTTCTGTGATGTTGCTAGGGTGTTATCAGTGTGTTCTAGGATGTTATGTGGTTACTAATGCATTCTGAGTGGTTTAAACACATTGCTATGTAGTTGCTAGGGTGTTCTGGGATGTTGCTAGGGTGTTATCAGTGTGTTCTGGGATGTTATGTGGTTACTAAGGCATTCTGAGTGGTTTAAGCTCATTGCTGTGTAGTTGCTATGGTGTTCTGGGATGTTGCTAGGGTGTTGCCAGGGTGTTCTGGGATGTTATGTGTTTGCTAAGGCATTCTGGGTGGTTTAAGCTCATTGCTATGTTGTTGCTAGGGTGTCCTGAAATGTTGCTAGGGTGTTGCTATGGCATTCTGAGTGGTTTTAAGCATGTTTTAAACCCTGTCCTGATGCAGTGCTGTGATTTATGACAGCTATAGTTGACCATTAGCAGTTTCTCATGCAAACCTGTCACACTGAACGCTGATAAACAATGAGTGAAAGGGAAACCTCTGCAAAAAGGCCACAGACTGCAAACTTTTACTCTAAGAGAAGCACAAAGTAGGAAGCAAGCAAAGCACAGAAGGAAGGTCACACATGCAGAGATAAACAAGAAGAAACAGGAAGTACTTCTGGAGCAAATTATGTCTCATTAAAACCAAGTTTTGAAAGTCACTAGTCAACGATTAAGGAGAGGCCCATTTCAAAGGACATACATGGTAAAAAAGGGCTATTTTATGCCTTCCCAAACAGTTACTTTATTTGAACACCCTCATACAAACATTTCTTTTTCCATCCTATACAAACACACACACCCTTCATAGAGAACAGAGACAGAAAAGTGAATGAGGAACAATACGTGCAGTGAGGGTTCGTTCCCAGACTCACGCTCGCTGAACTAGTTAACCTGCCTTTCAACTTGTTTGCCTGAAAGTTCCCAGAGATGTGTTCAGCGAGGCGGGCGTCGTGAAACAGAGGGTTCACTGAGACAGATTCAACAGACACATTTTGAGGATACTGCTTCACTAAACAAAAAGTGTGACACTCATCATATCGTCTAAGTACTAGTTTGTGAAGGCAAACAATACTGAGAATTAGTGAGCATGCTAAAACTAAGGGTGCGTCTCAATCAGCTCCCTAGTCAGGGCACTGATCAGTAGGGTTGGGTATCATTTGAATTTTAGCAAGTATACAGTCAGTAATACAATAAGAACAAATAAGCAAATTAGCATAAATACAACTGAACAAATTTCAGAAATTGAAATCAAATGTAAAATAATACTGCATAGTTTTCATTTTAAAAATAAAATATAGATACATCCTTATTAAAGTTACAAAAGTTATTTAGTCAAGATCAGTGAGTGATTTTCTTTTTCTTTTGTTCTTTGATTAACAGTAATGACAGGTTTATTAGGCTGCTGTCACTTTAAGAGCTAATGCACGGATCTAATATACTGATACACATGCGTTTTCTTTCTCAACTGTTTATGTTCACTTTAGGGTGTGTTCACGCTTGGCATGTTTGGTTGGATTAAAACGAACCCTGGTGTGATTGCTCTGTTAGTGCGGTTCATTTGAATAAGTGTGAACGCTGCCATCTGAACTCTGGGGCACCAAACAAGCTAAAAAGATGGGTCTCGCTCCACTTCCAAGCGAAATCTAGTGCAGTTCAACTGAAATATGAACACAACACAGACCAAAGACATGTAAACGGACCAAAAACAGCAAGATGAGACCCTAAAAAGGACAGAATGCTCAAGCACACCTGTTTTTTCTCGTCATAGTCGCAATGTTGCCCATCACACTTCGGTACAGGCGTCTCCTCGAAGCAGATCTTCGTTTGTGTGTGATGGAGGGATTCCTGCCGCTGTTTTGACTCCTTTACACACTTTATAAGCTCTTCACGAGTTCTCAGCTGGTCAAAATACCATCATATGTAGCTACGCACATACAACGAGCGCATTTAGCCCAGCACACAGCATTGTTTTGGGTGGTCAGTAAGTTCTGTCGCAAATAAAGCCGACCAATCAGGTTGTGAGCGCATCCCTATGCCTTTAGGTTCTGTAACTTTAGGTTTGGTGTTCCAATCTGAATGCTAAGCAGACCAGGACTAAATGATTTTTTTTTTGGTCCGGACCAAACGAACCAAGCTAACCGAACTACAAGTGTGAACACACCCTAAGACATAACCGCCTGTGTTTACGAGGGTTTTGACATAATTTTGTGTGTATTTGTCCATTCAAGCGCAAGAAGACACAAAAGAAGGCTCAATTAAGTATTTGTGCACTATATGAGAGGCGGCTTTTTGGATGTGCACAGAAAACAGCGTATGAGTGCCAAATTAAGTTCTCTTTCATGTCTTCTTGCGCTTTAATGGTTTAAAACCGCATCAAAATGCGCACACAGGAACCGGTAAGCAGAACTGAATTGTAATTTTATAACAAGTATTTTATTCCTGACCTTAAGTATTCGATTACAGAATTGCAATCGATTCCCAACCCTACTGATCAGCCATTTTAAGGGCTAACTCAATTGCAAAATCCTTCCAGTGCACTGAAACATTCACTCCCTAAAAAGTCCCACAATGCACCATGAAAACTAAGGGAAGCATCTATGCTCACTATGTTCCCTTAAAGAAGGTTCTGAAGCGTGAAACATAAATTGGATGTGAAAATGAATTGCTTGAAATATGATTGAAATCACTTCAAAAAAGGAAAACATGAGCAGCACAAGTCTGTCATATCGGCTACATATAATTATAATAAAAACATTATAATTGTGTGCTTGGGACATGGCTTTTAATGGCGAGAGTTTTTTGTAATCAGGCTCTCAAAAATGACATAAAAATTTGGATTTAGATTTATCGGCCAATATATCGGTCATCGGCTTTCAAATATAAAGAATTATCGGTATCGCAAAAAAAAAAAAATCATAATGGTGCATCCCAATTATTTACACCTGAAATGTTGCAGGTATATGTAACAATTAAAGTATATCATAATGTACTTTAAATAACATTAAAATGTCAGAAATAAAGACCAGTGACGTACAATGAGGCGTTGTCGTCACCATCAGTGTCCCAATGTGTAGTGAGCAAGGGTCCTTAACAGTGTCCACGACATACTGATTCACCACCTAGGGAGCTGATTAAGACACACCCTAAGTATTAAGTACTTAATGCACATTACATTGAGTGCATCCTCAAATGAGAAGAGGTGTGTTATTACTCTACTAAGTGGTTCTGACCATCTATTAACCACCAAGGAAACAACCCTGGGAAACATGCTAAAAACAACTCACAATGTACTAGTCAATGTGTTGAATGATCAAGATCGCTGAAGATAACTAGTTTCCACCACCATATTTACATTTATTGTTACTATTTGGTACAAGTCACAACTCAAACATGAAATAATATTTAATATATTAACATAATAAATAATAATTAACATGGTCAATTTGCTTGAAGGCTTTCAAAATCCATGCTGAGGCGTTTGCTTCCAGTTGGCCGGCCGATGTAGGTTAGTTGAGTAATCCCTGAGGTTCAGATGTTAGTAGGTTAAGCTGCATTGACTGTGTAAGAGTGTGTGTGAGCGTGTGTGTGTGTGTGCCACATCAAGAATTCATGTGACAGGGAAAACCCATTGTGCAAATGACTACTGCACACCCTTAAAATACAACATCACTGCAGCTCTTACGCATTTATGGTGAAAAATGAATGCAATTAAGAAATAAAGGTCAATACTGATGTTTCACCTGGTTCTGGGATATTTATGATAATTCCATACATCAATAATCCCATATGCTGTGTTGCATTAGTCAAAAAACTGACCCTTACAAAACTGTATTGTGGTAATACCATAGTATAATGATGCTATCTAATAATAGTCCAAAAACCATGGTATTCCCACAATTGCAAAAAGGTACCACTGTGTTTCTGGACATGAACCAATGCATTCTTGGAAGTACACTGGAGTGCCATTTAAATAAACTACACTGATATTATCACTATACCATGGCACAGCACTTTTTGAAAGATCCTGGTATTACCATGGTATTTTGGGTAAACGTAAAAGTACAGTAGAGCACTATGGTAAAGCACTACAGTAAATCTTTGATGTGGAAACGTACGATATGACGCGTGGCAACAGCGACGGCTCGTGAGATTTAACCGTGTAACCATGGAAACCGCTACAATATATCAGCGATCGTAAGATTAATAGTAACTCTTTTTCGCTGCCGGTTTATTGCAAGCCAATAAAATAACACAGAATCTTACCTTTACTGCTGAATGAATACTCCTGGTGACAAATTATGTGCGTAACTATGTTGTTAAATGATATTCCGCCGAAAAGAACGCGCAGAGCAGCGGCTGAAGTCGCGATGAATCAGTTTATCGGCGGTTATTCGCGGGAAGCGCTGCAATCCACCGTCTTCCCGGACGCCATGACTGAACTGATCCCGAACTGAATTCATACAATAAAACACCGCCTCCAGCCTCCAACACCCGCACTACAGCCTCATGAAGCGCTGTGATGGGAACAGCGACACCTGGCGGGGGATTCAAACTTCACCTGGTTACAATGTTGCCAAGTCCGCTGATTTCCCGCGAAATTTGGCTCCTTTTACACTGTTGCCGCGGGTTGTTTTTGTAACTTTTTCAAAGTATCATCACCGTACCACTGTAATACCATAGTATTTTTTTTTTTTTTTTTGGTAAGGGATGGTAAACAAAAATGCAAACAAAATAGTACCAAACCATCTCAGGGAACGTTCTTAGAACGTTCTGGCAACATTCTCTTCTGAACAAACGTTCTTCCAGTAACAGTAACAGAATGTTTGTTCAAAGTGTTTAGTAATGTTCCTAAAACGTCACAACGTTTATGGAATTTTCCCGTAAGGATTTAGTTGGACGTTTGCCAGATATTTTTTAAATGTAACTTGTTTCAGAACGTTCAGATAACATTCAAAAGTAACATATGTTCCCTTAAAGGGACAGTTCACCCAAAAATTTTAATTCTGTCATTACTTACCCTCAAGTTGTTCCAAACCTGTATGAGTTTCTTCTCCTGAACACAAAAGAAGATATTTTAAAGAATGTTGGTATGGTAGCCATCGACTTCCATAAGAGAAAAAAAAAAGTTAACACTTTATTTTACAGTGTCCTTGTTACGTATGTTACATGTACTTACCATAGTAATACCAGTAAAGTATGCATAATTACATGCAACTAACCCTCAACCAAACCCTAATCCTACCCTAACCCTATAGTAAGTACATGTTATTAGTTAATATTACTCAGTACTTAAATATATAATTACATTGTAACAATGACACCTTACAATAAAGTGTAACCAAAACAAATACTATGGAAGTCAAAGGGTGGTGTCAGCTGTCTGGTTACCAACATTCTTCAAAATATCCTTTTATGTGAAACTCAAACAGGTTTGGAACATGAGGCTGAGTAAATGACAAAATTTTCATTTTTGGGTCAGCTATCCCTTTACAGCTCACACAACCATGAGAAAACTTTTTTTTTTAAATGTAAGACATCAAAATGAATTCAAATAAATCGTTCAGGAACATAAAATCCGATTTATAAAAGCACTGTGATGAGTAACAACACCACCAAGCTGTGTAAGCAACACTTCCAGTCCAAAAATTGGAATTTTAAGTAACACTGGAATTATGTTACTATAGTAACATTGGTAACACTTTATTTTACAGTGTCCATGTTACATATACTTACCATAGTAATAACAGTAAATTATGCATAATTACATGCAACTAACCCTCAACCAAACCCTAATCCTACCCTAACCCTATAGTAAGTACATTACTAAATATTACTCAGTACTTAAATATATTACACTGTAACAATGACACCTTAAAATAAGTAGCCATAATATCTATAAATTACACATAATTACATGCAACTAACCCTAAACCAAACCCCAATCCTAACCCTATTGTAAGTACATATAGCTAATTATTACCAAGTACTTAAATGTATAATTACAGTGTAATTAAGTACTGTGTAATATTGACATACTATAGGGTTAGGGTAGGATTAGGCTGCGGGTTAGTTGCATGTAATTATGCATAATTTACTGTTATTAGTATAGTAATTACATGTAACAATGACACTGTAAAATAAAGTTACACCAGTTACACTATTTTAAGGTGTCATTGTTAGTGTAATTATATATTTAAGTACTGAGTAATATTAACATGTACTTACTATAGGGTTAGTTGCATGTAATTATGCATAATTTACTGGTATTATAATAAGTATGTGTAACATATGCAACAAGGACACTGTAAAGTGTAACCAAATTTTATTAAAAAAAAAAATTTGTAATAAGAATTTATTAAAGGGATCAGGATTGATTCAAAAAGGATCCAACATGAAATCAATATTTTCGTTCCCAAGAAATGCATAAATTCCCAACACTTGCTCCAAGAAAGGACAAATACATTTAATCTGTGTCAAAATACTAGATTGCAACTAATTATGAAATCAACATTTAGAATAACTACTACTATCAGGACACAAACTTGTGTAGGAAAACTAAGAAAGATCTTTAAGGATTTTGAAGACATTCCAAAACTACTTTTGACATGAGAACGAACAGGATTCATCCAGCAGAACCTTATTTGATCCCATTAATATTCCAAAAAGAATCCTGTGCACATTTTTGTATAGCACTTTTACTTTAATCTGATAAAGTAAATATTGAGTTTGTGCATCAAAACACAAGTTATGCACTTTTGAAAACTACATACACCGATATAAGACTGTTGGTGACAATATAACTACAATCTTTTCCTGTATAACACTTAAATTCACACTTTAATTGCATGCAAAGCGGATTCCTCCACATATTGACAGAGCAAATGAAACACGGACGCAGAGCTCATCATGTCTTGCAGCTTTAATACTGAAAGTGTTGTAAAATGATGAACCAGGATAGATTGCATATCATACAAATGTTCCATGGACATGTGACCATCGATAAGCCAACTGGCTTCAGACTTGTGCATTTCCTTCATAATCAGAAGCCCTGAACCCAGAGTCCCAGTTTTCCTATGTTGTTTATTTCATTGCATGGATTAAGAGAGCCAATGACAGACACTGTTAGCCGTGACACACACATCATCATCAGCAGAGGAGGAGCAAACCGATGCCCATCTCTCCCAAACATCACCACCGGCCCGAGGGACCGGCGGTGAAGAGAACAAAACAAAAACCTGAAAGAAAAACAACAAAAAAAGGTTGACGACATGACCGCTGAATCATCGCTCTACTGCATTCGAGCTCAACCAACACGAGTCCATTTCAGTCCGATCCGTCCCAGAGTGGGAGAAAAGAGCCGGACCGACCCTTAAATCAGCTTCGGCTAGGATCGACAGACACACGAGTTGTGACAAAACAACTATAACTGATCTCGTAAGGGAGAAAAGCACAATTTCTACACCAGAAATTCTTAAAGAACTACGATGGATGACGGTTAGTTTCATTTCATACCCCTAAATCCCCCCCACATCCGCTCAAGATGAGGGTTTGTGAAGCCGTTGGCCCTTTTTGAGGTGACACACACACACTGGACCCTCGGCCCGCTTGAAGACTTTGAGATATTAGGTCCAGACGGCTCAGAGGCCCAACACAGACTCAAGTCACATGACCATTCTTTGTTCGAAATAGGGAAAAGGGCCAAAAATTCTAGATGTGGAATTCCAGGTGCAGAGTTTTTTTAAATCCTCAGTAGATGGGCTGTTTTACAGGGTTAAGGCTTCGCTCGCTCTCTCAGGCCGAGTTCAGGAGGTCCTGGATGGCCTTCTGCTGCGTCTCATTGAGTGCCGATACACACTGCGTCCACAGGCCTCCAGAAACCTGAAAACATGAAGAACAGTCACACATTTGACTCTGAAATACATTGCAAATTCTGCTCGGTTCAACCTAGAGCCAAAGAAAAGTAAGGCTCGACTAGGAGATGCACGTGTATTTGCTCTGAAATGGTCTAAAAAGGGTGACTTTAACCATCACTGCATACTAAAAAATGCATTTAAAAAAATGGATAAATATATTTTACAATATTTACATGTCTAAATTTGAACGTTAACTTGTATTATAATACTGAATATGATAGATTTGTATTTTACTATATCTTTAACGAACAAAGATAATATGATTTAAATGCATCAATACAGCAAATTGAAATCTTCATCTACATGACAAGGGTGACCAATCATATATTACATACACACACTTATCCTTTTAAAATGTTTTCAGTATAATACAATACATTTTACAATAATTTTCCATATGTAAAATTTGAATGTACAGTAAATTGAAAAAATAAATTTGTATTACTACATCTTTAAACTGATATTTATATGCATAAATATAACAGTTTTCAAAAGCTAAAGCTAAATATTGCTAAGGCTACATAATATACAGTACAGGTCAAAAGTTTGGAAACAACTATTTTTAATGTTTTTGAAAGTCTCATGCTGATAAAGGCTGCATTTATTTGATCAACAATACAAAAAAAGTGAAATATGACTACATAATGGTTTTCTATTTTAATAGACTTAACTATAATTTCTGTGATGTAAAGCTGAATTTATCATATTAGAATGATTTCTGAAGGATCATGTGACACTGAAGACTGGAGTAATGATGCTGAAAATACAGCTTTGATCACAGAAATAAAATGGAAAACCATTATTTTGAATTGTATTAATTCACAATATTACAATTTCTGTATTTTTGATCAAATGCAGCCTTAAGGAGCAGAAGAGACTTTCAAAAACATTGAAAATAGTTATGTTTCCAAACGTTTGACAATACTGTACTTTAAATCCGACCTTTGTTCAATTTCTCTTGATAAATGCACATTTATAAAAAAAAAAAAAAAAGGGGCTTTCCGATTAAAGGATCTATCATGTTGAACTTATTGCTTCTAATTTTAAATATATTTAGTACATAAAACAATGGTTTTTTTTGGTTTAATCATCTGTAAGCACCAATATAACAAGACTTAATTAAACAAATATAATTAAAAAGCATGTTTATCTTGTGCTGAAAGTTTTTTTTTTTTTAGCAAAAATAAGAATTTTGCAATTCTGCATCAATCTGAGGTGGTGTCTGTAATAAAGCAGTTTGTTCATATTAAACATGAGACTCACTTGTACTTGACGAATAACATTGGCCAATCGTTTGCTGCAGCCATCTTCACCTTTAATCGATTCATTGGCAACGCCGTCAGCGATTATGGTGAAAATCTTGGGAAGGTTTGTATTATCAGGTCCGAGAACGATAGGATTGTTACTGCAGGAGGAAACAGACATTAAACTCAAGCTGCAAACCCACATCCAAAACTCCCAGAGTTCACATCAGGCACTCACCTTTCAATAAGGTCACAGAGATAGTTAAGCGTGTGGACAGCTTCCTCTTTATCCTCGTTGAGTGGCAGCCAGGACAGCCAATGAGGGAGGATTTCAGTGACGTTGACGCACTCTGGGCGGTACTTCATGACTTTGGCCACAGCAGAGATGCAGTTCTCGGTGGCGTTGACATTTTCTTTAGCTCTGGAGTCTGCAGACTGGATCACACCCACGAGCAGTGGGACGGCCTCTGAAAGAACAATGACAACATGCTTTAATATAAACTCTGATGTAGGGCGCCATGATGTCCACAATGCAGAAAACAGACGGAATCCAGTCACAAATGGAACTTACTGTAAAGAACGGAATGTCATGGAATTTGGCAATTTTTTGGATGAATAAATCAAACGTATGACTGTACAATGAACCACATTGTGTCTGTTAAACGAAAGTGCAAAAGTCTGCTATTGAAATCTGAAGTTTGCATGTTCTGTGAGAATGAGCACCACAGTTTCATCTCCTATACATACTGAAGCATGTGACAATTGTGGTGTTTTCAGCCTCTGCCGTCTCACTATGAGAACATGAACTTCATCTGCAGAGTCACTTCCCCAGCATTTCACCATTTCATTTGAGAACCATCATCAGTAGGGGTGTAACAATACACGTGTCACGATTCGATATAAATCGCGATACTGAACTCACGATATGTAAATCGCAATATTAAACCAAACTAAAGATTTTTTTATATTTATTATTATTATTATTATTATGATGTAAACTTTCATTTTTCCCCCACCCTCACGCATTACTCACGCTTTCAATGCAGGCAGCATTCTCTCCCAGTGCTCGCTGTGTCCCATCTCTCCCGCTATTACTGCACTATACATATAAGAATAAACAAATCTAAAATGCTTTGAATAATCATACTACTAAAACTAAATGTGATCTGGTGATTTAAATGTTTGCGCTTTGACTTTGAGGAGTGTCATTCCGGCAGCGCGTGCGCTTCAGGTGATCAGTGCAATCCGTCACAGTTCTAATCGCAAGAAAGTGTCTAAATGACCTCAAACTGTAAATGTTTAGCTCATCCAAAAATTTTAATTCTGCATTTACTCACTCTCGTGTTTTCGCGCGTCACGCAATCATTTGAACGTCCGTTAACACTACAGTATGCGCGTCGTGGTAAATCTGTTCATCATATAAAGCCATCGTATCTCTTCAGAAGACTTGGATTAGACACTCGATTAGTTATTTTTGTGATGCCTTTATGACATTTATTGGATCTTTTAAGTTTGAGAGGAATGTACTTTAAATGGAGGCACAGAAATCTCAGGTTTTATAAAAGAACATTTGTGTTTAGGATTTAAACGAAACATGAGGGCGAGTACATGACAGTTTACATTTTTGGGTGAATTATACTTTATAAATACAGCAAACTGAGCCTTGGATAAAAACAACTATCGTGAATCATATCGTTTACATCAACGATACATAGTCGCATTTTTATATCGTGATATATCGTTACACCCCTAATCAGACGCACACAAAGCCAAAGATCTTCACCACAAACCTGCCAAAACTGACAGATTACGCTTCAAAATACTAATATTAACCCTTTCACACGCAAGTTTAAAATATATATATAAAAAGTTTTTCAAGCTGACCGTTATTTAGAACGCATCACTTTGTTTCCAATGCATGGTTTTGCTGGTACTTATATTTAAATGTCTGAAACCTAAAATAAACATGGTTGAAAACACAGAATAGTTGTACATGACAAGCGCTGAGCACGACTGCCTCTGGCTCAGCACAAGCCAAAGCGCAAAAGCACGTTTGAACTTAGCAGTTGATCACATGATGCACTGAACTCTAATCACACCGGTGTGATCGTACATGCGAAAGGGTTAAAACCATCTGTCAATTTAATTTTTACAGTAAAACAGTATGTCCAAACTTGAGTAATTTTATTTCTTCAATTATATTTTCAAAGATTAAATAGTTTGTTTTATGCCTTTACTAACGTTTGATAATACATTTGTATTAAATCATAAATCCAGAACAATTAAAACAGAATTCCTGAAAAAAAAAAAATAGGGCCCTATTGCTGTAAAATTAAGTAATTTATTTATTGTTGAAGTTATGAATTCAATTGATTAGACATGCTTTGATTAAATTTAATTAAACCATTAAAATAGAATCCAGAAAAAGTTAAAATGGAAAACACAGAATTTGAGAAAAATAACTTCATAGGACTTTACTATAATTTGTAAAAAATTGTAACAAATTTTAAAACAAATTGTGTGTTTCATTAATTCTACTGATTAGACATTCTTTTTGACTACAACTTATACATGAAGTAATAAAATTCAAATTAAGTTGTTAAATTGTATCAGTTCCATTAAATCCTTTAAATTGTATCGTTCCATTATATTGTAGTTACATTGTATCAGTTCCTTTAAATTGATAAAATTGTATAACAGTCTGTTTCAATTAGACATGACTTTTGACTAACTAAAATTTAAATTTAACAGAAAATCCAGAAAAAGTAAAACTGAAAAGCATTTGGAAACAAATTTAGGTCCCTATGAAGTCACACTTAAACTGAAGCAACAAAGGACATCGCACCTGTGAAGGCAGGCCTGTAGTTCTCTCCTCCAAACTGAGCCATGACGCCGACGCCATAAGCGGCCGCCTGTCTCACCTCCGGGCTGGTGTCACAGAGCGACTGCATCATGGGCCGTAGGAAGCACTCAGCATATTTGAAGGAAGCTGGGCTGCAGTGTTCGACAATGTCATCGAATATGCACAGACCCCACTGTCTGTCGGCCCAGGGTCTGTGTGGACACTGTCAGGAACACAACACGAGGACAAAGTTTATAACAAGCCGAGTTTAACTGCGGATCTGAAGACTGAACGAGTTCACTCACGATCAGATTGACAATGAACTGCAGCAGCTGCTCGAACCACGGAAGAACCTTCTCTCTGTAACTGCTGAAGATCGAGTGCAGGATGTCCGACACCTTGGTCAGGATGTAAACGTCATTCTCATCCTGAAACACACGTGAGAGACGTGGAGATCAAGAGGAGCTTTAAAATGAGTGCAAACAATCATTCAAAAGCTGTGTGAGATGAGAAGCTCACCTCATCTTGTAAAGTCTCCTCAACCTGCTCGTCATAGTCTTCATCTTGTCGTTTGGCTGCAGAGAACAGATACAATTAGCAAATGAGTTTGGGATGTTTAGAAATATCATTGGAACTGGTATCAGAATCTGAAGGATCATGTGACACGGCTGAAAATTCAGCTTTGATCACAGGATTAAATTACATTTTACAATTTACATTTCAATAATATTTAGCAATTTTTACTGTATTTTTGATCAGTTTTGGAGTAATTCCTGTGCGTCTCACCTTGTCTGACCTCCTGGTTTTTAAAGTGCTCCTCTAGTTTCCCTTTCAAAATGCCTCCCAGCTCCTCAAAGTGTTCATTGTTCAGGCACCCATCTCCCATCAGCTCGACGCACTAGTGATGACACACACAAACAGAACAATTAGCATTTTCAATTCTTACAGTACAGAACCCCACTGAACGGTTCTGATGGATGCAGACTGCAGAATAAACCCTGACCTAGTTTACAGCGTGAATTACCTTAGCAAACGAGTGCATGATTTCTGACAGCACGTCCGAGTCGGGTTCGGTGCCGATGGCTTTGATGAGGGCGTCACACATGAAGTGCCACATCTGGGTGAGGTACTCTGGGCCTCGGACGCGAGCACACTCCAGGAGTAGAGGCATGGACTCGGCGGCCGCCACTCGCACACGTCAAGACAGAGTCAAGGATGCTAACAGTCTCAAAACACTACAGCATCTCCAGATCCAAAAACAAGCACGATCTGCGTAAACTAGGAGCATTGCTCACGTGCAGTAAGGATCTCAGCATTGATTGACCATTAAACTGCAAAAATGTACTGAAGACAAGTCATTAGTGTCATGAAGGATATCATCATGAAAGTAGAACTTGAGCAGAGGGACCATCAGCTTGACGACTTGCTCCGTATATTCGACGAAACCTTCCTTCAGCTCTTTAGCATAACACACCTGAGGAAGAACAGCAACAGACACACAATTAAACCATTCAAGTGGAACATTTTCACTGTAACAGGACAGTAATTTGGTTAGTTGCAAGGAGCAAAATGGTAGGGCTGGGAATCGATTCCAAAAATAATCAATTCCTTGATTCCGAGGCTTTGGGAATCAAGAGTCAATTCCAAAGGGTTGAAATCGATTTAGTCAAGGGGAATCGACTCCTCTGTAAGAGCCTTTTTTAAATTTCAGAGCTAATCATTAATTCTCTGCCTCGCTAATAGTGATGGAAATCCTGAATCATTTCCGTGAACCGTTGTTCGTTTCAATAAACAGACGATTCAGCGGGTCTTTTACTCCATTGCATAATGACGTCACCTAGAACGCATTACTTAACAAGTGTGTTATGTCACGCTGAAACATTTAATGACATATGGGAACACATAGCTAATTAATTACCTTATGTTTGTTGTCAGTTTCATTCTGTGGTCCTGCATGTTGAATTAGTCCAAAAATGTAAGCTACAAGTTTCCTACATTTAAAGTTTTGCACTCCAAGCACACAATACAAACACAAATATGTTCTACATGTCTAAAGTACCTGAAAAAAAAAAAAAAGTCATAAACCATGATTGTGTAACATGGTGAAAATGGCTTGTACATAATGGAAACTTTTGAGCACCACTAAAATGACAGATGCATGGCGAGTTTTTCCATTTGAAATAAAATGCTGAAGTTTAACTTTCTACCATCCATTATTGAAGATCCTGAAAGAAAACACACTTCTGCTATAGTAATGAACGCAACTTTCATGAGCATCTGATTGACAAACAGCGCACTCTTATTTTAGTGTTAATCTTGATGTTATTTCAGCGTACAGTTTGTTTCGTACATTATGCACATGCATTTTAGACCCTTTATGTTCTAGCTCCGTCCATGCGATAAATGCATGTCTGAGGGTTTTTAGCACATTTACTGCTGGGCTATTTCAGGGCTGGCCAAATTAATTTAAAAATCAGAACTATAGAAACATTTACAAATAAAAATTCATTAAAAAAAAAAAAAAAAAGGCTACTTTCTACAACCTTTATATCCTGTGGTCATGGCGTGATTAGGTGAACATGTTCCTCCAATCTTGCGTTAAAATTAATAATAATAATAATAATAATAAATTCAAAAACAACAGGGAAGAATCAATTCTATAAACAAGGAATCGGAATAGATTTAAAACAAAACAAATGCATTTGCGTAAATGGTCTGTCATGCATCATTAAAAGCAATAAAATTTAGATTTTTTTTAAATTTAATGCTTTGTTTTATTCAAATAAATAAAAGGAAACATTGTTTTAGTACATTAGCTGAATCAAATTTGTTTCATAATTGATGAACTTTGCAACATCAACTGTTTTTGAACTGAAATGAATCAACATTTCACTAAATTGAGCTGAATTACACTGAGCGGTTTCACAGTGAAGCTGCTTGGAAATTTATTTTATAGCTGTACTGTATAAACAGTTACAAAAATAAAAGTGACTTGCCAAAAACATTTACAGCCACGGTTTGTTTCTTAAACGCCTAAGCCACTCAATGCATCTTAAAGTTTAATAAGAGTTAATTTGTGTAGCTGGTTAAGTCTGGGTGGTCTGCCATCTCACCAGCATCTGGCATGCCGTGGCTTTCTCCTCCAGTCCTGCAGTCTTGATGCCAAAACTCTGCTGGTCTCCAAGATTCACAAACTCCCAGCCATCATCTTCAGACATGTTCTCCATGTCCTGAGCTGAGAGAGCCAGAAGAAAGAGGCGTTAGTAACACCCAGCTGAATCCATAAGAGTCGATGTTAAATTACTAAGCTAACACTATTACGATAACATAAGTGAAAGTCTGAACATGTTGCCCGTGCAGACAGCTCACTCGCAATAGGAACAGAACTCTTACTATCAAGGAGAGCCACTTCAGGCTTGATGGAGGCCGTCTTCATCAGCGGCCCCATCACCACAGGCAGGTACTGCTGAAACTCCTTCCCCAGGATCTTACACATGCGCGCCCATGCCGAGATCATGTAGGAGATCTGGAAGCGCAAAAGAGGAGCTCAATAACACAATAGGAGAAACTCTAGTTTTGAAATCAGGCTCCATGATTTGCTTGCTTGGCTGACCTGTGGGTCATCATCCTCTAGGTCATTGAAATCAGTTTGTGTCTTCAGAAGGAGCTGCATCACAGCTGAAGCATCCGGCATGAACTACAGGAGCAAACAAACAAAGGGTTGGACGGGCACAAAACCAAACGCACGGTTCAGAGGAAACCACACGGGTGCAATTCTTCCATTCAGTTGCTGGCATAAGCGAGAGGATTAAGTGATATGTATTCACTTGTCAAAATTACATAGTCAAATAAATTAAATTAAATTTACCACCAAAAAATTAAGCAAAAATGAATTCTAATTTTAATATTTTTTTAATTTTAAGTTACATGTGATTTGTTTAAATAATTGTATAAATATTTATTTTATTTTGGTTGTAATGTTAGTAATCTTTTAATATTTTATTTTACTTGTGATATGTTTAATTTTAAATTTATATCAAAATTGGTCAAATTAACATTAATAAATTAGATCAACTAAAATAAATACTGATAAATAACAGAAATAGAGCTCACCAAGTACAATATATATATATTTTTTAAAGAAATTAAACAATTTTAAAATACATTAGATCAAAATAAGAAAATATTTTAATAGGTTAAAATCTAATTAAAATACTGAAATTAATCAGATAAGAGAACAAGATAAATAAAATATGAAAATTAAAAGGATCAAATAAACTTAAAACCGTTAAATAAATAAAATGATCAAAATAAGTAAAATAAAATTATATAAAAAAAAAAGAAATTTAAATCTTTCCTTTTTTAATGCCATGCCAGTTTCTATGGTAATGTTTATGGCGAGAGCCAGGTTTAGTTATTCAAAAATAAAACTAAAGATGTTTAAGATTCATTTTTTCTAAAAACCTTAAGACTAAATTTGGATTTATTTGGTTAAAAACCTTTTTTTAAAAAAAATAAATCAAGGAGTGGTAGAAGTATTACAGCTAAAATACATAAAAGAATTAATCATTTTAAAATCAATCTCACCTATATTTAGTTGATTTTAAATTTTACTTTTTTTTACAACTTAAGTGGACCTTTAGGGGACAGATCATACACTAAACGTTCTAAAGACACACCTTCTCTTTGCCCACAGCCAGGCCGATCAGGCTGATGCACTCGATGGTCTTTCCTCGGAGCAGGCGCAGCTCCTTCTGAACGGCGTTCTCTACGATGTGTTTGAGAGAGGGCATGAACAGGTCATAGTAGGGTACAAACTTCTCCTCTGCGGTATCAGCCACTGATGCGATGGACGTCACAACCTGCTCCAGAACCAGTTTGGTGCCTTTCTGGATCAGCTGGAAGAATAAAAATCAAACATTAAGGAATTAAGTCACCACCATAAACCTGATTCAGTGTGAAACAATAGTGTCAAACTGCATGCAAGTGAAGTATTCACACTATCAAACCATTTGTGATCACACAACTCAAAACCTAACATCTGAATTGAGGGTCAACTAAATTTCAATTCAGCAAACTTAAATGAAACGCATTCATTTCTGAATTGAAGTTTAACTGACCCCAACCCAGATCAAACTAAATCTCACCATGTTAGCTTTGTGCACCTAACAAAAGAGAAAACAAATGAAGCTGCAGTTTCCACAAGACAATAGGAGACTTAAACTCATTAAAGGAGCAGCTTGGGACTTAAACTCCCTTTAACAAATCCAATAAATGAAACGGATAAGAGGCAGGGCAGCACCTCCTGGAGTTTGGCGACCATGATGACGTGCAGGTGCTGGACCAGGCTGTCTAAATAGGGGATGAGCAGGGTTTTGGGACAGTCCTCAGTGAAGTTAATGAGGGCGGCAGCTGCGTGGGCCTGGACACGAGGGTTCGACTGATCCTCCATGGTCTGCAGGAGCGCCGAGATCACCTACACGAGGAAGTAATGAGAAATGTGACTGGAGGGGAACGCAATGAGAAACCCAAATTCTTTAAAGGGATGGTTCTCTTAAACAGGGCTGCCATAATTCAATATATTCACTGTGAAACACGAATCCAATACTACCATTCATAAAATGGTTTAAAATACAAATATGATAAAATCAGCAATAAAAACGATACTACCAATAACAGTAGTTGTAATAAAATGAATTTTGAAATTCAGCCCCTTTGCAACCCTAGTGTTCACAGTGAAGAAAAGAGGAAAAATACATAAATATTTTTTACATAAACCATACATAAACCAAGAGCACACACACGACAAAAAAAAGGCAATACCTTGTCGTGGAATTTCTTCTGGAAGGTGGGGGCGAAGTCTGTGGCCATCTGTCCAATAGCGTTGCAGGCAGCGTAGCGAACCCTGGGGTGCTGAGGGGTTTGGAATGAGGCTACATTTAGCGTCTGCACTTGCTTGTTCATACGCAAATGGAGTGGTGATTTATGGGCCATAAAAGAGTTCTTACAGGATCCTGACAGAAGAGCAAAACGAAGCTGACGATCTCACTCAGAATGGCCTCCATCTGTTGGTGACATCCCTCGCCGATCGCAGACAGCGCCATCAGACCAGCGTGCCTGTACTTCCAATCAGCTGCGGGAAAACAAGACAATTTACATGAATGCATCTATAGAAATACTACGATTTGAGTTCAATCATATGCATCTACTCACGGTTCTGCAGCATCTGCATGATGTGCTGTTTGATCATGGGAAGGACGATCTTTCCTCCGAGGCCACAGGCAATCCTGTCCAAAGCGCTCTCACCCGCCACGGCATTACTGAACACGAAGAATTACATAAGCATTGACAGGCATTTTAAAGCAATAACGCCACTCCATTACAGAGATCAAATCCTAGCAAGCTTCACAGTGGTGAACCATGTTAAATATTTTTACGAGGATAAAACTGACTTGTGATGCAAACATTAATCTCACCTGTCAAAATCATCATCTTCGAGTTCATCGGCCATGGCCCACTCCTCATCCTCCTCCAGATCCACCATCATGCTTAACATCTGAGGTACTGAAACACATTCACACGCAAGGCTGTTGACAACATGCTATGTGGCACTCAGTCAAGCTCTACACAACTGCAAGTGATTAGCAGTGTTAGAGGGTAACTAATTAACATTGCTACCAACTTGACTTCATTCGTCTGAAGTGACAATAGCTTTGTCGTTTTTGAAATGCAGTATTTTCGTACTATATTTTAAGCATTAATAAAAAAAATATATAAGTTATAATTTAAACTACTACAATCATTAACCTGTTATCCCGCACCGGTGCGTGGGCGTGTTTGTACTTGTTTTATATAAAAAAAAAAAAAATAAAAAAAAAAATGAATAAAAAAAATATTCAATCAACTATCACACACTACGCATCATTTGAAAGCTAAAACACTCAAGATTCATGTTCTGAACTTGTTTTTGCAATAAATACACCAGAGAGGAAAGGGTTAAATGAAACGCTGAAGGACCGGCCATGCGAACATGAACAAAATAAACAGTACTTATTTCATCTCCTATCGTTCAGATCGGACGAAGCCAAGAAACACCAGCATACATTTCAATGTAAGGGTCCACTCTTCAAAACGCATCCCATTTTAAACAATTAAAAAAAAAAAAAAAAAAGGGTAAAAAAAAAAAAAAATCCCTTTGTTTGCATAAGCTGTTTGAGAGATGAATGAAATGAGGCAATGAAATATCGATCCTAATCTGTATTCCATCATTCTGGCCTGTACTTTGGACTCTTGCGCTTAAGTTGAGCCCTCCCTTGTCTCTCTCCTTCACTCACAGGCATTTGGATGACTCAATATATCCAGGAAGCGCATTACAGGCTTGGCGAGGTATCATAGCACACATGGTTTTCGTTGGATAAAGCCAGTCAATGCCTAGCCAATGCCTTGCCAGCAAAGTTTTGATGGATGGACATAGTAATCAAAAGGCGACATCTTGCGCAGTTTTGTGTAAACAGCATTGGTGAATACTACTAGTGCTGACGTTTCCATTCACACCCGCGCGCGTCTCAGTTTACGCACACACCTTAGCGCCGCTTGCTGACTGTATGACAGACTAAATTAGTTCACACTTTGTAAATTCTGTAAATAGTTGCTTTAGTTTCAGTAACTGTATATTCATTATAATTAGCAGTTTATTGCAGATTTATTTAAATGAAAAACTTTATAAATGTTCTGAAATAAATGGCCTTTTTGAAAGGACGCCTAGACTTTTGACAAAAGCTTACCTACATTTGAGTATCATCCTCAAATTTGAATCAAAACATGATCAGACATTGTTTTATCTTTAGGATATTTTCAGGCCTTTAACATTAAAAGTCAAATTTTTTCCCAAGTGAATTTCAATAAATTTATAAAAAAAATTTTTTAAAAAAATTAAAAAAAAAAGTCACTTTCATGTATATTTTACCTTGTTTTACATTGTTCCTATATTACTTTGAGTTATGACTCTTGGGTAACAAAATTTCAAGTGTCTAGTTTAAAATAAGACCAGATTTATGAATACAGACCATGGGGTTTAAGAGCTGCAGACATTATTTGGGTATGTCGTTTTCAGAAAATGCTCAAATAGGGGCGCAAGTTGTAAATCAAATCAATATTTTATAACCATTAATAGTATTAATAAAAATGATTATGATTAATAGTAGAGATGCACCGATGTATCGGTCGATTTACAACAATCGGCATATCGGCTATAGCATGAAAAAGGCCAATATAACAAACCGATGGTTTATTAATTAACTGCGTAAAGGCACTGAGCTGTATAATGTCTGCTGCATAATCCAAGATTATAGTGTAATGTTCCTGCTGCGCTGCTGTCTGCGTTTTAATGTTAATCAAACAACAAAAGACTAAAAAAAAAAAGAAAGAAAAAGGAAATAATTTTTCTAACTTTAATAAGAATTCATTTCCGCGATGCGAAAAACGCAGACGGGACCCAGTCATAAAAACGGAATTTACTGCATAGTTCATCAAAGTTGATGAATAAATAAAACGTATGTCAGTACACTTAAATCAAATCTCGATATATACACTAGTGTCTGTGAATATTAAGCCGCAAGTTTAAATATGAATCCTGCATGTTTGTGTGTCTGTGTGAATGAATGGCGCAGACGCGCGGTTTCATTTACCTCACACACAGTAAAACTTTTAGTGTTTTTCAGCCTCTGCCGCCTCAATATGAGGACATGAATGCATCTCCAGTCACTTCATAAGCATTTTACCGTTTCATTCGACAAAATCTATCGTCATCACAAACACACACAGAGGAGAACTCGAAGGTCTTCACGGCAACCCGTTAAAATAAAAGTTCAGTTTAACAAAGTAATCGTGACAAACATTTTAATGTTGTACAGTAGAATTTAGCTAGGTCTCAAAGTAATAATAATATATTTAATTTATACTATGGGTTTAACATTTGTTTATTTCTGTACCTGGAAACTGTTAAACCTACCTAAAACGCATTGTTTTTATATGCATCTTTGTTCTGTTGTATTTATGTTGGCCTGCTGAATGTTAAATGGATCCAGTCTATGTTCATTAGAAATGATTTGATAAATGCAACAAACTAGCTTGTAGGCTATAAGTTAATGTTTTAAATCAGCCAAGTAAAAAAAAAAAAAAAAAAAAAAAAAAAAAAAAAAAAAAAAAAAAAAACACACGATCAAATAACTATTGACAAAATAAGAGGGCAAGTGACATCAGTATCGGCCAATAATTGTTTGTTAAAATCGGTATTGGCCCCAAAAATAAATCCTATCGGTGCGTCCCTAATTAATGGTTATAAAACGTATAAATTGATTTACAACTACTTTAGTATAAATTATTAATGGTTATATTAGTAAATATAAATTACAACAGTTAGTATTAATGGTTATAAAATGTATAAATATTTTTATTTGATGTACAACTACTGTAGTATTTATTGCAATTTTAAAACAGTAATAAATCATTATTAGGTTAGTAATTCTATAAGTCATAATTTTCTCACCCATATGCGAGCAACTGATGACTTTGTCATTGAGTGAACTGACCCTTTAACAAAAAGCACTGAAACATGCAAAATTTTACTACATGTACAGTAAACAAGAGTTTAGCAAGACTTGTGGAAAGCTTCAATTCATTGTTAAAACTACCACAAAAGTGATGAGAAAAAAAAAAAAAAAAAAAATTTAAATGCTGATTTGATCGATGAAGCTGGTCAATTTATTCAATATAATTAATTCATGGTGAAATTTGCATTAAAAATGTTATTTTAGAGAATTTAATAGTTTTAATGAAAGAGGGATTGCTTTACACACTAATACAAAATACTCTTACATATTCAAATGTAATTGTTAAAATTACCCGAGTTGAAAATTGGAGAAGTGTACATTGGGGACAAAAGGTGCAACAACAAAATAGGAAATGTAAATTATTCTACGATTTCAACACCAGCAAAAAGTTTAAATTTGATAACGAAACATTTAGAAACAAGTATCTGTCATCTTAAATGGCCAATTGTACCTAAAATGAAGGACATTCAGTTTAGAATCAATAATGTTTATCCTGCTGCTAAACCTTTACGGAAAAGATTCTGTTTTGAAGTAGAGTTGTGGATTCTGCTCAGAAGAGCCTGAAACCATTAGGGATGTGACGGTGAGGAAATTGTTCATAAATTTGTGACAACACCGGTATCACCGGCGGGGGCTTTTAAATTACTAATTCTAAACCGAAAGTAAAAAATGCGCCGCTCTCATAACGGTGCAGAGCAAAGCGAGTGTTTTCAGGCATGAACTGAAAACGCGCCAGTGGACACGCACAGTGAATGACAGCATGGCCGTATATGCGTGCACCTGCGCGGCCGTGAATGAATGACAGCATGGCCGTATATGCGTGCACCTGCGCGGCCGTGAATGAATGACAGCATGGCCGTATATGCGTGCACCTGCGCGGCCGTGAATGAATGACAGCATGGCCGTATATGCGTGCACCTGCGCGGCCGTGAATGAATGACAGCATGGCCGTATATGCGTGCACCTGCGCGGCCGTGAATGAATGACAGCATGGCCGTATATGCGTGCACCTGCGCGGCCGTGAATGAATGACAGCATGGCCGTATATGCGTGCACCTGCGCGGCCGTGAATGAATGACAGCATGGCCGTATATGCGTGCACCTGCGCGGCCGTGAATGAATGACAGCATGGCCGTATACGCGTGCACCTGCGCGGCCGTGAATGAATGACAGCATGGCCGTATACGCGTGCACCTGCGCGGCCGTGAATGAATGACAGCATGGCCGTATACGCGTGCACCTGCGCGGCCGTGAATGAATGACAGCATGGCCGTATATGCGTGCACCTGCGCGGCCGTGAATGAATGACAGCACGGCAGTAAATGCGTGCACCTGTGCGGCCGTGCTCTTTAGTTTCGGTTTAGAATTAGCGCCAATTCGGGGGCGGGTTGCTTGAATTGTGGGTTCATTAGCCTATTATTCTTAATGAATAACAAAACATTATGACAAACTCACTTAAATAGGCGCTTTTACATTTAGCTTTGAAGCCAAATCTTCTGCGATCATCTTGTTAAATCATCTCCTCACTCTCGTGATGAATGAAATCTGACTCCTGCTGCGACTCTCGTTCGGCTCACACTGTATTGGGCAGACACGTTCAGTTAATTGTAGTGTCTGTTCTCTAACTGAACTAAATGATTTTATTACTAAAAAAAATAAATAAAAAAACGACGGTGGGGGCGGTGCCGCGGTGGGCAAGTGATGTAACCGGAGTTTCGCCTGAACACCGGTAACACCGACTATCGAAGCAAGCCTAGAAACCATTGAACATTTATTTTTTTTCTTGCCCGGTCACATTGCAGTTCTGGCAGGATATTAACAGCTGGATAAATATTGGTGCTGAAATTCCTTCACTGAATTTATTTCAGGTTTTGATTCATGTAGACGGTCTCTCAAAAAAGATGTCATTTAATAAGCTATTACAGTGTCATTGTAATGTCATTACTATGGGTAAATATCATATATAAAAGCAAATGGAATAACAGTAAACCCTCTTTAGCTTGTTTTAAAAATGTAAAAATTTAGCATCCATAAAATACTTATCCAAAGATAACCAATCCCTTGGTGAATTGTATAAAGTCATGTATGAGTCTCTTTCCTTCCAAGATTGTGTACATGCTTCATTTTATTGATTGATTTTATATCTTTTTCCTCCTTGCACCCCCCAATCCTTAAGTGTTTGAAGATTAGGTTTTGTTTGTTGTACTAAATATGCTGTTTATTTTTACACATGAACCTATCCAAGCATAGGCTTTATATGCACAGATATAAATGTAGATTTATTATGTTATGTGTATATTTTCATAAGCATATTATTGTTCCCCATTTGAGTTTGTAAATTGATAGTTCAATAAAAACAAAAAAACAAACTACTAACTTTATCAAATAAGCACTTGTGTGTTCAGTGTGAGGAAAAGGGAATTTCTTTCATTGACCAAATGCTACACGTTAATTTGCATGGAAGGGAACACCAAGTAGATTGTAGCAATTAGCACTGTAACATACGTGTTAAACGCCTCTCTTACCGCTCTGAGCAACGATGTTGGTGTGTTTTCTCAGCATGGCGGCAGCGGTTTCAGACAGCGTGACGATGACTTCCAGAGCCAGCTGACGCTGCATGTTTGTGAGGTTGGTGTCTGCACACAGCTGAAGTTAAGAGGAAGGGAAAAATTAACATTCTGCATTTGTCAATCATCTACATTAAGGCACTGAGGCAGTTTAGAGTGAATCTTTGCAAGGTTTTAACCTTAAGCTAACGACAGCGTGTTTCTGCAACCGGGCTATGGAAGGTGCATGAAATTGGCAACTTCCAAGCATTAAATCGCAGAGATGAATATGTGCCTGTCAATTAAAACCTCAAGGATCAGCACAGACGAGCCGTCTCAAGGAACCACAAGGCACATCTGAAGAGGTTATATATAGTTTATGCATTAATAATAATTCCAACTAATCAAGATAAAATAACTGCTTTACATATTGGCTTACCTTTAGGCTCAGTTGGAGAGTGGCTTCCAGGTTTGGTCTTAAGTATTTGGGGGCCGTGTCCGCAATTTCCACCAATGACTTCAGCACGGAGTCGTCACCACGATAACAGGATTCATTCACAGCCTGATTAGGGAAAGACAAGACTATTGTTGTGCACTTTTTTTGCAGGGATCAACACTAGGGAGTTTCTAGTGGTTTAGATTTTACCAGCCCCACTATAATTTCTTCAAGTTGTTGTTTTGACCCATATAACCTTGTACTCTAATAAATAAGGTTGTTATGACACTTAAGACCTAACGCATGGATCCAATATATTCATACACATCTGTTTACATTCACTAAAGACATAACCAACTGTGTTTACAAGCACACTCACCAAAATTGCATTGACAGGTGTGCATTTGCAGAAGATGCGAAAACTCAATTCGGGTGTTTTAAGTTATAAGTGAAGGTTTATGTCTTGCGCATGAATGGTTTAAAAAGCACTTGAATGTTTAAACTGGCAAGACTTAATCATGTGAAAATGATAAACGTCCTGAGCATCTTTTCACACATCAGGCAGTGCTTATTGTTGAGCACTGTTTTGACTAACAACTTTGATTTTATGCTCCGATTTACAGCAAAGCATCAACGCAAACAATGAAGATTAATACATGGGTGCAATAAATTAAGCAATGGTGACTAAAGTGTTGATATGTATGCTGCCTATTGCCCTCCTGTTTAAACGTGGCAAAAGGACGCATTCAAAAGCACACACTAGAAACTAACAAACAGCCTTCAGAGTCATCATCAAATGTGACTGAAAGCCCATATTCTGCAGCATTTGACACCAAGCAGAAGTGCGTGTGGTTAGCGGCTCTTCACCTGTAGAATGCCGGGAAGAAGGTCTGAAAAGTGTTTCAACAAGGCTGTGTTTCCCTCATTGGACAGGATGAAGGACGCAGCGGCACGTGCAGCCAGGGTTCGAATCTGAAAGAGGAAGAAAAAAAAAAAAGTTTGTAAAATTAAGTTTAAGACTCGAGACCTTCAAGACCTGCACACGCAAAATGAATGACATGTCCATCCAGAACAAACCCCAAAACACAAAATAAGATTCACACATTCAACTGCAAATCAGGCAAACAGCAAGTTTAACAAATCAAAATGTTTTATTCAATATATACACATGCTGAAAGTTACACATATGTATATTATTGGGATGATCGTACTAGTAAAACCTATACAACTGAAAGAATTTCTGATTTAAATGGCTGATAGAATTTATTGCTTAACCAAAATACCAATAACCAGAAAAAACTAATTTGATGTATAATGCGGGATTTTTAATTCTAAACCAGCCCAAAACATGTCTATGCTTTACTATTGCTGGCTGCTCATTGAAAAAGATGAGGGAGATACAAGAGCCACTCTTGCAATCATATAAAACAATTTGTCAATGTATCTACAGTAGATCATAAGCAATCTCAAGCCTGTAGAACACACAACATTTTGATTTTGAATGTGCAGCACTCACACTGTTCACTTCATCAGCTTTTGAAGTTTAATGATCACAGACTTATCAAATTTAAGAGACTGAGCTGTTTTTTTTTTTCTTCATTTACGGGCCAGTGGGAATCCTAAATTAGTCACTTATGAACAAACCTGTAAAAAAAGGCATCTACCAAGCATAAGACACTGACCTGTGGGTTTTCCTGATCCTGCATACACTGAACCAACATGCGCTTGATCACTTCCAGGTAATGCTGCTGCTGATTGCCAAAGATACCTGGGAAGTTCCTGTACGAGGAGGAAACAAATGGATCAGAAAGAGAAATTCAACCGCTTATTCCTTAATAGCAACTAAACTGATTCAGAATAGAGGTCGACCGATATGTCTTTTTAAATATATCGGCATCAGCAGTTGGACCGTTGGGAACTGGCATAATGCAGTTAACTTTAAGGACTGTAGTCAAAAACTGTCAGCAGCTTGCTTGCTAGCATATTAGCCCCAATGTTATAAGTTCTGTTTTATTTTTCCTGTATCAGAGTCAGAACATCCCTGTGCGTGGGGTGGAGAAGGCGGCAGCTCTCACAAACACTGCCGCATGATAGAGGGCTACGTTCCTCCGCCCCGCTCACAGACAGCACCGTGCTCGGAGACACAGCTGTCCTGGAGCAGCCCAGAACAGTGTATGACATTTGTTCAGAAGCATGGTTTGATGCAGGCCCGGTTTTGCTAAGCACCCTCAAACGCAAGCAAAAGCACCCTCAGTTGAAGTTATTGGGCAGATTTGCACATTTGTGTTCGCGCTCGAGAGCGCCAAACGCATCTATTTACAACGTGTTTTTACAGCGGTGAGTAATGTAGCCAATCACAGAAACAGTTGTTGATCTCTTGAATGTCAGCGCTCAAAATGGCAGAGTTTTTAATTCAGTGCTGAGTTAATGCAGGCTTGCGAAACTCGAGGCTATACAGTCTATAAAATCCATTGAATAAAACTATTGATTTTCATGCTGCTAAGAGGACTGACGGCCAACTGCATGCTGCAAAGTTTCAGAAGTTACATCGAAATATAAAATGCTGGATTCACTCTGCACGAGACAGAAATATCCTCCTGAGACCCAGAATAGAGGTTTTGCCTCTGTAGAGGACATTTTAGCGAATTTCTGACAACATACAGTTTTAAGTCTGGATATTCTTATGAAACATGAGATTCTTATAAGAATATTCCTTTATTACTCCCATTATTACATATTGTCCCAAAAACACATTACTATGCAAATTAGACAGTGTATAGATGCATTGTATAGAATGGGAATGGCATTTATGGCCATATTTATCATTAATACTTGGTCAGTTTATTGATTTGTTTGGTTAACTTTGGATAAATGTTTTTTTTAATACCGTGCAGTGCACAAAATTAAGATTCGAGAGATGGTTCAAGTCAGTGTTCAATAAATGAAGTTAAGTTTAAAAACGTTGTGCATCCACTTATAAGTGACATTTTAGCATGCAAATGAAGGGGAAAACTTCAAGATATCAGCCCTAAAAATCAGCAGCACATATCAGCCATCGGCTGACCCTGACCTCTAAACATCGGCATCGGTTATTGACAAACCCATATCGGTTGATCTCTAATTCAGAATAAAGTTTACGCACCAGAAAATATGCAGCGCTGCTTCTCTGAGGCCGACGTCCTGAGAGTTGACCGAATCAAACAGGAATTTGAGGATCTCTGGCCACTGATTGTTGCCATCATCATCTTGGGATAAAAACAGAAGGCATTAGATCGCCTCTACTCCACTCAAAAAAAAAAAAAAAAAAGCAAGCTACGGGTCAACCAAAAGCCAACTAACCGATGAGATTGCGAGAGAGCTCCGCTGCGATATCGCAGACCTTCTTGCGGATGTTGGAGCAACCGTCGGACTGGATTCCAGTGAGCAGCTCTGTCTTGATGGCCGTCTGCATGTCGATGGTCAGGCTGGGATAGACCTCCTCGAAAGAAGAGGACAGCAGGCGCCGCAGCAGCACAGCTGCCATCTGCTTAACCTGTGGAGGTGCATTTGAGAGCTTTAGACATTTCTGTAACTATTCAACCTGCACTGGGAGGGACTTGCTTTGCAAATAAAGCCAGTTTACCCTCCAGGTGGAGATTCGGTCTACAATAGGCCTCTAAAGAGCATTCTGGGACAACTTTTTACATCAAAATATTTCACATTATGTAAAACACGATTGACCAATTAGCATTCAGGATCAGAACTGTTTTACAAAGTGGCCATAGTAAACGTCACATCAAGCGTTTAAGTTACCTACTTAGATCAAGAAAGCACTGAGAAATCAAAGGTGCACAAGGACTTTTGTAAGTAGACCGAATGCACTCTAGTTTCTCAGATCTATAAATATCAGGTCAGGAGAGCGAAATGAGACCGTAGGTAAGAGGACAATTAAACAACACATTAGGCGAGAAATGGGGAGGGATCTTTTGAGTAAGAGCATGAGATTGTCATCTTGACATTTGGGTGGTTAAATAGTTAAAAGATGTTTATCTGGTGCGCTTCACACAATTGAAACGTTATAACTCAATACTGCTTTAACTCAGAGTTATCTTGTTCTGTGTCTCACTGGGTTAAACATTCACATACAATTTGTAATTCATTGTCTATAAATGATGATTCAGCCCTAACGTACTCCTGTGAGACCACTACCTAGGGCTGCACCATTTGGGGGAAATTGTTCTCAAAAAAAAGCTAACAAAATTAGATGAAAAACTTGATGAGAAATGTTGCTTTGGCAATTAACATAAGTTTAAGCTGAAGCACTAAAATTACCAACTGGAAATACAAAAAAGATAAAAATAAAAGCAAGCAAAATAAATTCTGAAAATATAAAAATAAAATAAATAAAACCTACAATAGCATAAACGCTGGTTATCAAATGCAATTTAAAAAAAAAAAAAAAAGCTACAGGTTTGCGCAATATGATTACACATTAATGAACAACAAAATATTCAACAATATAAGAAATTACTATTATATTTCACTATAAAAATAAAGCATAAGAAAAACTTCAGAATTTACAGTTCAACTAAAGACACAATACTAATATTTATGCCATTCTTAATATCTTTAGTTATGTTTCCCTACATATTTTAATTAAAATCTCAGCCTTTAATTTAAACTATTAATCATGCAGCACTACCACAACTACACCACAAATTGCGACAAAATGCTGGGTTTAAAGGTGCAGTGCGTAGTATTTGAGGATCTATTGATAGAAATGCAATATAATACACATAACTGTTTTCAGTGGAGTATAAAGACCTTACATAAATGTACCGTTATGTTTTTATTACCTTAGAATGAACCATTTCTATCTACACACCGCGGGTCCCCTTACAGTGAAATCGCCATTTTGCACCGTCATGTTTCTACAGTAGCCCTAAACGGACAAACTTCTCTACAGAGCGCTAGCAACTCCCTGCTGTCTCAGACTACAACATTTGTCACGTGTCGGCCACCGTAGCTTCTCTACGTGCTTTGAAAGGGAGGGGTGAGCGGTAGAGGGTTGCAATTCACAACCTCAGCGCTAGATGCTGCTAAAATTCACACACTGCACCTTTAAAAGAGGTTTATCCAGGGTTAAGTGTGCTGTGAAAGCCTATAAGCTCTTGTAAGGCCTCAACTATAACGCAAGCTTTGGACCAGTGCAGGTTAGTCTCATCTTGAGCAATCAGTTGTTCCAGGAATTGAATTCTACACTGGTGTTGTTCAGACTACACCTTGTTTACACCAGAGTCTCCATTTAACCTCGCCCACTTACAGTCAGCACAATGCCGTTACTTAACTACTCATCTTGATGACTACAAGACAACGGCACACCATCTGACCCTGAGAGAGCAGGTACGAGGCATAATGGACGTTCTAAACAAAGCACTTTCTGCCATTTAAACTCTTTAAAGAAGCTGCATAGTCTAAATGGATGCCTGGGAAAATATCACAGCAAACAGACTCATGTACCTCCTCGGCAGCGGATGCATCGCGGATGGCCTGCAGTAAAAATGTGATCTTCGTCTGACCGGGGATGGTGTCGTACGTTTCCTGCAAGAGCAAAGCAGAACAGTTACTGGATGGTTGCAGAGCTGAGCGCCAAGACAGAATATAAATGATTGTAAATTTACAAGACAGCCTAACTTTAAAAAAGGTTTATGGGTCGCAACTTTAAAAACACCACAAGTTTGTTCCAGGAAGGCAGAAAAAGGCAGCAACTTGGTGAGCTTTTTAAGAGGTTGAGCCAAACAGATTCTTGGAGTCAGTTTACAAGTGACAAATGGACGTGGTTATGCGCAGCATGACTGGAATGAACAGTGCAATGGGAATTTGCACACAGATGTAATCAAAAAGGAAATCTCTCCTGCTGATAACACTAAAGCTTTCAGATTGTGGAAATGTTTGCAATTAACAATCTCATATGAGTGTCAGACACATACGAGTGGCATCACAGCTGATTTCTGGGGGCCCTTGTCATGCAGTGAGAGTCTGAGTCAGTTTCCGCTCCGCATTAGAGGCAGGCTGGTCATGTATTGTCTGAGCTAAAGGAAAGTGCTGACCGATGGCAGAGATGAGAGATAACACCCAATGACCCATCCTGATCCACATGAGGTCGGTTTGAACTCCCCACACGGCGGCTTTAGCACAGATAAAGAAGCTCCTAACAAAAGACTAGTCGAACACGTGCCAATAGGGACCGAGTTTTGGTGGGAAAGTTCGAATTTGCCGCGAAATCTGGAACGCAAGCCGTTAGAACTGCGTGTTTAAAATAGTGAAATACGTTAAAAATCTAAACGGTTAATTAAACATCCCTGACCCAAATCCAAAGTGTTTCCATGACATGCCAGTATGAATGGGCATCTTTTGTGATAAACTCACCTCATATCGCGTGAAGATGGGTGTAAAGTTACTGTTTAATTAGTGAAATACAAGACACGCCACAATAGCGACGATTCATTACTCTTCTGAGAAATGCTGTCTGATTGCAAAGTACACAGATTGATCATGTTATGTTTGTGTGGTCACACCGTTCGACACTCTTACTGACAAAATGTCTACATTTGGACGCAAATGTGACTCGTTTAGCTCTAAAACCCTCACAGAACTGACCCACCGATTTAACGACCTGTTTGAGCAACTCAAGCCGATCTGAGCGACACCTGCGCCGGGATAGCAGCGTCACAGCAACCGCTGTTCGAATAATGACGCAAAAACAGTAAAGTGGATGTTGAAAGATTATGTATGGAGGGGGAAATTCATCAATAAGGCGTTTTAAAACACAAAATCGTATAAAATATTCTTTGTAACGTTTGAATGCTAGTTAGGCCACGTTGATACGCAACGCACTACAGCGCTGTCCGATTCCCGGACGAATCGTCTATTTGAACCGATTCGATCGAACCGAGCCGCCAAGTGTTTGGCTGATTTCGGCATATACTTTTTGTATTATGTCTGCAATATCTTTAGATGACAGAAATAAGAATATATTGTTTACTATTCCTAATTCAGCCTTTGTAAAACACTCGAGTGGAGTAAAACAAGTAGAAACAAATCTTATACCTAAATTTTTAAACATTGGGTCGATATTTGCAACTCTCAAATCAAATCTTAATTTAAAATGAAATTACCATCTTAAACTATAAACTTACTTGATCTCAACCATACTGGGACAATCAAAAATAATTTAATCAAACAAAAATACCACAAACATAAGTCGATCGACTAATAAAAATATACCCGCCCCAAAAATAAAGAAGTGAAAAATCAAAAGAGCAGATTAGTTTGCTTTTAGAGTCGGCTCGTTGAAACGAATCGACTCTCTGAAGTGAATCGGAGCCGCATAGCAGCAGCGCGCGCTTCACACATGTGCTGGGCCAGAGCGAGGCTGAGGGGCCCGCGCTAAAACTGCGAACAGAGCTCGAGACGAATACGTTACATTTCCCTTCATACAGCCACACAGTGCGGTACCGAAACGACTTTCATACCTCTGATTGCTTCCTGACGGTGTTGTCAGGGCTCATCAGGTTGCTCAATAAGAGGTAGAACTGCTGCTGCTCCGCCATCGCTGCTGGATTCAGAAAGAGAGACGAGCAAATGCAAGCCGGCAGGGGAAGCGACCTCTGACACCGGACGGTGTGAATGGAGGGGCGCGATTGGCTCGTAATGCGCTGTCTCGGCGCCACTGATTGGCTAACGCTGTTAAATGAGATTAAATGATTGGTGTGTTTGGTGCGTTGGGAAGTCAGTCATCGTGACGCACATGTAATTCAGCTGCGGATCATCCTATTGGCTGTGGAACGCGGGTAAACTCGAAATGGGTGGAGTCTAGATGAACGCGATGAGGTCATGGCAAAATAAGTCTGACCGTAAACGCGGGAATTTATCAGTCATTATTCAAATGTACGGTAGTTAAAATAATATAATAACAAAATCATTTGGTTTGTCCTTCGTGATTTCGTAACGTTGAATTATGCAAAAGTATAGAACACATCTTTAAATCACAGTGAGTTGAATTTATCACAAATAATAGTAATTTATTATAAATAGTAATGTTTTCTTGTCATTCCAAAATGATTCGGTGGTGTTTTACAAATCGTTAAAATATATGTGTAACCAAAATAGCCAAAGCTTTGTTGTAATTGATTTTCTGCTGCTAAACTTCTGTTCAATAACTTATTTTGAGGCCTGTTTTGTCTTGTTCGAAATTAAGGACACTGAAATATGCAGTTTAGAGTTTACATATGGCCATTTCACAAATTACCTATTTAGGTAAGTAATATGTGTCATTCTGCATAATAATAATATCAGTTATGTATATCTGGCATATTGGATCTTTAGGTTGTACATCAGGTTGTGCATGTGTTATATAGCTTCACCAGCTAGTACTAAAAATGGAAATTATTACACCTTTTATTAAAAGTAAAGGTAAGCATATTGCTGAGCATAAGAAATGATGGGCAGAATGAGGTTGTGCATGTGCTTTGGCCTGTGATAATTCATCTTTAACTGATAAACATACGTCTTATGCATCCTTGTGCAATGCAACTGCAGTACAGAAATTTGTATTTTGAAGTTTGCCAAGCTGAGAAATAAAAACCTTTCCTTTATTTGGCCACAAGAGGGTGCGAGAGAAACTCTTTGACAATCTCCAGACTCCAGACTTCAGTTCACTTCAGTCACAGGTGAACATTTCTGAATGAATGCATTACATTAGAGAACAAAACGCCAAAGCAAGTATCATCTGTTCTCAAATGCTGCGCTTTTCTTCATGATTTTTGAAATTCACAAACAAAGTGACACAATATGGCTGTGTCTATTGTTTTAGCACTTCAAACTTCTTTTTGTCATATGTTATGGGTTCACCATTCAACCCTAATTCACTAGCGTTCCAGTTCAACAATGAGTTTGACATGTCCAAATGTTTGTTTATCCTTGAGCACAAGTAAATTAGACATACACCATAAATGTTTATGTTCTATTATTGTTTATTCATACTTTTATGGCTTCATTATGTTGTCGACAGCTTTTATTTTCAAGCTCACAGCCTGTGAAGGGATGCATTGGACCGACTTCTGGAAAGTGTCTAGTGTCGCCGTGCTTCCATAACGGTCACTTTGAGCCATTACACACACTAGAACACGGGGCATAAAACTTTTTGCCACACCTGCCAATGGCCAGTGACTTAAAGGTGCAGTAAGCGATTTTTGAGGAACACTTGATATTTGAAATCACCAAAACAAACACGCCCCTTACCCAAAAGGATCACACTCATAATTTGATAGCTCCACCCCCAAATTCACACTACTCCAAGCAGTGCTTGAAGTGGAAAAAATAAAGTTCCGGTAATCACCAAAGGGGGCGTGGCTTTGTTCGGGGTGGGTGGGGGGTGGTTGGGGTATGGGGGATTGGTTGTCTCCCTCGGTTGCAAGGGCGTAGTTTTGGTTTGAACATTGGGGGGTTGAAGCGTGAACCATTTAACAGGGTCCCGGCAGGGCATATGCTCCCTCGAGGTTTATTTATTTGTTTGTTTTTACAAAATGGTCCAAACATTCAAACTGGTTGATAACATAACTGCAATAAATTAGCCTATAGTTAACAATTACTTGTTTACAAAGTGCCATGGGAAGTCAAACTATCTTTACTTAAAATTTTCCTGTACTGAACATGTTAATTTCCTGTCATCTCTTGGAATATCTGAAAGCCAGGTTTTTCCTAATATCTGTCATTATTAGCAGAAAATATTTTACACATGGGGAAAACCAATTGTTTAGTCAATAATTCAATAATTAGACCCACCCTTTCTAACTTGTACTCGGCCTTAAAAGTAACAGTTCTTGTAATTGTTTAACTATAGCATTTGTTACAATAAGGATTTAATTACAAATAAGACTATTGATGGCTCCTCGTTATGCTTATGCCGCTGTTACTCTATAGCATTTGTTATGAAAAATAGCAACAGTTAGAAACTATAGCTACAACATGCCACAGTTCTAATATAAATCTTTAGTGAAATGTATTCCCTTAACAGATTATCTATTATAAATTCTACAGCTAGACAAAATTTACCACAATAAATACAATAGAACGTGATAAATTCTAGTAAATGTGGTCATCGTGAGTTTAAAAAGCTTGCAGGATGATGTTTTCCCCTCTTTTCATCAGTCATTTTAGTGTCTGTTTTTGATCATGTTCGACTTTCGTTCTACTACATTCTCAATAGAAGTCGAATGGGTCGCACATTTGATCATCAGCGTCGGATTGGAACGGCTCGTGTAAATCTTAACACTTTTGGAGCGCGCTAGTGAACGCGTCTACGGAGATTTGCGAGCCACTCACGCAAAATTAAACAGTTGGGCTTCAGTCACAGTCATATTGCGCAGACAACTGACCCGTTCATTTAGTACATCTTATAAAAGCTCAGAACGCGCGATGTAGGATATACAATTAATTAATAGCCTGATTCTATGTTTCGGTGTGGGTGCTCAGAGTACCGGCATTCATGTGAGAAGTGGCGGTACACAAGAAAAAGTGAGGTTACGCTACAGATCAAAATAGAGAAGTTTAGAGAGGCTTGTTCGACTTCATACAGCGCCGCACAGACCGATCAGCGGCTGACTTGAAGCAATGCATGCCGGTTAGAAATTTTGTCCGACTTGAGGCAGCGCCGACGCCACGAGTCTGTGACGTATGCCATCAAAGTACCGCGAGAGCATTTCGAGAGCAGCCGGCTGATGCATTCTGCGCAGCTTCTTTTTTATTATTATTTTTTATTAAATGCATAAAAGAACAGTAACAACAATTTTTTATCATGGTCATACCATAATAATACAATAATACAATACGCCAAGGTCCTTCAGTCTTTCAGTCGAGATTAAGTGCCAAATCCTTAAACACAGCCATTGTTCTCGTAGCTTTTACGTTTTTAGAGAACTCAATGGATTCAAAATACATTTTCATCTCAAGTTTAAATCTTAAAAAAGAGGTTTGCAGTTAGAAAATTTACATTCACGATCTGCGCAGCTTCTCCAGAGCAACTGCACGAGCGCTGATGACGACACAGCTGTTCCACGATTGGCCGGATTCACCGCATGACAGCGATCACGTGTGTTTCGTGTTCATTCTAAAACCTTCAGTTCCACTATTGCTCACAAATCAGTTTTTTTTTATAACAGTAAAACCTCTGTGTAGTGTTGTTATATTGTGTCATGTTGGCTTATGTCAGGGGTGTCTAAAGTCGGTCCTGGGAGGGCCACTCTCCTGCAGAGTTTAGCTCCAACTTGCCTCAACACACCTGCCTAGTAGTGATGTTCGGTTCTTGAACGAATCGTTCTTTTGAGTCGGTTCTCAGCAAGTAACCGGTTGAGCCGGTTCATTAATCGAACTGATTCGAACTTTAGTTCCGGATTGATGACGCAAGACGCAAAAGCCGAAGTAGCACGTCCGACTAAAAAAGAACCGAAAAAGCCGGTTCACTAGCTGACGAAGTTTGCCGAGGATTACCGAGGACTCAAAACGAACCGAACGAGCCGGTTCAACCAGCTGTCGAAGTTTGCCGAGGATTACCGAGGATTCTGATGATTGAGTTGGCGACGCAAGTCTGGGGCACGTAGACTACAGGAAATATGCTTATTATGGCTACTTTTATTAAATAACATTTTATTAAAACCTGCAAAAACCTTTCTGTCGAGAGATTTAAATACATTTTACTGTAGTTTATTGTGCATGCAGATTATATTTTAAGTTGTTAAGCGAAATGTATTTATTTATAAGACTTTAATCTTTCTATATAGGCTACTTTAGACATGTAACATATCCCAGTTTATGCATGTCTGTAATGTGTGCTGTTTGTGCAAAACTTTTAGGAATCTTATCCAAGATGTGGGCTACTCAATATTGAGTAGTGGTATCCGACATAAAGGATCCGCGAATGAAACTGCACAAACACCATTAACTTAAGTGAACTGCTTTTATTAAATAGGCCTTCATTTTATTAAAACATGAAAAAACTCGAATCCGTCGTGAAGGATAAATGAATTAACTGTGAACACAAACACCATTAACTTAAGTGAATAAAAGGCAATAATCAGCAAAATGCACTCACGCAAATAACTTTATTCGATTGTTTCAATATGCATTGACAGAGATTACTTTATTTGAATGTTTCCTTGATATAACATGACACTGAGAAATGCATAAAAAGCATAAAAGAAATGCATAGTGACATCATTGCATGATGACGTTAGGAACGTATGAATCGGCTTTTTGAACCGGTTCATTGAGCCGAACTGTCCGAAAAGAACCGGTTCGCGGAAATGAATCGGACTTTGTATCACTAATGCCTAGTAAGACCTTGATTAGCGGGTTCAGGTGTGTTTAAATGTGGTTTGGAGCTAAACTCTGCAGGACAGTGGCCCTTCACGAGCAGGACATCCCTGGCTTATGTTATGTTGAACTTTATTCTTGTACAAACAGACGCTGTAAGCAGTGCATAAAGTATTGAATGAAAACGTCTCTGAAACGTCTGTGTATTTGACAAATATTGCATTTATTTCACTTCAGCTGTGGTAAAGTATGTAAACACAGCACGAGCATCACTACGGGAAGCAGAAAGTGTCCGACTTCACGTCTCCGTTTCCAGCTCCTCCCTGTCTGCATGCGGCAACTCTCGCTGATTGGTTGCATCCAGCCGCAGCCGATGTCGAACACACCTTAGGTCTCTGCAGGACAGTAATAGGAGTTACCAGATCAGAGGGCGAGGCCATAAACAGAGGGGCATTTTCCACTGTGTTACCTGATTTGCCCACGTCACAGTCAGGGTAGGGTTTAGGGGTGGGGTCGGGTGAAGGGGATCATTGTCATTGCATGATTTATAAACACCCATCAGTTTGAAAACTCCCACAAATTTAGAAACGCCCACTTTTGTTCCGCAGAGACCCCACTTCATTATGCGGCGAATGCATGAGTGGACACGCCCCTTAATGCTGATTGGCTACAAGTGTGTTTTGGTGCTTGGTTCGATCCACTTTCAACAGCATTTCTCAGAAATCACTTACTGCACCTTTACTGCACCTACAGAAAATGTACCGACCATAGATATTTTTTACCAGCCATGAAACTGTTTTTGCAAATTTTGTTATGACACCAAAATTTTAGATACCAGTATTTAATAAAGCAATCAAATGTAAGATAACACTGCATAGTCTTCACTGTATGAATTAAAGATTAATCCTTATTAAAGTTACAAAAGTTATTCAGTCATGAGCAGTGAGGGATTTTTCTTTGTCTTTTGTTGTTTGATTAACATGACGGACAGCAGCAGGAATATTAGGCTGCTGTCACTTTAAGAGCGAATGCACAGATCCAATATACTGATTCACATGCGTTTTCTTTCTCAACTTCACTTAAGACACTGATTATGTTTACGAGGATACTCGCCAATACGGGCATTTTCAAGCGCAAGAAGACGTGAAAGAGTGTTAATTTCAGTATTCGGCCGCTGTCTGAGACGCGGATTTCTGGTTTGGATGTTTAAACTTCCCACACAGCGTATGAGTAATGGATTGAGTTCCCTTTCACGAATATTGAATATTTAAATTGGCGAGGCTTAACCTTTCATGACGATGCAGCACTGTCCCTTCAACTGTCCAGAGCGACGTTCATGCTGGTTCATATTCTCACAACATTGCATTGCTAGAATTCATAAAAACATTACCAGCCAACTGGCGATTGACACCCTTTCATATTCTCCACGCCAGTTTTTACTCGTATTTTGGCGCTTGGCGAGTGTTAATTTTAGGCCGTGCAACAACAAGCAACAAGATACTTAGATACATAGAAAGTACTTTCTATGTGGTTTCCAACATGTTCTAAGTGATTGCTAGGTAGTCACAAGCATTGTTTGGCAGTTGCTAGGGTGTTCCAAGTGGTTGCTAGGGTGTTGTTAGGCAGATGTTAGGTGTTTGCTACATGCAAACGTGTGGGTTACATTTGAAAACATATGATGTTTCATATCATGTTCACCCTAGTGCATTCCAAAATTAAATTCACATTAAACAACCTACAATTTTAATCAATTCACAGATCGTTTGCCATGGATCTGTGTGTGATTGATAGAAAATAGATACACTCTCTGGAGGTAGCAGCTAAATGTGTTTAATGGCGAGTGAGATGTTTCTGAGCTAGGCCACGTCAACTGACAGACCGGGAAAGCGGGGTCTCCCACGACCCTTTGCGGTGTGGGATGGAGATATGGAAATAGCACTCTGCGTTTTGGCAGCAGTCGAGTCCCGCTGGGAAAGTTTGGAGAGCAACCAAAGCAGAGTGGAAATAGAAGCGCTGGAAAAGAAAGAGACATGCGTTCTTTAGAGTAAAACCATCCGTCATGAATCTGCAGCTGAATATAGGTTAGTGAAAAAAAAATCACTGTATATGTAAAGTTGACTATAAATCGACACCAAAAAAGGTACGTATGTAACGTAGCTTACAAAATTATGCTAACATGCTTGGAAAACCTTAACAACTACCCAGAATACTCAAGCCACATGCTAAAACACTCAGAACACCTTTTGCATCCACATAGCAACACCTTAGCAACCACTGAGAAGAATGTAGTACTTCAGAGTATTTTGGCAACCACATAGCAACATGCTAACACCCACTTAGAACACCTAAGCAACTGCATAGTAACACCAACCATCCAAAATATCCTAAAAACTGCATGCAAACACCCTTTCAGAAACCCCATAGCAACATGCTAACAACCACCTTAAAACATATAAACAACTACACAGCAACATCCTGGCAACCATCCAAAACATCCTAGTAACTGCATAGCAACACCCTGACCCATCCTAAATATCCTAGTAACTGCATAGCAACGCCCTGGCAACCACTTAAAACATCCTAGTAACTGCAAAGTAATACCCTGGCAAGCAACACCCCAAAACATCCTAGCAATCGCATAGCAACTTCCTGGCAACCACCCAAAACATCTTAGTAACTGCATAGCAACACCCTGACAACTATCCAAAATATCCTACACTGTTGCTGCCTTAAAATTTTAAGTACAATCAACTTGGATGTTTGAGTTGAATGTTGTATAACTTATAAAAAAAGGTTGAAAATTGCTTAAATTATTATGATTAGTTAAAACAATGTAAACACATATGTTGTCATAACTTATTGATCATGCATAGCAACACCCTAACAACCATCCAAAATATCCTAGTAACTGCAAAGCAACACCCTGACAACCACCCAAAACATCCTAGCACCCACATAGCAACATGCTAACAACTACTCAGACCACCTAAGCAACCATATAGCAACACCCTGGCAACCATCCAAAACATCCTAGTAACTGCATAGCAACAGCCTGGCAACCACCTAAAATATCCTACAGCATAAAAATTCATTATGAACCACTCAGAACATTTTAGGAACCAAAGATAACACACTCGCAACCATCCAAAACATCCTAACAACTGCATAGCAACACCCTAGCAACAGCATAGAAATGCACTAAGAACCACTCGGTACATTTTTAACAACCAATATAACACCCTAGCAAGTTTTGCCTGAACACCACTGACATTTTATTAATAAAATGTCAAAATCTAGTTAATAATCTCCTATTTGTGATGTAGTCTGATGTCTAATGGTATGTGTGTCCTTCAGAGACGTCTTCAGCCCTCGTCCTCCACAGCTGCCCAGAACAGAGGGGCTTGTGAGTATTATGTAAAGTGTGTGTAATGTACGTGGGTGCATTTGGGAGAACAGGACTAACAGGAGGGAAAGTATTTATGGATGTATTCAGCGGTTATAATAAAAATATTTTGTTGCATCGTGTTCAGTGATGCGAGTCTAAAGTGTGCTGCATATTTACTGTTACTCTTACTGTATATACTGATCCTTTCAGGTGTTTTCAGACTATTATATTAGTACACATTATAGTCGACTACACTAAGACAGTGCAGTGTGTGCAGTTGTGCACAATTCAGAAGATGATGACAGTCCATCGTTTGCACACTTCAGAATCTCGCTGTGAGTAGTCATCCAGGTACTTTTTGCCTGCTCTTTTATGAGTACTGTGAATTCAGACAATTTCGGATGCAGACGTTGAAGGTCATTCTACGCATATTGAAAATATCCATACTATGCACTGTACATTCTATATACTGCAGAAATAGCATGAGTATACTACTATGGTAATTTTCCAAATATAGGGAATAATAAATATATATATTTTAAAAAAACAACAACAACAAAGCTACTTGCTCCTTTATGAAATAGCACAACCTCAATGATCTAATATGCATGAGGACTTTGAGGTTTGGGAAAACACAAGCACGGCAAAATCTCTTGTAGATTGTCTCTCCAGATGGTGCACACCTCTGGATGCTTGTTAGATGTGACAGATCAAAGTGTGTGTGTCATGGAAGAGAAGATCCAGAGTAGAATGAGGTGTGTAAACATGACTAGTTCTGATGCAGAGTTCATCGAGGGTGGTGGTGGCATTTTATTTTTCCAGTTATAATGTTAGTCAAGGTTTCTGGCACCAAAAATAGCTGTAATTTAGTTTTTAACAACCACTTTCCACCTCCTTTTCCAAAACATCCAAGCAACAGCAGAAAAATGCAAAGGCAAGCACTCAGTACAGCCCTCATGCATGCAACCAAACATAACACCCTAGAAACCACTCTGGCAACAAACCAAAACATCTTAGTAACTGCATAGAAACACCCGGGCAACAACTCAGAACATCTAGCAATCACATAACAACACCCTGTCCACCATCCAAAGCATCCTGGTAACTGCATAGCAACACCCTGGCAACAACCCAGAACACCACACAGCAACATTCTGGCAACAATCCAAAACATCTTAGTAACTGTATAGAAACACCCTGGCAACAACTCAGAAGATCTAGCAATCACATAACAACACCCTGTCCACCACCCAAAACATCCTGGTAACTGCATAGCAACACCCTGGCAACAACCCAGAACACCACACAGCAACACTCTGGCAACAATCCAAAACATCTTAGTAACTGCAAAAAAACACCCTGACAATAGCTTAGAACATCTAGCAATCACATAACAGCACCCTGTCCCCCAACCAAAACATCCTGGTAACGGCATAGCAACACCCTGGCAACCACCCAGAACACCACACAGCAACACTCTGGCAACAATCCAAAACATCTTAGTAACTGCATAGAAACACCCTGGCAACAGCTCAGAACATCTAGCAATCACATAAAAACACCCTGTCCACCACCCAAAGCATCCTGGTAACTACATAGCAACACCCTGGCAACAACCCAGAACACCACACAGCAACACTCTGGCAACAATCCAAAACATCTTTGTAACTGCATAGAAACAACCTGGCAACAGCTCAGAACATCTAGCAATCACATAACAACACCCTGTCCACCACCCAAGGCATCCTGGTAACTGCATAGCAATACCCTGGCAACAACCCAGAACATCATAGTAACTACATAGAAACACCCTGGCAACAACCCAGAACACCACACAGCAACACTCTGGCAACAATCCAAAACATCGTAGTAACTGCATAGAAACACCCTGGCAACAACTCAGAACATCTAGCAATCACATAAGAACACACTGTCCACCACCCAAAACATTCTGGTAACTGCATAGCAACACCCTGGCATATAAAATAAATTTTAAGACTATTGCAAAATATGCATATATACAAATATTTAAGGATTTTGAAAGCGTAGAGAGATCGACTCTCTAAAAGATGCTTTTTTGACTAATTTGATTGGTGTAATTTTCTGTACAGCATCATGGGAAATGTAGTTTTTTACCAGGAATTCTGCTGTTAAACACGTTTATTTTTAAAATAAGATGAAATAATGTGGGCTGACGGCTTCAGCAGAAGCAAATACCATGGATTAACAACCTTGTAGCTTACAATAGGGCTGTCTTTAAAAGTTATCTTTCAAAATTAATTTCCTTATGGAGATAATAAATGGAGTTTTTACTTCCAGAACCCTTCCAGCAGGGGACCATACTAATCTTAATCCATTGATTATTTTGCACTTTTCCAAAGAATTCCTATCAAATACAGATGAACCAGTTCACCAATGTCTTTGAGTTCACCTAAAAATTAGAGACAGGTGTGTTTAGAGCAGGACTGGAGATAAACTCTTCAGGAGCAGGATTGAAAGCTCTCAGCCAAGAGCCTCCCGACAGAGTGACTCTCAGCATGGAGGCCCTTTGAAAGCCTTGACTTCACAGCTTTCTTCATCCCCCACCCACCACCAGCTTCAGATGGCTTTGCCCAAATTATGATCCTAGATCTGCTTTTCCCAAATACTAAATCTCAACATTTGTACTTCACAAGGATTTGCTGTTTATCAGAGACAGCTTTGAAGAAATATTTGAGTTATCAGTTTGAAATACTGAACTTCGTCTCAAACATTTCTCATAAAATTCCTCATAATGAGGTATTTTCCTCAGGAGAAACATCTGAGATGCAGTAAACTCCATTTGCTGTCATAAACAATTGAGATGCCATCTCTGATCTTTCTTTTTATGGTGCTTCACTGTATGCTAGTGAGTTTTGCATTGCACGAACCATTCACATTGTTTTCAGAAATGGTTAAAATCTGGGTATTTGTTTACTTGAACATAAAAAGTAACACCCCATTTGTAATGTAGGCATGAACAATGTTCTTTTCATAGCAGTTACAGGGCTTTAATATACATGGATGGAAACTTTTTGTTTTGGAGGTAATGGCCATAATTAGCTTGACAGCGTCCCAATAACACTCAGCCTCTAATGAAGCATTAGAAAGTGATGGATATCTTACCTCCGCTAGCAGAATCAGCGGGATATTTTGGCCCTTGTTAGTGCAAATAATGTCTTTTAAAGAGAACTGCGGAGAACTCACTGGGGCTGAAATGATGAATCATGGGAAGGTGTTTCCAGATGTGACCAGCTGCTTATATCTGAAAAACGATATTATTCTGAAGCCACTTGTTTTGGAAACTTCTGAAGAGCTTTTCAAACCTCTCAGATAACCACTTAAGGTCAGCTGTGTTTAGTTACAAATCTAGTTTAAAACATCTGTCAAGTACTACTAACTGTTATTGTTGTTTTCATGTTCTTGAAGAACTTGTAGGCCTACCAAAACGTCAAGTGGTTTAACCATCAAAAATGTGCTGCATTTTTATAATAGCCAGTGTTGGGGTTAACACATTACAAGTAACTTGAATTACGTAATCAGATTACTTTTTAACGTAACAAGTAAAGTAATGCCCTTCCGGCGCATTCAGTGTCTGAATTCACTTACTCATTTTCATTTACTCCTTTAAGTGGACTATATTAGTGGAGTAATGTAGGGAATAGTGAATGAGGGTATAGGGGGCAATTTCGAACACAGTCCACGAAACGCATTTTTCAAACATGAATTCCTTTTAATTCAACTACTGAAAGTTGTGGCGGTGCAAAGGCACTCGTCAGTTTTCATGAAAGTAGACTTTATTCTGAGATTATGAATTGAAGTATACAACTTTTTTTGCGTGCGAATGAAAACGAGGCCGTGAGGGATAGATGTACACAGACCATTCAATGGGTCTCTATTTTCCTTTTTTCACAACACATATTAAGAGCTTTTTAGTGACCAGAATTTATTTTGGAAAGACATACTGTATTTGTTGTGAATTACACATTTCTTTACAACCCCTGAAGAAATATTTTTCAGCATATTGATGAGCCACATAATGACAGTGACATTTTAAAAACCGTGTAGAGATTTCTGACAAGAACACTGAGTCTTCTCTCTCACACACACACACACATCACTCATAAAGTCTTTATTGAACAGGACATTTAAGCTTTGAGACTCTTCCTTGAGAACTTACATACAGTTTATGTCACTTTGTTTTTCTCTGAGGAAGACGGATGTTCTCATAAAGTCGTTTTCTCTGTGTGAATCTCTCATCTCACAGTGTGTTCTGCAGCTGTGATTGAATAAACCACTGTTCTCTCTCTCCAACAGACACATACAAACACACACAAACATCTCCTGTGTCCTTGCCTCCGTCCCGCCATCCCTGATTTACTGCAGATACCATCACAATCCCACAACCCTGTTTCCAAGCCGTTAGTGACCGTACCAGTGTTCAAAATAACCTGCGATAAGAGCAATAGAAATGTCCAAATATCCAAAACAAATATATCTGCTGCTCCTTTTAAAACCCAGGAGACTTAAAGTCAACATGGAATCAGAATTGACTTTCTGGTTTTATTGTGAGCAAATCATCATTGCATGTTATTCTAAAGAAAACAAATGTGTGTCTTTGTAATCTAGCAGCTCAGATCATGTGACTTTGATGAGAAATGTTTGAGTTCATATTGGAGTCTCTGGGCCCTATCATACACACGGCACAATGCACTCTGCTTATTACACACACAGGGATGCGCAGCAGCACACACACATTTTTAAATATGAAAAATAAAAGGATTCCTCTCTGGAGAAGCGTTCAGTCTTTCTGCTCGCAAATTCCGCCATGTAAATAGTGAATCCGCCATGGTGCGAGCGCAACTGGCTATAAGCGGACATGCCCTAAGTGCACTTGTGCCGTGCGCTTTAGGGCCCTATTTTAACGATCTAAGTGCATGGTCTAAAGCGCGCGGCACAAGTGCACTTAGGGTGCTTTCACACCTGAACGTTTGTTTCGGAACCTGGTGCGTTTTCTCCCTTGGGTCGGTTCGTTTAGGCATATGTGAACACGGCAAACGTTCGGATCTGCGCCAAAACAATCGATCCGAGACTGCCTGAACGAGGTTGTCTCGGCCCGATTGCAAACAAACTCTGGGGCGGTTCACTTGAGGTGTGAAAGCAATCTGACCCAACGGACCAACTGGTATTATAATTCATAACAGGAAATGTGCTATAATAGTGTCTGATTCTGTGAGTGAGCACATTAGTTATCACAGTTGAAAAGCAAAAGAGTCCCTCTTCATCTTAAAATGTGTAATTGCGCTTCTCGGTGCGAGAATGCTGTCCCGATGAAGCCTTGATTCCTGCTCTCGCTGCATTATAACATTCGTATAGTGAATGCGTATTCGTATAGAGAGAGTGTGTTTGAATTTACTGCAGTATTAATACGAATGTAGCATATAATTTAACAGCGGGAATGACGGAGCCTACATTCGTATAGTGTTTGTCTCGACAGTTACAAATAAAGCCATAATAAGCTCGTGGAGTGAACTTGTCAATCATCTTGATGGGTGACGCAGAGGAAACTCTGACCAATAAGAGGACAGTTGTACTCGCATGTGACTTGTGTGAACACATTTTGGCACGCTTTGAAAGGTTGCCTTGTGAAAGCGAACCGAACCAAGAAGAAACTGCAACATTGTAACAAATTAAGTGCCTGTTTCGGAACAAAACAAACGATCTATAGGTGTGAAAACACCCTTAGGGCGTGTCCGGATCCACTTTTGCTAGTTTAACGACGGGAAAAATGGTCGGTGCTTTAAACCAGAGTAGACTTGAACTTGAACAGACTGAACTAAAACATAACATGACAACTCAACAAACAATGGGTTACACAGACAATACTAGACAAAGACGCATGGCAAACATGAGGGCTTAAATACACAGACTACTAATGATAAACAAGACACACCTGTGAACAATCAAGACGATCAGCCAATCAGAACATGACACATAACCAAGGGAAGCACATGACAAGATCACATGAGGGCAAGGGAATCACATGACTAACAGGAACCATGACTGTGATAAACTTCAAAATAAAAGACAAGAAACATGAACATGAAACAAAACCCCAAAACAAACCGTGACAGGTTGTCCCTAGTCTCTTAATGAGTCATGGGTGTGTTTTGGGCGTAACGTGCAATAAACCAATCAGAGTCTCATCTCCCATTCCCTTTTTACATGGGGGAATTTGCAAGCGGAAAAACTGAACGCTTCTCTAGCGAGGAAACGGATCTGCTCGTCCAATGGCGCCTGCTTACTCGTCATTAATGCAAATAGGTAATTCTGATACATTCAATGACTATCCATGGTCCCACTTTATATTAGGTGGCCTTAACTACTATGTACTTACATCAAAAAAATAAGTACAATGTACTTATTGTGTTCATTTTGTATTGCAAAACACTTTTGCTGATATTGAGGTGGATACGGGTAAAGTTAGGGACAGGTGTGGTGGTATGGGTAAGTTTAAGGGTAAAGTTAGGGACAGGTGTGGTGGTATGGGTAAGTTTAAGGGTAAAGTTAGGGACAGGTGTGGTGGTATGGGTAAGTTTAAGGGTAAAGTTAGGGACAGGTGTGGTGGTCTGGGTAAGTTTAAGGGTAAAGTTAGGGACAGGTGTGGTGGTATGGGTAAGTTTAAGGGTAAAGTTAGGGACAGGTGTGGTGGTCTGGGTAAGTTTAAGGGTAAAGTTAGGGACAGGTGTGGCGGTCTGGGTAAGTTTAAGGGTAAAGTTAGGGACAGGTGTGGTGGTATGAGTAAGTTTAAGGGTAAAGTTAGGGACAGGTGTGGTGGTCTGGGTAAGTTTAAGGGTAAAGTTAGGGACAGGTGTGGTGGTATGGGTAAGTTTAAGGGTAAAGTTAGGGACAGGTGTGGTGGTATGGGTAAGTTTAAGGGTAAAGTTAGGGACAGGTGTGGTGGTCTGGGTAAGTTTAAGGGTAAAGTTAGGGACAGGTGTGGTGGTATGGGTAAGTTTAAGGGTAAAGTTAGGGACAGGTGTGGTGGTATGGGTAAGTTTAAGGGTAAAGTTAGGGACAGGTGTGGTGGTATGGGTAAGTTTAAGGGTAAAGTTAGGGACAGGTGTGGTGGTCTGGGTAAGTTTAAGGGTAAAGTTAGGGACAGGTGTGGTGGTATGGGTAAGTTTAAGGGTAAAGTTAGGGACAGGTGTGGTGGTATGGGTAAGTTTAAGGGTAAAGTTAGGGACAGGTGTGGCGGTCTGGGTAAGTTTAAGGGTAAAGTTAGGGACAGGTGTGGTGGTATGGGTAAGTTTAAGGGTAAAGTTAGGGACAGGTGTGGTGGTATGGGTAAGTTTAAGGGTAAAGTTAGGGACAGGTGTGGTGGTCTGGGTAAGTTTAAGGGTAAAGTTAGGGACAGGTGTGGTGGTATGGGTAAGTTTAAGGGTAAAGTTAGGGACAGGTGTGGTGGTCTGGGTAAGTTTAAGGGTAAAGTTAGGGACAGGTGTGGTGGTATGGGTAAGTTTAAGGGTAAAGTTAGGGACAGGTGTGGTGGTCTGGGTAAGTTTAAGGGTAAAGTTAGGGACAGGTGTGGTGGTATGGGTAAGTTTAAGGGTAAAGTTAGGGACAGGTGTGGTGGTCTGGGTAAGTTTAAGGGTAAAGTTAGGGACAGGTGTGGTGGTATGGGTAAGTTTAAGGGTAAAGTTAGGGACAGGTGTGGTGGTATGGGTAAGTTTAAGGGTAAAGTTAGGGACAGGTGTGGTGGTCTGGGTAAGTTTAAGGGTAAAGTTAGGGACAGGTGTGGTGGTATGGGTAAGTTTAAGGGTAAAGTTAGGGACAGGTGTGGTGGTCTGGGTAAGTTTAAGGGTAAAGTTAGGGACAGGTGTGGTGGTCTGGGTAAGTTTAAGGGTAAAGTTAGGGACAGGTGTGGTGGTCTGGGTAAGTTTAAGGGTAAAGTTAGGGACAGGTGTGGTGGTCTGGGTAAGTTTAAGGGTAAAGTTAGGGACAGGTGTGGTGGTATGGGTAAGTTTAAGGGTAAAGTTAGGGACAGGTGTGGTGGTCTGGGTAAGTTTAAGGGTAAAGTTAGGGACAGGTGTGGTGGTATGGGTAAGTTTAAGGGTAAAGTTAGGGACAGGTGTGGTGGTCTGGGTAAGTTTAAGGGTAAAGTTAGGGACAGGTGTGGTGGTCTGGGTAAGTTTAAGGGTAAAGTTAGGGACAGGTGTGGTGGTATGGGTAAGTTTAAGGGTAAAGTTAGGGACAGGTGTGGTGGTCTGGGTAAGTTTAAGGGTAAAGTTAGGGACAGGTGTGGTGGTATGGGTAAGTTTAAGGGTAAAGTTAGGGACAGGTGTGGTGGTCTGGGTAAGTTTAAGGGTAAAGTTAGGGACAGGTGTGGTGGTCTGGGTAAGTTTAAGGGTAAAGTTAGGGACAGGTGTGGTGGTATGGGTAAGTTTAAGGGTAAAGTTAGGGACAGGTGTGGTGGTCTGGGTAAGTTTAAGGGTAAAGTTAGGGACAGGTGTGGTGGTATGGGTAAGTTTAAGGGTAAAGTTAGGGACAGGTGTGGTGGTCTGGGTAAGTTTAAGGGTAAAGTTAGGGACAGGTGTGGCGGTCTGGGTAAGTTTAAGGGTAAAGTTAGGGACAGGTGTGGCGGTCTGGGTAAGTTTAAGGGTAAAGTTAGGGACAGGTGTGGCGGTCTGGGTAAGTTTAAGGGTAAAGTTAGGGACAGGTGTGGTGGTATGGGTAAGTTTAAGGGTAAAGTTAGGGACAGGTGTGGCGGTCTGGGTAAGTTTAAGGGTAAAGTTAGGGACAGGTGTGGTGGTGTGGGTAAGTTTAAGGGTAGGGTTAGGTGTAAGGGAAGGGTCAACAGTGTAATTATAAATGTAACTACAGAAATTAATTACAGATGTAATTACATGCAGGTAATTTTTTTTAAACGTAAGTACAATGTAAAAACATGTATGTACACAATAAGTGCATTGTATCAAATTATTAATTTAAATGTAAGTACATAGTAGTTAAGGCCACCTAATATAAAGTGGGTCCTTATTCATTATGACATGTAGGCATTTTTATTTTTATGTACAATAATAATCTTTTACATTGTAATCCTTTTATTTTTTATATTTGGCGTGTGTGTGCTGCTGCGCATCCCTGTGTGTGTAATAATCAAGAGTGTGCGCACATTGTGCACCCGCCTATAGGCTCATATTACTAACACACCCTTTAAATAACACAAAAAATACTGCACTATTGACTTTAGAGCAGGTTTTTGTTGGTCAATGGTGCAGTCGTTTTCAGTTCCTCAAAATAGCAATGCACCAACGATGCGACAAAACACACCTGGTTTTTAGACCAGCACGCCCATGGGTGAACAGATGGCGCGAGTGCATCTGCTATTTAAACAACGTGGAGCTGGACGTGAAAATGAGAACTGGAACTAGAAAAAAACATTGTGTGTCGCACCTGGCGCTACATTGCGCCGGGTGTATGATAGGGCCCTTAGACCATGCGCTTAGATCGTTAAAATAGGGCCTCTTGACTTTTGATGGCAGATCTTGTCAAATGTGAGCGGTTTGATTCTTCTGAAACTCCATTTAATGTCATTGCTGTGTGGGAGAAACAACTGAGACATGAAAGAGGGCTTGAGAGAATGCAAAGCCTCTGCACACCGCATAGAAAACCCAATTTACCATAAACAGAGAGATGTTATCGTCCTGTTGCCATGACACCCAGCGTTGTCGCCAATCTTGTCCTCTATAGACCTGCTTCTCACACGCTGTTCCATCATTGCAGGATGTCAGAGGAGGATGAAAGGCTGCTGTAGTGGGTGGTGTAAAATCTCCTGTCAAACGTCTCACTCATTCCACAGATAACAGCACATTCACTCCAAACGCTGCTCATACAACATTAAAGTCAAGGTTAACATTCAGATCTGGAGAAATTCATCATCTTAACTCTAGTATGAGTGAAAAATATGTCTATTTGTACTTATAACACACAGAATTGCTATTATTAATTAAAACATACAATTTTGGTTAATTACAATATAAAATAATAATAATGAAATATAAAATAATTATTAGATATATATTACATAAAAGTATCAATTATATATTTATAATTTATATATTTATAATTAAAAAATATATATATATAACTTTGCATTATTATTATTTTATATTGTAAAAAAAAGTATATACAATAATAAAATATAAAATAATTAATAAATATGTATTGCATACAAGTATTAATTATTTATTTAGAATTTATATATTTAGAATTAAAACTTGGCAATTTGGCAACTAACTGAAATAAAATAAGCTAAAGTTGAAGTACTAAAATAAAAATAAACTGAAGCTTGATAGAAATATATAAAAAATGTATATACAATATAAAATAATAATAATAAAATATATATAACATAATAATAATAATAAAATATAAAATAACTAATATGTATTACATACAAGTATGAATTATATATTTATAATTTATATATTTATAATTTAAAATATATGTATATATAATTGTGTATTATTATTATTATTTTATACTGTAAAAAAGTATATACAACATAAAAAGTATATAAAATATCAAATAATTATTAAATATATATTACCTAAAAGTATTAATTATATATTATTAAAATATATGATTATTTTATATTATTATTTTATATTGTATATATATCAAATAATTATTAAATATATATATGTATTAGTTATATAATATTTTAAAATATATATATATATATATATATATATGTATATATAAAATAATGATTTTGTATTATTATTATTATTATTATTTTATATTGTATGTGTGTATATATATATAATTATATAAATAAATATATAATTACATAAAAGTATTAATTACATATTAAAAAATATGTAATTCTATATATATATATATATATATATATATATATATATATATATATATATATATATATATATATATATTAATTATATATTACATAAAAGTATTAATTAATTAAATAAACATGTTGATTTGGCAACTAACTGAAATAAAATAAGCTAAAGTTGAAGTACTAAAATAAAAATAACCTGAAGCTTAATAGAAATATTTTTAAAAAAAAAACTAAAAATAACAAAAGTGCATACAAAATTTTGAAATATAAAAATAAAAGCCATTTCCAAATATTAATAAGTAATATTATAGTACATAAATAATACTAAAATAACACATGATATTTGATTCCTAATTCTGATTGGTTGACAGACACTCCAAGTTGATTCATTAAAGGTTAGATTGGGTTATTTAAGGTTTACTGACCACGTTCAAAGTCGTTCAGCTTGAATGGGAAAATACTAAAATCTCAGAAACATCATAGTAAAATACCATATATAAATTCAGGAATAAAATCTGACAACAATAGGCTCATATCGCAGGCTTTTTCAGGTAATGAGCTAACCCTGGCTCTTGCAGACAAACTCAAACGTGTGTCTGTGAATAAGATGTCTTTATTGTCGTGTTGAATCAATGAAACCATATTCACAATCCATTTACCATGTGGAAGAGGGTAAATGTTCACTTAAAAAAATATAAGATCAATGATGAAAGTTAAAAAGGCAAACCCTTAGTTTACATGGCAAGGCAGATTCACCCACGAATGATCGTCCGGAGGGCCGTTGAGTGTTTGTGTGTTTTTTGTGTGCGTTTATTCCGCTTGTTTATAGCTCATCTGCTGTAATATTCACAAATAATGATGTTTTAGCCATGCATATGACCGCTAAATCAACAAACTGCAAGTTTGGCATCTTTTATATAAACTACACACAACCATCTTGAATTGTTTTCAATACATTTTTTTTTTTTTTTACATTTCTTATGGATCACAGACGTGATGGTCTGAATAAGAATTGCTCTGTAATACCAAAAAGACCAAACGACAATATAGATTAAGAAAACATTGTTATCTTATACTCTAATGATTAAATAAACAGAAATAAAATGAAAAAACATATCCTCATAAACTTTAATAACAGATTTGGTAGCCTGTAACTCTCCTGAGAAAGGTATGATAAAATGATTTTTCTATTATTATTATTATTATTATTCCTGTCATATTTGCTCAAAGCAGATGAATCGAGGAACGGATAATGAACTGCCACTATAATTGTTTTCCTCCATGTTTCTGTACAACATTCATGAGATTGACTGCATTATGATTATTCCTGTTCCACAATATCATTAAATTAATAATCACGTCTAGTACAGGCTTCAAAATTAATGGGAACTTTCCACAAATAGGGCACAAAACAGAGCTTGAAATATTGTTCGTCCACCTCAGGAGGTCAAACTAAATATATGAGCTGTTTAGTTTAATTTAATTTAATCTAATTTTATTTTATTTAAAATTTAATTTAATTAACTAAAATACATTTAAATTTAATTTAATTTAATGTAAAATATATTTTAATTGTAGAATTAAAGAAAAATATTTTAAAGTATTACCTATTTTTAAATAATATTAATCATATTTTTTTTTACATTTAACCGAATATCAATATGATTTTAACTGACCTCTGAGGTGCAACAGGCCAAAATCACCATTTTAAAGGCTCTTTAAAATTAGCCACTTGATTTGTAAGTTACATAACTGTTTATCTAACATATCAACTAGTTGTTTATGTCTTTATTGCTTAAAAAATGTAACGGGACCCTTTTAATGGAAAGTGCCGATATGAAATACTGTTCCCGCCTGATTCAAAGCTTTACAGTCTATTCTAAAGCAAGTCCCATGATTGTTTTACTACATTATTACAAAATACATAATTCAGTATTTGCAACATTCTATATCGAGGTGCTAATTAAAAACCACAACATAATCAGCTGAATATTCCCAGCAGTTTCATAAATCAAAATGGACACGACGTTAGAAAAGAAAAGTGCTTCTCAGGATCCTATTTGGCTTCCTCAAAGAAAATGTCCCTCGAACACTCAAAGTAAAGCCCCTCGCCGCTGCAACGGGACACCTGCGCGCACATCGATCCCCTCATGAACATTTCAAACCCAGACGTCTGATAGTCCCTCGGAGGAAACGTCACCTTCGCCGGACGCTTGGAAGAACAAAACTAGGTCATTCTGGCTCTTTATTAAAGTAATGGCAGTTTAAGACATCAGGTTCTATATGTGCAAACTAAATGAGTCTCTTACGAACAGCGTCAAACTCAGAATGAACGTGTCGAAAACATGCGGAGAAAAGAAAGACTCAAGTATGGTGCGTTTTTATAACCCCTTTGTACAGTTTCTCGTCAATTCATTGATCATAATTAAGGCGTTTACACACTAAAGAAGGCTGCGTTTGCCATCCGTCTCGAAGGTGCGGGAAACGTGGGGTCATAAGCGGGAAAAACGCACAACTGAACCCGCCTCACTTGAGATTCCAAGAGATCAACGGATGCGAAAAATGCGTGTTTTCTCAATTTTTGTTTGCACAAACGATGTTTGGATTTTTCATCTACGTCTTTGCAAAGCAGCTTTGAAATCAATGGATTTGCAGCATTGCCCAAAAGTTAAAATTCTTGACTTTTGTTTGCACAGCTCTCACAAACCCTTGTGTATTTTATCCGTTTTTGCAATGCACCATTCCCATTGAAATCAATGGATCTGAAGCTTTGCCTAAAAGTTAAATTTCTCAACGTTTGTTTGCACACCCCAGCAACACTTTAGCAAACCCTTGCGTTTTTCATCTACCTCGCTGCAATGCACCAATCCTGTTGAAATCAATGAATTTGCAGCATTGCTTAAAGTTACATTTTCTCAACTTTTGTTTGCACATTTTTTGCAATGTTTGCATTTTTCATCTACGCCTTTGCACTGCCTAAAAGTTAAATTTATCAATGTTTCTTTGCAGTTTTCGCAAACCCTTACATATTTTTTTCTACGTCTTTGCAAAGCATCATTCCCATTGAAATCAATAGATTTGCAGCATTGCTCAAAAGTTGCAATCCTCGACTTTTGTTTGCACAGCTTTCGCAAACTCTCACGTATTTTATCAGTTTTTGCAATGCACCATTCCCATTGAAATTAATGGATTTAAAAGTTAAATTTCTCAACGTTTGTTTGCACACTCCAGCGACACCTTCGCAAACCCTTGTGTTTTTAATTTGCCTCGTTGCACCAATCCTGTTGAAATCAATGGATTTGCAGCACTGCCCAAAAGTTAAAATTCTCCACATTAGTTTGCACAGATTTTGCAAACCCTTGTGTATTTTATCCGTTTTTGCAATGAATCATTCCCATGGAAATCAATGGATCTAAAGCTTTACCTAAAAAGTAAAATTTCTCACTGTTTGTTTGCACAGCTTTCGCAAACCCTAATGTATTTTATCTACATCTCTGCAAAGCATCATTCCCATTGAAATCAATGGATTTTGCAGCATTGCCCAAAAGTTGCAATTCTCGACTTTAGTTTGCACAGCTTTCGCAAACCCTTGCATGCTTTATCTACGTCTTTGCAATGCACCATTCCCATGGAAATCAATGGATTTTAGCGTTGCCTAAAAGTGAAATATTCTTAACTTTTGCACACTCTTGCGTCTTTGCATTGCACCATTCCCATGGAAATCAACAGATCGGCAGCGTTCTCTAGTGTGTGGACGCCCGTCACGTGTGCATGAGAACGGATGCACCAGTTTTGCGATGATCTCCGTCGTACCCCTTTGAAAAGCCAATCGATCCTGATTGCGAGGGGTTATTGTATATTGCAGGAGGAGCAGCACGGGTCTTCCTTATCCGGCTGAGAGGCGTAGTCCATCTGCCTGACTATCTCTGAGAACAGTTCGTCCACCATGGTTTTGCTCTTGGCTGACGTCTCCATGAACGGGCAGCCCCATTCTTCAGCTAGAGCTTGACCCTCGCTCGACGAAACCTCGCGCTCGTTGTCCAGGTCCACCTTGTTTCCCACGAGTATCACGGGCACACGCTCATACCTGTGAATGCACATGACACGATAATGAGTGAAAGATTCGACACGAAATGGTGAAATATGGCATTTCAGCTCTAAATGCACAAGTAAGAGTTGTTTCCGAACAGGTTTCCCTGATAGTTCTACTGTTGCTTTTGCTCTTGCCTGCCATTGGTCAGGCAAAGGGATAGTCCCGCCCCCAAACTCATGTCATTGGTTGAGTCAACAATGTTGAACAATGTTGTAAACGAGTCACAATGTTTCATTCTTCAGGAAGTCAAACTACCAATGACCGATTTACAGTGATTGTACACATTAACCTGGAATATATTTTATATATCTTTCCCCGCCATTGATCTACTGGTCAAAAATTATAGTTATAACATTAAATTACTCATAATAATTGAACTAGAAACATTTAGTTCAAAAATGCACCAATAACTAATGAATAATTTGCTCCAGATTAAACTGTTCAATGCGTTTTCTTTACCAAGATTGATTGAGTGTATATGAGAGCACTTCACTGCAGTTACTGAACCACCATCCGATACTCGAGGTCAAAATCGTAAAAGATGATGCTAATTTATTTGTCTTCTTCCCAATGGCACACTAGCTGTGTGGTGCGGACCATAGAGATCCTGGGCCGAGGATGCGTGTAACGCTGTGAATCATTCCCTCCACAGACTCTGAGTCAGAGCTATTGATCCGTCAGACCCTGCCTGTTGAAAAACGAGTCTCGTTAGAGAAGTGTGTGTCCAGGGCGTCGGGCGCTCGGCCCACGGCTCATCAGACCCGCTGAGTCATGGAAACCCATTCCCAGTCTTTAATGCAGAGAGCGGAGGAGTGTCCGTTTGACATCAGCTCTAAGTAAAGGAGGAGTGACTGTAGAGATTAATGATGATGATGACAACAGAGTTCAGGCAAGAATAAAAAAAAAAAAACTAGTACTCAATTCAAGCTAGTAGAAATTAAAGCGTAAATATCAACATTATAAAATTAAGTAAAACTACTCAACTTTTCTGATACTGGTGTTCCCATCATGCACTGGGGTTTGAATAATTAATGAGGTTGATTTTTCGCTGTTTTTCAGCTGTATTTACACTGTTTTATCATTGCTTTTGTTGTTAGGTTTAGCCATTTTCTGACATTTGGAGTTCATTTTCTACTCAAAATGACACATTCATACTCAGAAACGATCCATCGAATGTCACTGTGTATTGTGTACCAAGTATTGAGATGTCTGTGTTCAGGTGGTATGTTATTTCTATTATGTAGATATGGTGTCTACACAATATTTACATAGATGTTTATAAGTAAAGCATACACTTTAAACGCCAGGTTTAATTCAGTGTTATATTGTTTGAGTAAAAAGTATGTCAAAGGAAACTTCAACTAAGTAGAAATTACTCAACCTTTTAATGGCAGAGATAAAATTACTTATTTTATTTGTTAATTTTACTTAACTTATAAGTAGAGTTTACTTAATTCCATATGTGAAATTTACTTTAAAAATATGCGTGCAAAAACTTGACTGTTAAAAAATTAAGTCAATTTTACTTGTTTTTTTCAGTGCAGGACTCTTAAATGGATAGTTTAGGGATCAGATGATCTTCAGGCCAAGTATCAAAAAATATTAAGTATTATATGGACAGAAGATGAAACATTGGACGTAGTACCACTCAAAAATTTGGGGTCTGTAATCAATTGATCACATTAAAGACATTTATAATGTCACAAAAGATTCTATTCCAAATAAATGCTGTACGTTTGAACATTCTATTCATCAAAGAATCCTGAAAAATACAATGTATCAGTTTACCCAAAAATATGAAGCAGCACAACTGTTTTCAACCTTGATAATAATCAGAAATGCAGCAAATGGGTGTGTGGGTGTGTGTATATATATACATACACTATATTGCCAAAAGTATTGGGACACCCCTCCAAATCATTGAATTGAGGTGTTCCAATCACTTCCATGGCCACAGGTGTATAAAATCAAGCACTAGGCATGCAGACGCTTCTACAAACATTTGTGAAATTTCTTCACTACTAAATATTCCACGCTCAACTGTTAGTGGTATTATAACAAAGTGGAAGCAATTGGGAACAACAGCAACTCAGCCACGAAGTGGTAGGCCATGTAAAATCACAGAGCGGGGTCAGCGCATGCTGAGGGTCACAGTGCGCAGAAGTCGCCAACTTTCTGCAGAGTCAATAGTTACAGACCTCCAAACTTCGTGTGGCCTTCAGATTAGCTCAAGAACAGTGTGTAGAGAGCTTCATGGAATGGGTTTCCATGGCCGAGCAGCTCATCCAAGCCTTACATCACCAAGTGCAATGCAAAGCGTGGGATGCAGTGGGGTAAAGCACGCCGCCACTGGACTCTAGAGCAGTGGAGACGTGTTCTCTGGAGTGACCAATCACGCTTCTCTGTCTGGCAATCCCATGGACAAGTCTGGATTTGGCGGTTGCCAGGAGAACGGTACTTGCCTGACTGCATTGTGCCAAGTGTAAAGTTTGGTGGAGGGGGGATTATGGTGTGGGGTTGTTTTTCAGGGGTTGGGCTTGGCCCCTTAGTTCCAGTGAAAGGAACTCTTAATGCTTCAGCATACCAAGACATTTTGGACAATTTCATGCTCCCAACTTTGTGGGAACAGTTTGGGGATGGCCCCTTCCTGTTCCAACATGACTGCACACCAGTGCACAAAGCAAGGTCCATAAAGACATGGATGAGTGAGTTTGGTGTGGAGGAACTTGACTGGCCTGCACAGAGTCCTGACCTCAACCCGATAGAACACCTTTGGGATGAATTAGAGAGGAGACTGTGAGCCAGGCGTCCCAAAACTTTTGGCAATATAGTGTATATATACAGTATATATTATTTGCTGTGCAGTTGTTGCACAATGTAAACACTGCAATTCATCATAGTAAATGTCAATAGTCATGTTTAACAGGAGGGGTTTCAGAGATGACAGCAGGGGTTCAGGATCTCGCTGTAGGTACTTGATTGACACTGTTCAGCATTATTTATGAAGCACCAGACAATACCGTCTCATGCTGCAATGGCATTCAGCATCACCAGCATCATTCACGTCATGTTATTCCATCTAACATTTCACCAGCCTCAGCTAATACTCCTTGTCACACTACTGCAGGACGTTGTTGCGGGGCGAGAGGTGTGAATGGTGCGTGGGAGGTAAGATGAAATGTCATCTATTGGTGGCGAGCAGGAGAAACGCTATTTATAGCCTGACTGACACAAGGGAAGTCTGGAGTTAGACGGCTGTTTGAGCAGGTCTGGGATGGTTTGTGTCATATTCATCATGAACATATGCTGCTTCAGCTCGTGTACAGGAGGGTGTTCACGAGATGAGCTCACCAGCACAATGTGGGAAACCCAGACTTTTAAGGTGAAAGCATGTCAAGTAAAGAATTATGATAGAAATTAATGCTGACATATCGTACATTTAGTTTGTACACATTTTACAGCTATGGAAAAAATTAAGAGACCACTTAACATTGAGAAATCAATGTTAAGTGGTCTCTTAATTTTTTCCATAGCTGTATGTACTGCTGATGAAGAATAGCGATAAAGCTGGCTGAGAAAAATACTACAGATTTAGCCAGTTTATGAAGCGGCATGTTTGAGCAACTTTCCCCAAAACAAATTTCCCATCAGTCTTGGCGGCAGCACAACTCATTAGAAGGACAAAATACAAATATAGAATTGATTAAACATATAATGTGCGTCTTTTCATCTTCATTTTGTTTCGTAAGTGCTCTAAGAAAGCTTCCTGCATTATTTTAATTATAATTATTATACTTATTAAATTTTTTTTAATGTAACTGTTATGTTTTTAAATATCTATCTGTCTATATAAAATTATATATATATATATATATATATATATATATACACACACACACACACAATTATTATTATTACAATTATAATATTATAATTATATTATAATTTTAATTCATTTTAATTATTTATTTAATAAAATTAAAATAATTTGAGATATATATAAAATATGAATATTAAAATATAAAAATTAAATATATATCAAATTAATTTAAAATTATTAAAATTAATTTAAAATATTTATTCAAATTATTTAATAATATTATATTTTATAATATTATATAATATAATATTACAAAAATTATTTTTATTATGATATATATATATATATATTAGGCCTGTCAAGTTGATTAATCATGATGAATTGCATCTAACAAAAGTTTATGTATATATATTATTATATTTATATATATTATAAATATGTGTGTGTATATATATATATATATGTTACGCACGCCACGTGTACGCCCAGCCCGAGTGCATCATTTGTATTATCTAATATGACTTCCTTTTTCCCCAGCTCCGGATTGGCTAAGCCCGGGATGCTGGGATATAAAGCCGGAAAGACGGATCGCGCTGGGTCTCTCTCTCTGCCAGCCGCTGATGCCACAAGCCACTCACGCCACATTGTCCTTTACTCTTTAGTTATACTTTTGGTTCAGAGTGGGGAGACTCATTTCCTTAGTTTGATTGTTTTCTCCGTGGTTACTGGGCTCCACATCTCTCTCTTTTGTTTATTTTGTGAGTAAACTCTGTTAAATAAATTATTGTTATAAAGCACTCCTGCTGTTGTCCATCCTTTATGTTATGTGCCCCTTTCATCCTAGACATTACAACGGGGACCGTACATATATATATATATACACACATATATACACACACACACATATTATATAAACACAAACCTTTATGTTAAATGCGATTAATCGCGATTAATCGACTTGACAGGCCTGATATATATAATATATATATAAACAGATAAACTGGTTCTCATTCAGTTTCCTAATGCTGCTTGGTGACATTTTCCACAGTGTCATGCCATGCATTATCATCTTAATGTCTAAGTGATTAAAATAATTTAATACATTGACAAGATAACAAACACAGCAGCACTAGTTAAGTGAATGTAATTACCCCGGAGTCTAATGAAGCCTTCATGACCCACAACATCTATTAGGGGATCATTGAAGCATGCGCGTCGCTCTTAAAGCACTGACCGCAGCGATTATGATGGAACTCATGAGCTGCACATGACAAGGTGCATTTACCAACTTAGAAACTGACACCAGCTCAATAGCTAATTATTCTTTCATGCTACTGCGCGCATGCATTGTTTATTGCCTGAAAGCACGCGTCACAGCACACGTATTTGACTGAAACACACAGGGGTAATTTACAATGAAATAATGCAATGCATCAAATAGATTAATAATGCACCCTAAAGATGGAAACTGCAAAAGTTCATTGGTGTTGTTTTAGCATGATTCACTACAGGAACAAAAAAATAAGTGCCTATTGCAATTTCTAGAGAGGAACTGTTTCGAGGGTGAAATGCGATCAGTCTGATTGTGATGCAGCACTGAGAGATTTAAAACACATGATCTCACTGTCCGTCTGTCAAAAAGTGACGGCTGCATCGCTCCATCCAACGCATTGAAGGCCTCGCCGGCGCAGTTGCCCAGTAACGGTTCGACCCCTGGCGCTTAGGAACACAAAAACAGATGTGATGACTCCAGAGACCCTGCTGGAAGCAATGCATGCTGGGATGCTTTTGGCCAGAAATGCTGGTCAGGCCACACGCTGATTCAGAGTGAAACAAAGGAACCTAGTTGTTAATGAAAACAAAAGAGGAACGTTTTTTCCAAAGATTCCCAAAATAAAAACGTCTGTCAGAAATTAAAGGCTGAATAAAGTCCAAACTGACTAAAGGAGACACAATGTTCAGAAACTAAACTGCTAGAAGAGTACAGAACATTAAAAGGATAAGAACAACATCAAAGATTAAGAATATAATTATGAAAATCATTGTTTGAACACTGTTTCCTGTGTTTCATGCGCATTTAGTTCCGTTTCCTGTTTCACGTGCATTTAGTTCTGTTCCCTGTTTCACGTGTGTTTAGTTCCGTTCCCTGTTTCATGTGCGTTTAGATCCGTTTCCTGTGTCTCACACGCATTTAGTTCCGTTCCCTGTTTCACGTGTTTAGTTCCGTTCCCTTTTTTACGTGTGTTTAGTTCCGTTTCCTGTTTCACGTGCGTTTAGTTCCGTTCCCTTTTTTACGTGTGTTTAGTTCCGTTCCCTTTTTTACGTGTGTTTAGTTCCGTTTCCTGTCTCACGCACATTTAGTTCCGTTCCCTGTTTCATGTGCGTTTAGATCCGTTTCCTGTGTCTCACACGCATTTAGTTCCGTTCCCTGTTTCACGTGTTTAGTTCCGTTCCCTTTTTTACGTGTGTTTAGTTCCGTTTCCTGTTTCACGTGCGTTTAGTTCCGTTCCCTTTTTTACGTGTGTTTAGTTCCGTTCCCTTTTTTACGTGTGTTTAGTTCCGTTTCCTGTCTCACGCACATTTAGTTCCGTTCCCTGTTTCACGTGCGTTTAGTTCCGTTTCCTGTGTTTCATGTGCGTTTAGTTCCGTTTCCTGTGTTTCATGTGCGTTTAGTTCCGTTTCCTGTTTCACATGCGTTTAGTTCCGTTTCCTGTTTCACGCGCGTTTAGTTCCATTCCATTTCACGTTCTTGTTTTTATAAAGCACTTTGAGCCTCATTCCTTGTATGAAAGGTGCTATAGAAATAAAGTAATTATTATTATTATTTATTAGGAACAATGGAAACTAAATGAGGGGAAAAAAAGAAAGAAAAAAAAACTAATTGGAAAAAATTAATTACAAAAGAAAAGATTGAATTTGTCTAATGCTTAAACAGTATTTCTTTCCGTTCCGTTTCATTTAGTTCCGTTTCCTGTGTTTCACGTGCGTTTAGTTCCGTTTCCTGAATTTTGGTTAATAAAGATTTATACTGCTGCAAATAGATCCGCTTCCTCGACTTTGAGCAACCGTAGTGTGACACATGACAGAGAATAAATGTCATATTAATTATGGTAGTTTTCTTGTTTTTATAAAGCACTTTGAGCCTCATTCCTTTTATAAAAAGGTGCTATAGAAATAAAGTAATTTATTATTACAATGGAACAATGGAAACTAAATGAGAAAAAAAAAACTATTTGGAAAAAATTTATTACAAAAGATCGAATTTGTCTAATGCTTAAACAGTATTTCTCAAGTCTAGTAGAAACACACATTATATAAAACACTGATAATAAACAATCTGTTGAATCTGAATCAAGACTCTCATTGATCGCCACCTACTGGTCAAATAATGTAACCTAGTGAATGAATCTTTGGTAACACTTTATTTTGATGGTCCCTTTTGAACATTCTGTTGACTTTAAGTAACTTTGTAACTATATGTCAACTAACTCTCATTAGAGTATTAGTAGACTGTCTGTTTAATATCTGCTAACTCTTTATTGTGGTGGTCCTCCAACAGACATTCTACTGACTATAAGTAACTTTGCAACTACATGTCAACTTATTCTAACCCTAACCCTACCAGTCTACTAACACTCTAATGAGAGTTAGTAAACATGTAGGCGCAACGTTACTTATAGTCAACAGAATGTATTAAAAGGACCATCAAAATAAAGTGAATCCGAATCTTTTTAGTGAACTGAATCAAAAGATTTGTGTCACTGTAATGAATCAAAATAGCCACTACTACTTTGTAGTTGAAAAGACTACAAAAGCAAAAGGCCAATATTTAAAGGAAATTATGTGACTTAAAAAGCGCCTATTATGCTTTTTCCATGTTCATCTGTCTTTAGTGTGTAATGTTACTGTTTCTGAACTCCCTGAAACGCCTCCATTGTAGTCATTGAGTTTTCTTCCGGGAACAAACAACGTCACAATATTCCTCATTTAAATAATTCATACGCAGAATAAAGGGGCGGGGCCTGGTTGAATTAGTGTTGAAACCGGTGGTTATGGTAAGGGGCGGGACATTTCCCAAACACGATCGAAACGCTTGACCAATCACAACACACTGGTCCAGCCGACCTATCAGAGCACATTGTGCTTTTCAGAAGGAGGGGCTTCATAGAGACAGGAACTAAACAGAGCGTTACTGACAGACTGGGAAGAGAGGAGCTGCAACAATGGAGAATATGGGGAAATAATGAACATTCAAGCATGAAAACCTGTTCTAGTAGAGCCCAAAAACAACATCAAGACTTTGTAAAAGGGCATAATAGGTTGTCTTTAAACAGTATAAAGTACCTCAACTGAAAAATAAAAGTAAAAGGTCACAGTGCAAGTAAAAGGTAAAAAAAGTAGCCAAACTAATTTTAAAGTCGTACAACATACATAATCACCCTCGGTGTACAGAAATAGAGGAAATCTCCTCTTCAGAGTGAAACACAAATGAAGACAGATGACTTCATGTTAATATGCCGCAGCTTTGCTTGCGGTCACAGCGGTGCAGCGGAGCGAGCAGCAAATTGGAGCAGGTTAAAAAGCAATCATCGTCTTCAGCGGCCTTCCCTATCCATACACACTCTCTCCAGGACGCGCTTTTCCATGTGTTTCAGAGCTACGAGAATGCTTTCACACTAATCTAAGATCAATTTCTTCGGTCCCGACTGTATCAGCAAAAACACTCCCACAAAACTGATTTCAGATGAGTGTGAAATGTCAATATCTATGGACACAAACAGCAGGTTTCCCTCAGGAACACAATCTCATCTTCCAAGGAGGAAGGTCTCGCGGGAGGCAGTCACACCGTCATCCAATCCATGAACGCAACATTTACTCTACAAAGCTGTCATTAGACACGCTGTAAATGTGTATTAAATGCACCTAAAGTCAATTAGATATAGACAGAAATTGTAATGACTACAGGAAAGCAATCCAGAGGTAAAGTGGATTGTACAGTAAAGACATTTACAATGTTACAAAAGATTCTATTTCAAATAATCGCTGTTCTTTTGAACATTCTATTCATCAAAGAATCCTGAAAAATAGAATGTATCAATTTCCACATAAATATGAACTGTTTTCAGCATAGATAATAATCAGAAATGTTCATTAAGCAGCAAATCATCATATCAGAATGATTTGTGAAGGATCATGTGACACTGAAGACTGGAGTAATGATGATAAATTCAGCTTTGATCACAGGATATAAATTATATTTTACACTATATTCACACAGAAAACTGTTATTTTAAATTGTAATAATATTTCACTATTTAACTGCATTGATTGATCAAATAAATGCAGCCTTGGTGAGCAGAAGAGACATTTCAAAAACACACACACTTAATATAATAAATGTTAAGTTCTATAGGTCTGCAGGGAGTCTGAATATCATTAACACATTTACATATCTTCAAATTAATTTGATAATGCATTTAGATCCCAATTTTACAATATGTAAATGCTTTTCACAGAATTGCACACGTTGAGTATGGTAGATTATGTGAAGCAGCGCACAGATTGTGTGTGGGCCGTGTTTTTAAACACCTGCCGTAGATAAATTGAATACGTTGATGTGTTTTTTCATCTAAATTCATTAAAGAGTGTTTGGCATTAGATAGAAAGCAGATGAGCGGCGGATCCGCCCACATTTCCTCTTCCCAGGGTCTCGCTGCCAAATGTCAAGCAAGCCTTTGGGTTCCTGCGCGCTAATGCAGTTGTGATGTTTCTTTGGCTTCCACCGGCACACAATCTCATTTATATTTTGGTGAGTGTGCAAATCTGACCAGCGTTACTGTAGTTATCATCAGCCGTCTCAGCATGTGTCGGTCTCCTCCTGCAGATTAACAACCTGTGCCAGAGCGTGAGAGATTTTCTGCAGGTTCTGGCATTAAACGCTGCCAATTCAATTCATAATGCGAGAGATAAAGCTGCAAAAAAGTCCATCCTGAGTGTGTTTAATGGCGGGAATTTCCACAGGAATTTCAGCCTTCCTTCAGACCCGATTTATGTCTTTATTTAATGCATTTTTATTTAAGAGCTGTGCAAGTGTCATATCTCATATCGCTCAGCACACTGTATTCACATAAAGTAAAATCATTTAAACTCCAATCAATATTTGTTCATTTATTTAATAATGTATGTATCTGTTTATTTGGCAAGTATATAAGGGGGATAAATGCACAGTTGCTATAAATGGTTAAATAACCCCAACATGCACGTACAAAAACAACTAAATATGGGTCTACTTCATATTTTATAAACTATTTAGCACTAAATCGTTCCAAGCGCAACTTAAAAAAGACTTTCAGGCTGTTCTGCATGAGAAAATGTCGATTTATGTCTTTATTTAATGCATTTTTATTTAAGAGCTGCGCAAGTGTCATAACTATGACTAATAAAAAATAAAAAAGGTAATTCTGACTTTATATCTCGCAATTCCGACTTTATATCTCACAATTCTGACTTTATATCTCACAATTCTGACTTTATATCACACAATTCTGACTTTATATCTCGCAATTCTGACTTTATATCTCGCAATTCTGACTTTATATCACACAATTCTGACTTTATATCTCGCAATTCTGACTTTATATCTCACAATTCTGACTTTATATCACACAATTCTGACTTTATATCTCGCAATTCCGACTTTATATCTCACAATTCCGACTTTATATCTCGCAATTCTGACTTTATATCACACAATTCTGACTTTATATCTCGCAATTCTGACTTTATATCTCGCAATTCTGACTTTATATCTCGCAATTCTGACTTTATATCACACAATTCTGACTTTATATCTCGCAATTCTGACTTTATATCTCGCAATTCTGACTTTATATCTCACAATTCCGACTTTATATCTCGCAATTCTGACTTTATATCTCACAATTCCGACTTATCTCGCAATTCCGACTTCGCAATTCCGACTTAATATCTCACAATTCTGACTTAGTCTCACAATTCCGACTTTATATCTCACAATTCCGACTTTATATCTCGCAATTCTGACTTTATATCTCACAATTCCGACTTTATATCTCGCAATTCTGACTTTATATCACACAATTCTGACTTTATATCTCGCAATTCCGACTTTATATCTCACAATTCCGACTTTATATCTCGCAATTCTGACTTTATATCACACAATTCTGACTTTATATCTCGCAATTCTGACTTTATATCTCGCAATTCTGACGTTATATCTCGCAATTCTGACTTTATATCACACAATTCTGACTTTATATCTCGCAATTCTGACTTTATATCTCACAATTCCGACTTTATATCTCGCAATTCTGACTTTATATCTCGCAATTCCGACTTTATATCTCACAATTCCGACTTTATATCTCGCAATTCTGACTTTATATCACACAATTCTGACTTTATATCTCGCAATTCTGACTTTATATCTCGCAATTCTGACTTTATATCTCGCAATTCTGACTTTATATCACACAATTCTGACTTTATATCTCGCAATTCTGACTTTATATCTCACAATTCCGACTTTATATCTCGCAATTCTGACTTTATATCTCACAATTCCGACTTATCTCGCAATTCCGACTTTATATCACACAATTCCGACTTTATATCTCGCAATTCTGACTTTATATCACACAATTCTGACTTTATATCTCGCAATTCCGACTTTATATCTCGCAATTCCGACTTTATATCTCGCAATTCCGACTTCGCAATTCCGACTTAATATCTCACAATTCTGACTTAGTCTCACAATTCCGACTTTATATCTCACAATTCCGACTTTATATCTCGCAATTCCGACTTTATATCTCGCAATTCCGACTTTATATCTCGCAATTCCGACTTTATCTCTCAATTCTGACTTTATAACTCACAATTCTGACTTTATATCTCGCAATTCCGACTTTATCTCTCAATTCTGACTTTATAACTCACAATTCTGACTTTATATCTCGCAATTCCGACTTTGTATCTCACAATTCCGACTTCATCTTGCAATTCTGACTTTATATCTCGCAATTCTGACTTTATATCTCGCAATTCCGACTTTGTATCTCACAATTCCGACTTCATCTTGCAATTCTGACTTAACACAATTGTGAGATAAAAAGTCGCAATTATCTTATAATGTTTTATTCTGTGGCGGAAACAAGCTTCCATACATATCTCATATCGCTCAGCACACTGTATTCACATAAAGTAAAATAATTTAAACTCCAATCAATATTTGTTCATTTATTTAATAATGTATTTATCTGTTTATTTGGCAAGTATATAAGGGGGATAAATGCACAGTTGCTATAAATGGCTAAATAACCCCAACATGCACGTACAAAAATAACTAAATATGGGTCTACTTCATATTTTATAAACTATTTAGCACTAAATCGTTCCAAGCGCAACTTAAAAAAGACTTTCAGGCTGTTCTGCATGAGAAAATGTCAAGTTACTGCATGTAAATATGGCAAAATAACTCTATGCATGACATTTTCAGGGAACTGTGCATTGATGTCATGACTTGATTACTGTGGTAAAGTGGCTGATTACTTTTATCATCAATACTTCATGGTGCTTTTGCTATTCAAATGCAACAGTTACTGTATTTGTCACGATCACATCTGAATAGACAGAAAACGCAAATATGAGAAAAGTGCATAAATAAGAGCTTTTTAAAAGCTTTTCTCATTCAATGTTCTGACATGATAATTCAGGCCTTTCAGGTTCTGCAGCTCCAGTGATGAATCTTTTGTCTCTGTGTGCTTTACCTCACGCTCGCTTTATGATTGTTCTGTAGGTGCTGTTTGTGTTCAAACCTCTTTTAAGAGTCGATATGGAAAAACACAAACAATACAGCATCTGTTTCTAGGCCTTGGGTTAAACTATGGAAAGATTATAACAGATGCTGCATCCCATTGGACTTATTATTAACGACACCGTCATATTATTCCACACACACACACACACACACACACTAAAGTGTTTCCATCTTCTTAACTGGCTCTTAAACCTTGGAAAGTTCACTTCACTCAGAGAAGACAAACTTCCTGCTTTCCAGACTGAGCAGTACCATGGTAAAATTAGGGTTCTTTAATACAGTATTACCATGATGCTGAATGATTACCATATTCATATAATACTTACAAACAAAGTACTGTGACAGTACCCTGGTAAAATGTCAGTATGCCATGGCACTTCAATATTTACCATGGTACATGTCCACATACGTGGTAATACCATCATGTTTTGTAAGTTTATTGTTTTCACCTCAAATTTACAAAAAAGTACTGTGACAGTACCCTGGTAAAATGATGGTATCAGATGCTAGTACCATGGTAAAATTACAGTATCACATGCTAATACCATGGCACTTCAATATTTACCATAGTACATGTTGAAAAACATGGTAATACCATAATTTTCTGTCTTTATTGTTTTCACCTCAAATTTACAAAAAAGTACTGTGACAGTACCCTGGTAAAATGATGGTATCAGATGCTAGTACCATGGTAAAATTACAGTATCACATGCTAATACCATGGCACTTCAATATTTACCATAGTACATGTTGAAAAACATGGAAATACCATAATTTTCTGTCTTTATTGTTTTCACCTCAAATTTACAAAAAAGTACTGTGACAATACCCTGGTAAAATGATGGTATCAGATGCTAATACCACAGTACTTTTAATATTTACCATGGTACATGTTGAAAAACACGGCAATAGCATTGTTTTCTGTAAGTTTACTGCTTTCATCTCAAAGTACTGAAGTACGCAGTAAACATTATAGCAATGCCATGGTTCTTTAATATAGTATGTACTATGGTACTGAATGATTACCATATTAATATGACTAATATAAGTACGGTGGCAGTACCATGATAAAATTATAGTATATCATGCTACCATGCTACTTTATTATTTGCATGGTACATGAACAAAAACATGGTAATACCATTGAATTCAATAGGTTTATTGCTATTCACCTTGAATTTACAAAAAATATTGTGGCAGTATCGTGGTAAAATGACAGTATTACATGCTAATACCATGGCACTTCCATATTTACCATGGTACATGTCAAAATATATGGTAATACCATTGTTTTCTGTAAGTTTACTGCTTTCACCTTAAAGTACTGAAATACGCAGTAAAGATTATGGTAATGCCATGGTTCTTTAATACAGTATGTACTATGGTACTGAAAGATTGTCATATTAATATAAGACCATATTAAAAAGTGCTTATAAAAAGTACTGTGGCATTACCATGATAAAATGATAGTATCACATGCTACTATAATATTTAAATGCATGAACAAAAACATGGTAATACTATCGTATTCTGTAGGTTTATTGCTTTTCACTTTGAATTTACAAAAATATATTGTGGCAGTACCATGGTAAAATGACAGTATTACATGCTAATACCATGGCACTTCAATATTAACCATGATACATGTCCAAAAACATAATTTTTTGAAAGTTTATTGTTAATTTCACCCTTTAAAAGTACTGTGACAGTACCCTGGTAAAATGATGGTATCAGATGCTAGTACCGTGGTACTTTTAATATTTACCGAAGTATGTCCAAAAACATGGTAATACCATTGTTTTATTGCATTTACAAGAAAGTACTGTGGTAGTACCATGGTAAAATGATAGTATCTCTACCATGAAACAATATTTGCATGGTAAACATTGTTTTTCGTAGGTTTATTGCTATTCACCTTGAATTTACAAAAAACTATTGTGGCAGTGTCATGGTAAAATGACAGTATTACATGCTAGTACCATGGTACTTTAATATGCACCATGGTAAAATGTGGTATTACCAACTTACATGTCTGTAAGTTTGTTTTTTTCACCTTAAATTGACAAAAACACTGTGGTAGTATGATAATATTAGGTGCTCCAAAGAAATACTTAATGGAGTTCAACTAGAGTTAAAATCATGGTACAAGGTGGTTATACCGTGGTATTTCCATCACTGATAATTGCAATATAATGCAGTAGTTTTGGGCAAAGAAGGAGTCTGGCGTGTCTCACCTCTTCACCCGGATGATCTGATCTCTCATGGGCTTGATGTCTTGGAAGCTCTGCTGGTTGACCAGGCTGTAGACCAGGATGAAGCCCTGGCCGTTCTTGATGTAGAGATCCCGCATGGACGCGAACTGCTCCGTGCCGGCCGTATCCAGGATCTCCAGCACCGACGGCGACGAGTCCACCTCGATCTCCTTGCGGTAGAAGTCTTCGATGGTCGGGTCGTACTTCTCAATGAAGGTCCCGGTCACAAACTGGACGGTGAGCGCGGATTTCCCGACGCCTCCGCTGCCGAGCACCACCACCTTATACTCGCGCATTGCGCACCGAGCCGAACCGACGTGACGCGCGTAATGGACCGAGCTAACAGCGTCCGAGCCGATCAGATGCCACGAGAAACTTGCCTTGAATATTGCAGAAGTCGAGCAGACGCGGTGCCATGGCTGGCTGTATTGCAACAGAGGCGCACAAAGAGCCAATGCGCGGACTTCATGGCATCTGTACGCATCTAGAAAACATCTGCGAGAAGAAATCACCTCGAAAAAGCCTGTTTGCGTGCGTAAAAACGCCGAACACATAGGGCATCATCACGCGTCCCCTCCCAGCTGCGTTCCAGAATAGAAGATGCACATTATTCTGCATCTTACAGTATCTTCAACCGCCATACTCTCGGGTGGAGACCTTCTGAAGCCAGAACACACATTCTCGGCTCGAGGATAGGAGTTTTATGGCGGGATTGATGCTCTGAGCGCTCAATAGGCGCGGAGGAGTGCGGCAAGCCACGCCCATCGTTCTTAATAAGGCAATGGTTGGGTGAGGTGGGCGGGACTTCCGCTTTTAACTTCGGCGCGGATGGCTACAGCCCCAGCTGAGCAACCAATGAGAGGCGGTGCGATAAATGATGCTGGGGATGCTGTTCCTATGGCAACAGCGCGTCGCCCGCATCAGCACCTGAAATAGAAAGCAACAGGGATGCGGCCATTGTGTGTGCACTGATGGAGGCTGCAGTGGCTCATGAAAGTATTTGAATACTTCTATTCATATCTGTAGGATCCTTTCACTTACTGTAGTTAGTCTTTATTTAAAAAAAGCCACTCATACATATTTCAGCATGTCTTTATGTAATACAGTCCCATACAGAGGAATATGGTGTGCAGTTCTTACCTCTTAATAAATGACCCATCTCCTCATGTCCAGGTCTACAGCTTTCATTAGACAGACGCGAGTCACATCAGATGTATAATGCATCAGCACTTCAAATCCTAACTAGTTTTGTACAAGCAACAGTAAATTGTCCTAATAAATCACAATGAAATGAAACTGTTGCAACAAAGTATGTTAATAAAGCAATAATTCAACCAAAAATGAAAAATCGGTCATATTTGCTCATTTAATGACTTTCCAATCCTGTGTGACCTTTATTATTCAGTGCAACAGTTATTTCCCATGCAATTACAATTAAAAAACGGACCATAAAAGTATGAAAACAGGTCTGAAATGTCATAAGGGTGAGTAAATATCATAATACTATTAATATTGAGTTTTGCACAGTAGACTTGCACAATTAATACAAGATCACTCAGTTTTAAATATAATGGTTTTAATGCCCTACCATGTTAAAAGGATGGTATCAGATGATAATACTGTTATGATTACAATATTCATATAGCATAGTATTTCTGTTACACACAATTGGATGGAAACAGACAGAAAATTTCAATTCTTTTGATGCATTTTCACTTTGTGCAAAAAGACGATGGAAACTGTGTTGGATACTCCAAAAAACACGGTATTACCATGGTACTTGTTCAGGGTTTCTGCAGGTTTTATGAAGGTAAATGTATTTTTAAAGACCTCCTTGAGACCAGGTAAAGAAAATGCAAGGAATAAATTAAAGGGAACACAATACGTCAATATGATTTCTATAGGGAGAAACACTTCAGTCTGAAAATACAACTTCCAACAGATCTCCATTACTTTTTCATTCATTTGACCAAAAAAAAAGTTTCTTGAATCGCTCTGCTCCCAACCACTACAACATGGAAATATCTTTTACTGAACCTTATGATCATAACGCACACAAGTGGAGATCTTCCTCAGTATTTGTGACTCATTTTCCAGTTCAAAAAAAGATTCTTAAAGTCCCCATGAAATCAAAATTGAAGTTTTTTGGCTTTTAGTATTAATACGTTCTGTAAGCTAGTGTGCTCCAAAACAATGACAAAACTCACATATAGAAGACTTACAGTCTCTCACTTCCACCAATTTGATGACATCACTCTGCACTTCAGATTCTCATCAGATTTTCTGTCCAATCAAATGCTCTAGAATCTGAAGCCCCGCCCCCTACATTATAAACAGACGCTGAAACTGCATATGAAATCGCTCACTTGTTCACACATTTACTATTTTCTACATGGCACATAGTGCACTATAGAGGGAACAATCAGACAGTGCACTATATAGGGGATAGGGAACGATTCAGACAGTCCACTATATAGGGGATAGGGAATGATCAGAGAGTGTACTATATAGGGGATAGGGAATGATCAGACAGTGTACTATATAGGGGATAGGGAATGATCAGACAGTGCACTATATAGGGGATAGACAACGATTCAGACAGTGCACTATATAGGGGATAGGGAATGATCAGACAGTGTACTATATAGGGGATAGGGGACGATTCAAACAGTGCAGTATATAGGGGATAGGGAATGATCAGACAGTGCACTACAGGGACGATTCAGACAGTGCACTATATAGGGGATAGGGAACGATCAGACAGTGCACTATATAGGGGATAAGGAACGATTCAGTCAGTGCACTATATAGGGGATGGGGAACAATTCAAACAGTGCACTATATAGGGGATAGGGAACGATTCAGACAGTGCACTATATAGGAGATAGGGAGCGATTCAGACAGTGCACTATATAGGGGATAGGGAACGATTCAGACAGTGCACTATATAGGGGATAGGGAACGATTCAGTCAGTGCACTATATAGGGGATAGGGAACGATCAGACAGTGCACTATAGGGACGATTCAGACAGTGCACTATATAGGGGATAGGGAACGATCAGACAGTGCACTATATAGGGGATAGGGAACGATCAGACAGTGCACTATATAGGTGATAGGGAACGATTCAGACAGTGCACTATATAGGGGATAGGGAACGATTCAGACAGTGCACTATATAGGGGATAGGGAACGATTCAGTCAGTGCACTATATAGGGGATAGGGAACGATTCAGACAGTGCACTATATAGGGGATAGGGAACGATTCAGACAGTGCACTATATAGGGGATAGGGAACGATTCAGTCAGTGCACTATATAGGGGATAGGGAACGATTCAGACAGTGCACTATATAGGGGATAGGGAACGATTCAGACAATGCACTATATAGGGGATAGGGAATGATCAGACAGTGCACTATATAGGGGATAGGGAATGATCAGACAGTGCACTATATAGGGAATAGGGAACGATTCAGACAATGCACTATATAGGGGACGATTCAGACAGTGCACTATATAGGGGATAGGGAACGATCAGACAGTGCACTATATAGGGGATAGGGAACGATCAGACAGTGCACTATATAGGGGATAGGGAACGATCAGACAGTGCACTATATAGGGGATAGGGAACGATCCAGACTCGCGGGTCAATTTGACCCCATTAGGAATGCATGGAATGCTTCAGTACATATAGAAAAACCTAAAAATGCTCAAAATTAATAAACTTTACCAAAAAATATTTTTTTTATAATGTCTACATGTGTATCTGAATGCATACTAGAGATAAACTCGAGAACTGACTTTAGGACCCAGCGGAACAGCTCATGTGCTCCATACAGGTAAATAAAATAAAAATATTATAAAAAATAAATGACATAAGCTTTCTGGGCCAAAAAAAAGTATAATTATAGGGCTTGAGGGACTGATTTGTTACAGAGTGGAAGTGTTATTCATTCTTTCAAGACTTCTTTTTACATTTGCATCTCAAGTAAATGCATCTTGATTTAAAGATGTTCAGATCAAAAAAGGGCCAAAATACTGAGGAAGACATTCATTTTTTGCAATGCACACAATAATTATCATGCAAACAGACAAAACCAATAAAGCACACATCCATCCTTTTTCGCTTTCTTTATTCATTTTGTCTCAATAGATTTTACACTATTTTTCTGGAACCAAAAACATTTGACTATATGACATAAAATAGCACATAATATATATATGCACAAATAAAACATTTAAAATGGTTACATGAAAACTAATATCATCCAAAGAGGGCTTGGTTTATAACTGTATCTCTGTGAACGTGTCGACGGGCTACTGCATCACTGATGGAAGTCAAGCAGCACAGCGTAAAGAAATACCCACAATCCCACTGAGGAGCAGGGCATCGAAAAGCATCAACACCTTTTGGCCTCTCGGTGACAATGCTCCGAAAATAAAAATAATAAACTCTTACATGTCTTAGTTATAGGTATAGTATATTCATATATAGATGGAGGTGAGACCTGTTGACACCCTAGTACATATTAATAGCTCTGAAACACAAAAGCTTAAAAACAATGGACTAAAGGTAAGGCAAAGTGTTTGGATACGCTGTGTCTGCTCAGTATATCAACTGATCCCAAAGTGCTTTTGTCACCATCAGTCAATAAGAAATCAACCGTTACTCTTGTCACATGTGCAGATTTTTTTCTCTATAGTGTAGATAGAAACATTCAATATATTTCTGTTTATTTTCTCAGATTAAATGGAAAAGAACTCCTTAATTTGACATAAAATACCATGCAAAGACGCTTACGGAATATTTAGTCCTCTGGTTTTTAACTAAAGCGATAAGACGACCATCACTGATTTGTGTCGCCATACCATATTCATTGTGCATCCGTTTGAAATGAACATCCTACAGTCACAGGAAATCAAAGTGCAATCGTTAAGCTGTTAAACAAACCAGGACAACTTTCATAAATAATATAAAAAGTACTTGAGATCCTTTGTCAATTAAAAATGGGGGAACGCTAGAGTCGCTTCTTAAGTTACGTCACACTATTGTAACCGGTGAGTGTTTACTGCTATCTTAAACGTTGCACGCCGTTAAATGCTACCGGAAAATCTCCTGGTAATATAATCTCGACATAAAATAGGAAATGTTCCAATATCTGCTTTACAATCTAACGTTTTGCAGTGCTCTAAAAGAAAATGAAACGAAAGAAAATAATCAACTTAACAATTACATCATTTACAAAAATACCAAAATTTAGTATTCGCAACTTTAGGTTGCCACAGCAACAACTTAATATTATTATGAAATAACTATCTTACTACTGAGAATTTATTTATTTTTTTTTTACATTTTTTTTTCTATTTTAGATTTTTTTTTTTTGGTAAAACATTACCTATACAATAAACATATTTTTTTTTACATAACACAAGCAGTTCTACAGCCTGGCTTGCGCTGCGACGCGACGTCCCGACGCGAGATCTAGAAGCGGCTCCTGATTGGCCGAGGCCGCTTTAAGGACGAGCGCGTGTAGCCAAGCCCGGCTTAATAAATTACATTCATTTTTTTTTTTTTTTAAAATAGGTTACACCATTGTTCCGTGTTCTAGTATTTAACAAAACAAAATGAATGACAATAAAATATATTTAAAATCACTTTCCACTTCAAAAATTACATTAAAACTGTAACTTTTGGACAAAAAAAACCCTAATAGAAAAAAAAAGAAAAAAAAAAAGACCAGTGCCTTATTCCTGCGAAACCAAACGCCTCTCTGTGGATTGTCTGTGTTAATTGAGCACCATGAAAACACATGATGTTTCTGATTGGATGATTAACGCAGGCATGCACACGCTCACATCGATGCACAAACACACGCGTCGCCCATCAGAAATCAGGCCGTGTGCACTTAATCACGCTCAGAAGCTGCAGAATCTGTCAATAATTTGAACAAAATAAGAAAATGCATGTTATTCTTTATTTAGTACTGTCCTGAATAAGATATTTTACATTAAAGATGTTTACATATAGACAAAAAATGACCCCGTTCAAAAGTTTATGAACCCTTGATTCTTAATCCTGAGTGTCGTTCCCTGGATGATCCACGGGTGTTTGTTCTTAAATCCCTCGTTTTAACTGCCCGACGTTCTTCAGAAAAATCCTTCAGGTCCTGCAAACTCTTCAGTTTTCCAGCATCTTCTGCATATTTGAACCCTTTCCAGCAGTGACTGCATGATTTTGAGATCCATCTTTTCACACTGAGGACGATTGAGGGACTCAAACATAACTATTAAAAAAGGTTGAAACATTCACTGATGCTCCAGAAGGAAACAGGACGCATTAAGAGCCGGGGGTGAAAACTTTTGCACAGGATGAAGATGAAGATGAAGATGAAGATGAAGTACTGCCCTTCAGAAGCAACAGAAGATTCTTACATGTTTCCCGGAAGACACATTTAAAGGCATAGTTCACCCAAAAATCAAAATTCAGTCTGTTTACTCACTCTCAAATTGTTCCAAACCTCGTCCCCCCATTGACAACTATAGCATTTTTCCCCTACTATGGTAGCGAGATTTGTTTGGTTACCAACATTCTTCCAAATATCTTCCTTTGTGTCAATTTGAGGGTGAGTAAATGGTAGAACTATCCCTTTAAGTACAATTTACCTTGATCTTCAAATTCAAAAGTTTTCACCCCCCGGCTCTTAATGCGTCATGTTTCCTTCTGGAGCATCAGTGAATGTTTCAACCTTTTTTAATAGTTGTGTTTGAGTCCCTCAATCGTCCTCAGTGTGAAAAGATGGATCTCAAAATCATAAAGTCACTGCTGGAGAGGGTTCAAATATGCAGAAGATGCTGGAAAACTGAAGAGTTTGGAGGATCTGAAGAACAAGGGACTCAAGAACAACGTGGATCATCAGGGAACGACGCACAGTATTAAGAATCAAGGGTGTGTAAACTTTTGAACAGGGTCATTTTAATAAATTAAGCTTTTTTTTGTCTTGTGGACTTCAGGATAGTACTAAAAAAATAACATGCATTTTGTATGATCTCTCTTATTTTGCTCAAATTATTCACAGATTCTGCAAAGGGGTGTGTAAACTTTTGAGCACTGTTTAACTGTATTCCAGGTTAAAAGAAAACACCATTCAAATGAAAACGATGCTGTTTAGTAAGAAAACGACAGAACGGACAGTCCTGACTCGACAACAAAACTGCTTAAGAACACACCGCTATGACAATCGTTCACCAAACTCAAACGTCACGCGTTACAGACATTTAGCTCGTCCTTTACATTTCCCATGTCAACAGAAAAATCCACATTCCACCTATTCAGTCTTGCACCATGTGTTGTGTAATGAGACAGACCGTGATGTGTATGAAATGCATTTAACGTGTTTCTCGTCTCGTTTCTTTCATCCGAATTGGCCGAGATGATTTCGGGAGCGTCGCTTGAGTGTTTTCACAACCCCCAACCCCACATAAAGTCATCTTCTCAAGATGCTTGCTGTGTAAAATAGATTTCTTAGGCACTTCTAACTGTTTATCAAATAAAACAGGATTATCGGCGAGAGCGCAGAGATCGTCTACTGCAACGTTTCGCCCTCTCCTCCTCCTCCTCCTCCTCCTCACGTGTTTTCCGTTCGCTGGGCACCGTGTGATTGGGACAACGAACCGGCCCCAGACAAACTGGAGAAGTCCGTCTCGTGTGTGAGTTTGTTTACAGCAGCTCTCCAGTTTTAATGTAAGCCCTTGGCACGGGATAGAAGCCAGAGTCGACTCCCTGATGACACGTCGAAATCATTCACCGTCCATTTAAAAACAAAAAAGGAAGGAGTAAAACACAGTCCTTTAGCAGAGACGGAAAGGAGGTTGCATGGCACGTGGTTTGCCACATTCTCTACTGCGTCAGAGTAAACCTTTCTTTGGCCGTTGGGGATGAAGAACGAATCGTTTCCGAAGACGGATCGGCTCAAGTCCAAGAAGGAGAAACAGGGAGGGAGGCGCATTCTGACCAGTAGACAATCTTCTTTTTTGTCCGCCATGTGACATTCGGTGTTGTGTATTAAAACAAAAAATAAAAAAAATTAAAAAAAATCAAGCAACCCCTCTTTCCCCTATCCGGAGGGTTTCATGGGGATGTTAAGACATACTCTTCAGGAGACGTCCTCCCGTTCAAGACAATCAAGCACTTATTATTAAGCACTATTTCTGACAGTGCAAACCGTGTGTGTGTGTATGTGTCTGCTCAGGGTGAACATTGTGCATTTGTTTTTCATTTAAAACAACCATGGGAGAAAAATACACATTATCTGACGGGTGAGCGATCATTCAGATGAATCTCACTTATGAAACGTGCTGTACAATTGACATTATATATATATATATATATATATATATATATATATATGAGAGTTTTGTTTTTTTTATCTCTTTTGTTTTGAAGTTAGAAACCGGTTTCTGAGCATAACAGGTGTGTGTGTGTGTGTGTGTGTAGTGGCTTGCTAACGTGTTTACGCTTTATCATGCAGGTTGCTGTAGTTCTAACGGGGAGGGCAGGTCGTATTTACACGGGGATGTTTTTGGGTTTCTCAGAGCAGCTTCCTGACACCCCGTTCCTCTCCGGTGGTTTACTTCAAGATGATCTGTGCAAACAGAGGGAGACAAACACAAAACAGCATCTGGGCGTTAGTAAAGGCATCACAATCCATCTTAAGTGCTCTGACTTATAGTGACGTCTGCATGGCGTAACACTGTTTTATGTGTCCGTGTCGATACAGATGATGCCGATGGATGTGCATGCTATTTATTGAGCGTATGCATGTTCATGTGGTTATGAGCGCATCGTTTGCACTGTAGCGACTCAAAAAAACTCCCTAAAAAAGATCGTCTTAGTGTTTGGTCTTCTCAGGTGCAAAAAGCAGCAAATGCAAAGGACTTGGTCTTATTTGCATGCTTTGAACAATGAACACTGTTTGAAAGAGTCTCTTCTGCTCACCAAGGCTGCATTTATTTGACCAAAAATACAGTAAAAATAGTGAAATATTATTACAATTTTAAAACTGATGTTTTCTATGTGAATATATAGTAAAATGTAATTTATTCCTGTGATCAAAACTGAATTTATCATCATTACTCCAGTCTTCAGTGTCACATGATCAAGTTTAGATGATTTATAAATTAATAAATTTGCATATATATATATAAAAATTATTTTCTGTAATATTGTAATGTATATACGTAATATATTATAAACAGCATATATTACATAATATTAAAAATCATTACAAAGAGATTAAATAATGTAAATATATGCAATTATATTTATATTAATTTATATAATCATAAATATATATTTTTATCAACAGTAAATATCACTATATTAATGTAAATATACAAAATAATGTATTTTTACAAAAATAAAAACAAATACATTACATAAAAAATATAAATATAGAATTCTGAAGCTTTACATTTTATATGTGCATATCTGAAGTTCTCATTTCTTAAAAATATATATATATTTTTTTAAATATCATTGTACTAATAATGTAAATATATATTTGATTAAAATAATACATACATTATATAAATGTAAATATGATTCTATACACCTTTACATTTTAAATGTGCATATCTGAAGTTTTTTTACTTTAAAAAATATTTTAAATATATTGTAATACTTATTTTTAAAATATCATTATATTAATAATGTAAATATACATTAAATATATTACATAAGTAATATAAATATAGAATTCTAGAGATTTAAATTGTACATGTGCATATCTGATTTTTTTTTTTAAATATTTTAAATATATTTTAATACTTTTTTTAAAAAATAACATTAAAAACAGCTGTTTTCTATGTGAATATATAGTAAAGTGTAATTTATTCCTGTGATCAAAGCTGAATTTATCATCATTACTCCATTATAAATGTCTTTTACTGTCACTTTTGATCAATTTGATGCATCCTTGCTGAATAAAAGTAGTAATGTCTTTCAAAAAACATTAGCATATATAGCTTTCTTATTATTTTGATGCAATTTTGTGTTAAAATGCCAACTTTGGCAGGCTAATCAATGCATACAAAAAAACGATGCGTTGCATACTGCAAGAGTATGCTAGTATGCGAGTCGAACACAGCCAGGTCTGTGGATACAGTCAGCACTCACTCATTTCATCCGCTTATATAACAGGGTTTATTAGAGGTGGGAATCAGCAAGGCCTCGGGTCACACTGCAATATTTTAAAGTCTTTGTGTGTTTTTCTGCAGGTTTTAAATTCTTCTGCATGCATGCATGTGGTTGTAAATACCAGAGTAACGTAAACCCGTTCGAAATACCTCAAACAACATCATATATAAATCAATAATATTTTATGATATAGCTGGTCGAGTGTCCCAAAGTGTGTGGGTCGTACAGCTAATCTTCTGCCTGGATCCAAGACATCTTGAAATGTATTATTAAAGTAGCCCAAGACAAACAGTAAAAGCGCAGTGTGATCAGGAACCCAAGCTTCACATCCTAGCTTAGTCACCAAATGTGTGAAGTTACTATGAAACACGTCAGCGCTGAGAGCAGAGCACTGAGGAGACAGTGTGACAGCCGGCTGCACCGCGGCATGATGGGAAAGCAAGGCCAGAGAGGGTTCACATGCAAGAAGCTACACAGAGCCCGATGACACAGTGGCAATGTAAAGAACAGCGACTCTATGGTGTTGTATGTGGTGTAAAGCAGGTTTAGCTGCATTAGTTGACAAATATGTCATTTATTTTGGATTACTGCATTAATAAACCCCATGAACAATTTGACCAGCAGTTTTCTGTCCTGGTTTGTAATAAATGAAGTACCAACGTTAGACACACTGACAAACCACGATACACTACTTGCTATTGATAAACAGAGGGAGCTAGGATTTATCATTTATAAATATATAGAAAAAATATATATACAGCTCTGGAAAAAACTAAGAGACCACTTAACATTGTGTAGCTGTATATTAGTTATTATAATTTATATACTTAATATGTAATTTATCAACAGCATATAAGATTACATATTAATAATTATTAGAAATAAATTACAATGTAAATATTTGCAATTTTATTTTTGATATATTACATTTATATAATCATAAACACATTTTTTATCAACAGTAAATATCACTATTAATGTATATACATTACAAAAACAAAAACAATACATTACATAAATAATATAAATATAGAATTCTAGAGAATTATTAGAATAGAATTAAAAATAGAATACAATTCTATTTTTAATACTTATTTTTCAAAATATCATTAATCATGTAAATATACATTACTTACATTACATAAATAATATAAATATAGAATTCTAAAAATGTTAAAAACTGTCTAAATTTTTTTTCATTTTTTAAAAATATTTTAAATATATTTAATACTTAAAAAAAATACCATTATATTAATAGTGTAAATATACTTACATTATTTTAAATGTGCATATCTGAAGTTTTTTTTTTTTACTTATTTTTTAAAAATATCATTATAATAATAAATTAAATACATTACATAAATAATATAAATATAAATTCTAGAGCATTTAAAAAAAAAGAATATATGTTTAACACTTTAAAAAAAAATACCATTATATTAATAATGTAAATATACTTTATTAAAATAATACATGCATTATAGAACATAAATAATTGATTCTATAGACCTTTAAATTTTAAATGTGCATATTTGAAGTTTTTTTTATTTTAAAAAATAGTTTTAATACATCTTTTTAAAAATATCATTATATTAATAATGTAAATATACATGAATTACATTAAATAAGTACAGAACTCTATAGCTTTAAATATTAAATGTGCATATCTGATTTTTTTCCTTTTTTTTTTTTAAATATTTAAAATATATTTAATACTTATTTTTAAAACATTATTAATACTTTAAAAAAACATTATATTATTAATGTAAATATACTTTATTAAAATAATACATACATTACAGAATGTAAATATTTGATTCTATAGACCTTTAAATTTTAAATGTGCATATTTGAAGTTTTTTTATTTAAAAAAATAATATAAAAGTAATTAAAATAATATATACATTACAGAATGTAAATATTTGATTCTATAGAGCTTTACATTTTAAATGTGCATATCTGTTAAAAAAATATGTTTTATATATTATTTTAGATTGCTGTAAAATATAAATTCTACAGCCAAGAACTAAAAGCCACTAAAACTCATAAAGCTTTTTAAATTTTTTTTTTTTTTTTTTTTTGCAGCTACATGGTTGCAAACATTATTTACATTAAAATCAAGTAATTGCAGACAGGCCATATAAATAAATAAAAAAGGTTTCATATACGTTGATAGTAGATTAAAGTTTTACATTTAAATGAGCGTTTGGAAATAAATGTCTCTGTCCAGGAGGGGGCGCTGCTGCCCTACACCTGAAGCTGCCCGTGAACTCTTCACATCAGACACAGGCCAGGCACGTCCCAAAAGCCTCCGAGTCCCACTAAACACTGAGTCTCAGGCTGTGTTCGAAATGGCATACCAGCATACTTATGTTTTCTACCATATTTTCTGTATGCATGGAGCACCCGGATGACCTACTATATTTGCCATCAGTACGGAAGCTGTGTTCAGCATGGCATACTGCCATACAACTACTCCTATGTTGCAGTATGCAGTGTGTATACTGTGAATAGTATGCATGGAATTCCTGCATTACCTACTACATTTGCTGAAACCTGATGTATGGATCTGAGGACACTGCATGGGATATGTTTTCCCACAATGCAACGCGCTCCATGTGACGTTTCATCTGCGTGTAGAATTCGGCGTGAGTGAACTGGAGGCGGGGAATAATTATTAATGTAACACTTTTATAAGTACACATATACATGTTAGGGTTAAGTACAAACTAGCTGCGTTTCCGGAAACACTATGGTTAGTAGCACATGATTTGCACTGTAATCTCTACGGCACGTTTCCGATCAAGTCAAATCAAGTCATCTTTATTTATACAGCGCTTTAAACAATACAGATTTCAAACAGCGTTACAGTGATAACAGGAAAATAATGATTCAGAGATGCAAGCAGAGGTCAATGCTTCATGTTCGAAAAAGTAAATAGTGTTATTGTTCCGCTGAAGTGCGTTTAGTGTTATGTAATCAGTTTAATTTTTTTCCCAAATTCTGTTTTTTTCCATTTTTTATTTTTCTGGATTCCGTTTTAAGTTTTTTTGACTCAATTTTAATGGTTAAATTACATTTTAGTAATCAAAAAGCATGTCTAATTAATTAAAATCATGAAACTCAAACAATTGAACAATTTATTAAGTTGTTTAGGGCCCTATGAAAAATGTTTTTTTTTTTTTTCTCCATATTTACATTTTTTTTGGATGGTTAAATACAATTTTAATAATCAAAAGGCATGTCTAATTAATTAAAATATACATGTTTAGGGCCCTATGAAATTCCATTTTATTTTTAACAAATTCTGTGCTTTCTGTTTGAAGTGTTCTGGATTTTATTTTAATGGCTTTATTAAATTGTAATAATCAAAAAGCATGTCTAATTAATTGAATTAAAAAAATATATATTTTTACTAATATTTTTTTACTTTTTTTTTCTCATTTATATGAAATGTTTTTCTTTTCAGAAATTTTTTTCTTTGGCCAGAAATCAAACGGAGGCATAAAACATTAATTTAATTTAATTTAATTTATCTTTTAATTTATCATATGAAATTAAACTTTTTTTGTCAGACAAAGTGCTGACAAACTGAGCTTTACTGTTCAAATTAAAACATGGAAGAAAAAATGTGATTATTACTTAAAATAAAGTCTTAATGATTGTTATTATTAGTGTTAGTATTATTATTACATTGAGACGTAGCTAAATTCTACTGTACAACAGTAATATATTTCTGTTATAATTTCTTCAGGTTGAACCAAACTTTTATTTTGACGGGTTGTCGTGAAGAGCTTTGAGTTTCTGTGTCTGTATGTTTATGATATGATAGTTTTTGGTAAAATGCTGATGAAGTGACTCTGGAGATGAAGTTGATGCGTTCATGTCCTCATACAGAGAGACGGCAGAGGCTGAAAACACCGCGAGCGTCACGCGTGCTTCATTCATTCACACAGAGACACGCAGATCATGCAGGATTCATACTTAAATAGTCTTTTTGTGGTTTAATATTTACAGACACTAGTCTATATCGCGATTTGATTTAAGTGTACTGACCTACTTTTTTACTATTCATCAAAAATTCGACAAATTTCCGTGACATTCCGCGTTATACAGTAAATTCCGTTTTTATGACTGGATTCTGCAATTCCGTCCACGTTTTCTGCATCACAGAAATCATAGGGCCCTAATTTAATGCCATAATATTGAACTTAAGACTTTCTGCTCCAATTTAAGCCATTTAAGGCTTTAAAGGTGCAGTGTGTAAATTTTAGCGGCATCTAGTGGTGAGGTTGTGAATTGCAACCGCCTACCGCTCACCCCTCCCTTTCGAAGCACATAGAGAAGCTACGGTGGCTGACACAGGACAAAAATGCCGTCGTCTGAGACAGCAGAGAGTAGCTAACGCTCTGTAGAGAAGTTTGTCCGTTCAGGGCTACTGTAGAAACATGACATAATGCAAAATGGCGACCCGCGGTGTGTGTAGATAGAAACGGCTCATTCTAAGGTAATAAAAACATAACGGATCATTATGTCCACTGAAAACAGTTATGTATATTATATTGCACTTCTGTCAATAGATCCTCATGAATACTACACACTGCACCTTTAAATTGTGGAAGGTCAAATTAAGACTTTTTTAAGACCCGTGGAAACCCTGATTTGTTCAGTGTAGAGCAAAAATACAAAAAAAAAAAAAAAAGATTTTAATCGAAAAACATGATTTAATTTCACCGAATCAACTTGACTTTACACCAACAAACAGAATTTTTATGGGTTGGATCGAGACCGTTGGTGAGGACAGTCGAAAGGTTTGAAAAACGAATGTTTAGCACATTTATTTGTAAGGTAACACCCTGCACTACTCTGAAACATTGTTGCATATTGTATACTATTTCACACTATTCTTACAAAATAGTATGCACTGGGCAGTAAGTTAGTGTGCCATTCCGAACACAGCCTCAGCTCAGTAGATTATAACGTGACCTGCGTTCATCTGCTTCAAGCTAAAGTCGTCACCTCAAAGCTGCAGTCAAGTGTTTGTTTATGCCTCCCTCGCTCTCTCTCTCTCTCACTCACTGCATAATTAAACTCATGTGTGAGATTAGCGCTTGCGGCGATGACTCAGCGGACGCTGCTGGTTCTGTCTGTCTGGGTCTGAGACTGACGCAAACACCAGAGAAAGGCCTCTGTGTTCCTTCTCCAGCTCTGAAAACCTGCATTAAATCACGACTGAGAACAAACATCACCAGTCTGAAGTCATCTAGTCCGAGAAGCATCTGCTAAATGTATAACGTAAATATTCACATTTCGCTTTTGCACATTTCAAGCCAGCATAAAATTTTAAGTTGACTATTTATTTTCTTAATTTATATTTCTGGCCTTATAGTGAACAAATCAGTGGTGCACGTTATTCTAAAGAAAACAAATGTTTTCATAATCTTTCATTTATTTTCAGCCAACATCACCATCAAATCGATTTCAAAATCCTGGGGTTTTGATATTTGCAGTATTGTATTTTTTTTTTAATTAATTGTAATACTATTTAATAATAACATTGTTTTAAATTTAAATTTAAACTTATAGTATTTATTTCATTAATATTTAATAATTTAATAATAACACTGTTTTTACAACTGCTACTACTAACATTTTAATATTCCTTGTAATAATATTTAATAGTTTAATAACAGTATTTGTAAATGAATTATTATGCTATTATTTTATAAATATTAATTAAAACATATATAAAACTCCTCACATTTTTCCTGTTTTACATGGAAATAAGTCAAGATAATTAAAAAAACAGAATTGAAATATTTTGACATAAAATGAATATATAAAAATGTAATAATATATAAATGTATACAATATATACAAATATATAATTACCAAATTATTAAAATACTAATAAAATTATTATTATTAACATCCTTGTTATTATTATAATTAATACTGTTATTATTTTTGTTGTTATTAGTATCTGTTTTATATTTTAACATTTATTTCTCTTGGGTTTTGACATTTACAGTATTTAATTCATTAATAATGATAACAACAACATCTTAAAATACATTTTAATAATTTAATAATGACATTGTTTTAAATTTACAACAACTACTACTAACATTTTAATATTTATTGCAATAATATTTAAGTTTAATAGTATTTTTAAATTAATTATTATTACTATTATTTTATAAATATTAATTAAAAAATAAAATATTACTATTATTATATAAATATTAAATCAATTTAAAATATTATTATCGTTATTATTAATAATGAATTTAACAATACTGTACATTTCCAAACCACAGAAAAATGTCTAAATTTTGCAGGGCACAGGGCATTATCCAAATAAAAACGGCTGCAAAACAACAGTTCATGTTCAGTGTCAGGATTTGTGGCTCTACACTAAATCCTAATCGGTTATGAAAGATATTGTACGATTAAAACATTGTATGATCTGTTAGGTGCAGTACTTGATTCTCCTGCCAGGTGGCGCTGAAGAGCCTTAAACCGCCCGGCAAGAGACCCTCAGGAACCAGGTTCAATTTCACATGATAAGACTACAAATAACCCTCAACGTCCCAGTTCCTGAGAATATTCAGGCCCCGCGAAACAACAGGAAGAGCCGCTCGGTGACAGGAAGGCTCCGTTTAAGAGCGACGGAAGTGGGAAAGCCCTCAAAGTCTCCTTATGTGAACCCCTGGGCGAACAATACCAAAGAATGGGAGCGGTCCGAGTATGCATGACGGGAACTGATTAAAGATGCCGATCTTTCATAACATTATAGCACTATTGTGCACGATTGTGGGTGCAGTCTGACCTCTGAGTTTCTGTTCATGTGCACAACAGGAGTTCATGAGCAAGTCTGCGGATACTGTCAGTCGGACGCCGTAATTGGTCGTGAACGTCACGCATATTCCCTCCTACTGCACCATTTTTAGCGCCATCCTGGTTCTGCAAAACTCACCTTCCCAACCCAGAGCGGGAGAATATGTGGAAATGATTGTATGTTGTGGAGTGAGGTGTGTATTTTTAGCTCGACACCAGACGTGTGTTTCATCAAGATGAGGAAGGATATCTCGACATCAAAATAAAGCAAGGACATGCAGAACAAAACAAGAAAATAATGCAACACAACACAACTACTATTTGCCAATGTGCGAGCTCTGAATAAGCACCGATCCGTCCGAATAAATGCATTCGATTTTGCGACTCGTGCCAATGAATTCGAGGCAAAGTGCTTATTCAGAGCTCAGGGATTTATGAAAGAAAGCTTTTAAAAGGAGCAAACCTGATTGGCTGGTGCTGTTGTTGCGTAGGGGACACTTGTGGCAGGAGTTGTTGCTGCAGAGACAGTAGCAGGCGTAGCACTGTACATCATGGGTACTTTTTCAGGAAGGGAACCATGGAAGCAATGAACAGGTAGGTGGAGCATTATGGAAACCAATGCAACAGGTTGGTAGGGTTTTTGTTGTTTGTTTTTTGGTTTTGTTGTTTAGCAATGGTGTTTATTACAGAGCAGCGAGCCATCGTTAGGTTAAACCAGCAGATGGCATGCAATCACGATGCAAAGCGAGAGAAGCATGGGAAAAATAAAACAAAAACAAAGAGGAAAAAGGCTGATTACAATCACCTCAAGGAAATTTATCACCATAATCAGTTGTACCCAGAGAAGTCTGGCATGGGCGGTTAGTGCGGTCTCGCGCAGATCGGGCGAGGCTTTTAGAGAAGTATTGATCCTACGATCTACGGAAACTATTATAATGGCTCAATTATGATCAAGTGGGCTATTTCTCTAGGAAACTGATCAAATTTCCCAATCGATAGTACACAACACAAGACAATGCCTATTATTATCAGCCTGTTCGCTTGGATCTGGTGTTTTCACACTAATACTGTTTAAACGACTCTAAGACGACAGTTTAAAACAATGAAATGATGATGATAATAATAATAATAAAAATAATAGCCACTGTGAAAAAATGTGAAATTAACTGTAATTTAAAAAATGTATGTAAATATATAAAATGTAAAAAATAATAATGTGAATATAGAAACTTAAAATTATTGTTAATAATAATCATAATAATAAAATGATAAAATCCACTGTAAATGAGTAGTTTAATAATATATGCATATGTAAAATACATACAAACTTAAATAATTACAATTTAAAACAATAATAATAATAATAACAACAATAAATGTCACTGTAAAAATTGGCATTTAAAATGAATTCAAATAAAATGAATAATATAAATGTATAACATTTATAAATAATACATTAAAAAATTGCATAAAATGTATAAAAATAAATAAATATATAATAGATAATTGTTACGAATTTCTAATCATAATAATAATAATAATAATAATAGCGTCACTGTAAAAATTATTAAAATGAATTACAATAAAATGAATTACATAAATGTATAATATTTAATTCTTTTTTAAAAATGTAATTTATAAAAATAAATAAATATATAATAAATAATTATAGCAAATTTCTAATTTATATAAATGTATATTATTTATAAATAATAAATTATATAAATGTATAATACTTATAAATAATAAATAAATATATACTAAATAATTACAGCAAATGTGTAATTTATATAAGTGTATAATATTTATGAATAATAAAATCACAAATGTATAACATTTAATTTTTTTTAAAATAAATATATAATAAATAATTATAGCAAATTTCCAATTTATATAAATGTATAATATTTATAAATAATAAATTATATAAATGTATAATACTTATAAATAATAAATAAATATATACTAAATAATTACAGCAAATGTGTAATTTATATAAGTGTATAATATTTATGAATAATAAAATCACAAATGTATAACATTTAATTTTTTTTAAAATAAATAAATAGATAATAATTATAGCAAATTTATAATTATAATAATGTGATTGTAAAAAAATGGGATTATAAATAAGACAAACTGAATATGAAATATAAAATATATAGAATTCAGATAATAATAATAGCCGTCACTGTAAAAATTTGTATTTAAAATGAATAAAAAAATGAATTACATAAATGTATATTTATAAATATAATTTTTTTTTAAATATATAATAATTATAGCAAATTTCTAATTTATATAAATGTATAATATTTACAAATAATAAATTAAATGTATTCTATAAAATGTATATGTATATATATAATTATAGCAAATTCATAATTATAATGATAATGTGACTGTAAAAAAAATGGGATTTTAAGTAAGACAACAAACTGAATAATATGAAATATAAAATACAACAATAATATAACAATAATAGCCAATGTAACAAAAGGGAATTTGAAATAATTTAAAGTAAATTGAATAATATGAATATGTAAAATATATAGAATTACTATAATAATAAAAATAACCACTGTAAATAATTAATAATGAATTTAAAAATACTGTAAATTGCAGAACTCCAAAGAGAGGAATGTGAATATTTCAAACACACAGAGCGCTCTTGCAGGTGAACAGAAGCAGAATAAAGCAGAAAACAGATGCACTGATCAGATTCTGGTGCTAGTTTGATGTAATAGCTTGTGTGACGTTACAGTCAAGGGTTATTAAGCTTCAAATCACCTGTAAGAGCGACTAGGGAAAACAGACAGACAGGAAGAGGAGGAACCTACCAATGCTGCTAGCAGGAGCCATGCACAGAACTGACCCTGTGACCATGCAGTGAAGAGTGGAGAGAGGTTAATAGGGAAGAAAAACATATTAGACACAGAGCCAGAGATTCAGTATTCAGCATGCCATACAAATCCAATTAAGCTTGTCATTATAGATCGCTCGCTCCACCGTTTCGTTATTCCGGTAAAAACCTCGGTGTATTCCAGGAAGATAAACTGGATCAATATTCGCAAAGGGCCGCAATGAGAGGACAGGAGCTTAGCGTTGTGAAATTAGAGCGCAGTGTAGGAGAAGAGGAAGAGGGCAACAGGGCAGAGAAGGAAGACGGCTGAAAATCAGCCACACACACACACACACATACATACACAAGAGAGTCATGCGGTGAGGGAACAGCCACTCCTACGGTTAAAATAGACTGCTGTTACAAAAGAGCCAGAGCTGGAGAAGAGGGAGGAACGGGGGCACAGAAGGACAGCTAAAAGGAAACACAACCACCATGTGGGTGTGTGATGACAAAATACACCTACGACGGATTAGACTCGCTCAAGACCCTACGCACAGAGAGAGTTTATTCTGTGTTTATTGTTATAAAAATACTGCAGGAGATACGCCTACAGGTGAAGAGTGATCGTAGGTGGATTATACTGCTATTGTTTACTGTGATTCATGTCAATGTCGGCTTTATCAGCCATTAATCCACTGATATTTGGCTATTTAACATTATCAGCAAATCTTTTCAAATGAATACACATAATAATAATAATAATAATAATAAAACAATAGTACTACTACTACTACTAATAATAATAATAATAATAATAATAATAATATGTGTAATCAGTTGAAAAGATTAATACAGATAATAAAGACTATAAATAATATAGATTACCAAAGACATTTTGTTTTAAAATAATTAAAATGTTCCTGCAATTTTCGCCCGGCGATATATATATTAATCAGACAATATTTAGCCATTTGCAACTTTTTAAATGTTTTAAGATTTTAAAAAAATCTTAATAATTTAAAAAAAAACTTTCATTTTAAGAAGTTAATTTTATGTATTAAGTATATTTTTTATAAATAAATAAATAAATATAAATATATATATATATATATATATAAATTTACTTCTTAAAATGAAAAAAAAAAATAAAAAAAATAAAAAACATTTAAAAAGGTGCAAATGGCTAAATATTGTCTGATTAATTTTCATGGCCGATATATCGCCTGCCGAAAATTGCAGGAACATTTTAATATTGATATTATATCTTACCCAAGATTAACATGTCTGAAAAACATTAAATTATTATAATTAATTATAATTAATATATATATATATATGAGGATCAATTACAATAATTTAATGTTTTTATATATAAAAACATTTTTTATTTATGTATATTTATTTATTTTATATATATATATATATATATATATTTTTTTTTTAAGCAATTTTATAGTGATAGACAATATATCACCATGTTTATTTAAATTAATTACAAATATCTCGTTGTCAAATAGCCGTAAATATTGTATATAATATAAATATAAAATGTTTTAGCAATTTTGTAGAGATCGATATATCGGCCAGGCTACATTTGCAAAAGATTTTCAAAAGAAGAAGCACAATTTTCAAATATTTCAAAGAGTATATTAAGTCCATGTTAACTGTCACTGTAATTTTGTGCACATCTTAATTGTTCATAATCCAAAAAATTGCATTACGCATGTATATTACAGCATTATGTGTTGGCCCCTATTGATGGGAGTCAGATATATAATCTGTACAGATCAAAGCACTTTATTTTCAATCTATGGCCGGCTATGATTTTTAGATCATAGAACCTCATACTTCCATTAACGCCCTTGAAATAACGTGTCTTGTTAAAAAACGATCCCTCGAAGTTATGCATTAGTATTCCATGCACTCAGTGCATGCAAAAGGGACAAACACCTGTTTGGTTATTAAAGACGTTACGCCGGGATCGCAGGAGAGAAGAAGGGTGTAATGTTCAGAGGGTGACCCAGGGATTAATACGAAGCAGTGTGTGTGTGTGTGTGTGTGTGTGTGTGAGAGAGAGTGCATGCGTGTTCTTACCTGTGGGAAAGAACGCAGCGGTGGGCTGCTGAAGCTGTGCGTTAGCCAAAGCCTGTTGGTAGTGCAAGACACTGGGGTTGAAGAGAGTACTGGCCCCGTTACTCTTTTCTAGTGCTGGTCTCTTTGGTAGGGGCTGCAGGACTCCATGGGGGAACGCCTGAGCGTGGCCACACGTGAAAGAGAAGACATGCGTGAGTTAAACGGAGGTTTGCACGCATCCACGTACACAAATATCAATGCACAATGTTGACTCGAAGCTGCATCGCTCCGTTTTACAGCACAAGGAGGCACTTATGTTTACTAGGCTTCAATAATTACCACACACATTCATGGTAACATTTCTACATACATGTACTTGGTGACTTTTACTGTTTCTATCAAAACAAAGAAGCCAAATTAAAAAAGTCTGTGAGTTGCTACAGTACATTAAAAAGCTACATGCAAAGCAAAAGGTGAAAGGTCATAGTACCAGATCTACAGATGCCTCGAGGGGTCGCTTCATTGCTTTGGCGGTCGACTGAGTCTTTTAATAGCAGGCAGCGAGCACATGATGGCAGTGGGCCAATGGGATTCAAGCGTATTAACATACAGGTAACAGCAAGCAGAGGTGCATCATGGGGACAGCATTGCATTGTGGATAGGTGAGAAGGAAAAAAAACAAAAACAAAAATAATCTGAATGCAGTATACCACATACAAAACAATAGGCATGCACATAAACGAAAAAACTCGTCTCAAAGAAACATATCGCTACGTTCTGAATTAGTACGAAAGCAAAAAGCATCTACAGTACCTGTGTGTTAAAAGCGTCAGAAATCAAGATTCTCACCATTTACCACTCAAAAGTCAAATGGGATTGTAGATATTAGTGTTATGAAAGCTCTCGGGATCATCTTTAGCAGTAAATCAATGGAGAACAAACACTGCATAAAACACACTGACCGTATCCGGCGCCCGATATCCGCTATCGACGGCTTTTCTGCGCGCGTGGGGGATTAAAATCAAATGAATGTCAGGTAGGCATTTCTTTTCAGGGACGCTTCGTTTGGTCGGATTCGTCAATACCGGGGCTACATTAACTCCGGCTGACAGCACGCCGTCTATTGAACGCTTGCGTGATTGCTAATTAAGACTGGGATAGGGTACAAACCGCAGCGGAGCGTGCATCATGTGTCTGCCAATGGAAATCTGCACTTCTCATTGGCCGCTTTTAACATGCGCTATGACATTTACCACCACTTAACAAAAAATAAATAAATAAAAGGACACTCGGTGAACGAGGGGAGAAATGCCTTCCTTGACATTCACATCTGTCACAATATGTTGCAATTTCTTACCAACTAAGGGATTAAAATGACTCTCTACATATAAAGCGTAAGGGTCACGCAATCAATGCGAGTGATCACAGAATGTGGAGCTCTGTTTATTCTTATATTTGAGAATGTTGCTGGTTTATCGTGATATCAGATGTGGCCCATATTTATACTTATATTAATACAACTAGCCCTAATTTATACATCTCCTCACTAATAAAATGCCATGCAAAAGGTACTGGTAAGAAGTAAAGACGTGGCTCAATGGAATGACGGGCAGCAAAATATTTAGTAAAAGAAAACAGGACGCTTGAAATGAGATGGCCATGCAAAAAAATGCTTCAAATCAGAATATCCACACACACAAAAAAACTAGGATGTTGAATGGAAAAGAAAAAAAATGCATTTGTTCTTCTTTATAGTATAGTCACAGATTACAGCAAATGAGCTGTACGAGGGAAAGATAATGCACAGGAACATTTTATTACGCTCTCGAAGCTCTGCTCATAAACCTAGTGTGCCGCATTGCTGTCTACACCTTCACCCCTATGTCGGGCACTACGCAGATAACGCTTCTCAAGTGCACTGGAGTCTCTTGCATGTTGCTCAACTAACATACTCAAAGCATAAAAATATACAGCAGCAAACTGTCTGAACGATTTTAGTGATACTTTCTGCATTAAAGAGGTCCTATTATGCCCTTTTATGAAGTCTTGATTGTAGCATAATATGCTTTCATGCTTGATTGTTCAAAAAACACATTATTTTTCACATATTTTACATTATTACAGCACCTCTCTCCCCAGTCTGGCTCGAACGTGCCGTTTTTGATGAAGCCCCTCCTTCTGAAATACGAAATGCGCTGTGATTGGTTAGCTGGACCAGTGTGCTGTGATTGGTTCCGCTGAGCGCTTGTTCGGGAAATGTCACGCCCCATACCATACAAATGTGAGACCTTTTGGATTTACACATTAGATACTATAGCACCGAGGGGATTAAATGAAGATTTCGATATTCGTCCGTTTCTTTATAAAATAGTTTTTTTTTCTAAAACATTTTTTCTTGGTTTTCTATTGGTTTATGCAGGTATCATGATTTTCGTTATTTATTTTTGCATGTTCAATATCTGACTTTCACATTTAGTATCTTGTAATATTTTCTGTTGCCTTTGTGTTTTATGACTTTATTTTTTTGTATTTTCTGTTGTTTTTTTTTTTGGTCATGTGATTCTTGATTAGTCACCTGTGACTATAAAGGCTTATTAAGCATACTTTTAATTGTCTGACGAAGAGCCTGCTTTGCTCGAAACGTAACCTGTATGGGAGTCTACTATTAAAATTTTTTGCATCTTTTTTTTTCTTACTTTTTTCTGTTTTTTTTTTTATCTCTTTCGTCGAGCACCCAACTTTTTGAGCATATTTTTGCCGGTGATGTGCGTGCTTTGGTCCTGATTACGCCCCTTACCATAACCATGAGCTCTACTCAGATGTAAATATTAAGGATGGCGTCAATTTCAATCCAATTCAAGCCTGATTCAGACTTATCTTTTGGGTTAGTTCACCCAAAAAAGTAAATTCTGTCATTAATTACTCGCCTTCATGTCGTTCCAAACCTGTAAGACCTTTGTTCATCTTCAGAATACAAATGAAGATATTTCTGATAAAATCCGAGAGCTCTCTGACCCCTCCATAGACAGCAATTTAATTAACACTTTCAAAGGTCCAGAAAGGAAGTAAAGACATCATTAAAATAGTCCATGTGACTCCAGTGGTTCAACTTTAATGTTATGAAGCGACGAGAATACTTTTTGTGCGCAAAAACAAACAAAAATAACAACTTTATTCAACAATCTCTTCTCGTCTGTGCCAGTCTCTTACGCTGCTGACGTAGTGAACACAGTGCAATGCTTTCGAAGCGCTACGTCAGAACGCCGGCTCACCATTGGCCAGCTCCTGCATCAGCATCACAAGCATGCGTCAGCCAATGGTAAGCCGGCACTTTTTAACACTACGTCGACAGCGTAGGAGACTGGCTCAGACGAGAAGAGATTGTTGAATAAAGTTGTTATTTTTGTGGGTTTTTGTGCACAAAAAGTATTCTCATATTCTCATCAACATTAAAGTTGAACCACTGGAGTCACATGGACTATTTTATCGATGTCTTTACTTCCTTTCTGGGCCTTGAAAGTGTTAATTAAATTGCTGTCTATGGAGGGGTCAGAGAGCTCTCGGATTTCATCAGAAATATCTTCATTTGTATTCTGAAGATGAACGAAGGTCTTACAGGTTTGGAACGACATGAGGGCGAGGAATTAATGACAGAATTTTCATTTTTGGATGAACTAACCCTTTAAGAATGTTAACAAACAAGAGGATCGTCCAGAACGGATTGCAAGCATGGATTTCACAGGACGTTTCAGAGTGGTGTGTTTGTTTGTTTTTGTAGCCTAATTTTCTTTAGATACAATTCCGATACGATGATTATACATATATTAGATTATACACCATTTAAACATGATATCTGTGGGAAAACTATGGTAATACAAACAGTAATCGATCACAAAACCATGGATAATTTTCCAAAGGGGCGTTGAACCGTCTTACAAAAGCGAGAGCTTACAAACGCTACAGTAAACACTATATCAACACTAGCACAGGCGAGCGGAGGCAAAGCTTTGCCCTTTGTTTACATCATAGCAACAACATAAAACTTATCATTGGAACTGTTAATAGAAAACACAACTACAAATAATAAAACAAACTTACAAGTTGTGATCCATAAACAACAGATTGTCCCGACAAAGTGGGAACTGATTCATTTCAGGAGAAGCTTTTGTGCGGAGCTGCATTGAACTCTCTGTTCTCCATAAAATGTGCAGCGTTTGGGGTTATAATGTTCAGGAACAGTGTTTAATATCAATTTTAAATCACTCTCGTCAGCCTTAGGAAGGTCTAACAAATGAGTTTTGGAAACGGGGTGGAAAAAACAGCATCTCTTTGACATAGCAGCAGCTCAACCAGGACTCGGAGGGCGGAGATTATATAAATTAGTAACATTTTGACTTCACAAAGCCTGGAAAAAACGTCTTGTAGTCCAAACGGGTCGTTCGTTGTAGGTCTTGGAAAGTGGATTCTGTTAAATAAAATATCTCCCTTTGGAGTGGACTTTGAGCTTTGTAACCTTGCAGATCTTCTTATGCTCAAACAACATCACACACTAACTAAAGTTGTAAAAGTGAAAGAGCATAACAGGACTCATTTAAAACAGTTCACTGAGCTTGTTGCATGCATTCTGGGATTAAATTCTCCCTGAAGGATACTCGCTGCATGAATTACTGCAAAAACAAGTTATCTTAGAAAGCAGCATAACAACGCACAAGCCTTGGCGTCATGTTTACGAGAGTCTAGTGCTGTCTAGGTAGGCAGATCGGTAGGTTTAGGAACAGAGCTTATACGTATACTTTAAAATAAACATCAGAATAAGATGCACTTAAACTGTGCATGCTGAAGGCATTCTTGTAACCAAGAGTTGCATGTTGTGCTCCCCTCCGCCAACATAGAGAACCATTAAAATAAATATGCCACCCACAGGGATTTATCATACAGAATTACATAACCTTCCACTGGAGAGAAAAAAAACAAAGAGAAAATAAAAGACAAGAAAATGAAGGAGCTATAACCGTATCATCTGTCTCTCACTTTTAAACCCTTTCGCATTTGGGTCGGGTGCAGGGATCGATTGCTTCAGTAAGTGGCCTGGTTTAAACCCTAGGAAAAAAACTACTTTGTTATCTGCGATGTCATTACATCATAATAAAAGAAAGGTCATTGCACCTTAAAGCTAACAGCGTTTTACCCTGAAGCCAAAGCCGGTGGTTTATCTCAGGTCTCTGTACACTCAGGAAACCTGGCTCTTTATTTTCACTCTTGTTTTATTGCTGATACTGTCCTCACGTCACCTTCTGACCCAGACGCCACAGTGGAAACAAAGGGTTCAGGGCAAAAGCAAAAGCGAAAATGGAGTAAACAGCAAAACGAATGAGGCCAAGCATGTAAGTGTCATGACAGCAAACGCAGCAAAATAAAACCACACCAGCGTGAGATGTGGAAGCGTCAAAGCTTGCTGCCAAATACCGTGTCTACACTGCAAGCGAGTGACGCGACCAAACTAGATCCTTATCACTATAAATCAATTAAACGAGCGACGCTGTGCAAGAAAACTAGATTGTTCCCATTATAAATGGCAATTGTCGCATTGCATTGCACAGTTTTATTGATTATAACAGGAGTGATCTAGTTTTTTTTGCTTTGCATACTTGCATTGTAGAAAAAATTGCATGCTTTCATTATAAAATCAACAAAGCTTCCTACACTGCATGCACACAAGTTGTGCAGCTTAAACAGGAGCAAAATAGTTTTACTGAGCTGCTTTGCTTGTTGCAGTGTAAATAAAACTAAGTTCAAGAATGTTGGCTTGAGAACCACTGCAATGAAGCAATGCAAAATTGGATTACCTGTATTATAATCAACAAAGCTATCTATACCGCTAGCTTGCAAATTTTCTTGCGTCTCATCCACCTCACTCTCTTCTGTTGATTATAAAGGGAGTGATCTAGTTGTTGCACCACATTCCTTGCATGCAGTGTAAGCAAAAATTCATTCCCATTATAAACAACAAAGCTAGCCTACAAGCATGCAATATCGAGTTTTATTGTATCACACCACTCTCAATGTAGACAGCTTTGCTGATTATAACAGGAGCAATCTAGTTGTTTTGCTGACTTGCAATGTAGACAAATCTCAGTTGCTCCCATAAACAACTAAGCTGTCTACACTGCAAATGTGCAATATTGGTTTTGATGCAGCAATCACTTGCAAGTGCACGTGGTTGCATTGGTTTTAAAGGTAGTTCTGTTGCATTGCTTGCTTGCAGTGACGATTCCTCCCATCAGAGATCAACAAAACTGCCAATGCTGCAACCAAGCGATGCAACAAAATTGCATGCATGCAGAGATTGCGATGCAACAAAACTTGATCACATCTGTTACAATCAAAGCCGTATACTTTAACGAAATTGCCCATCTTGCAAGTAATGCAACTGAATAAACATTGCATTCAAGCAGAGATTGCAATGCAACAAAAAACTTGACCGCATCTGTTATAATCGAAGCCATACGAAACGGTCTATCCTGCAAGAAATGCAACAGAATAAACATTGCATACATGCAGATTGCGATGCAACAAAACTTGATAGCACCTGTTATAATCAAAGCCATATACATTAACAAAAGTGTCTATAATGCAAGTAATGCAACAGAATAAATATTACATTCATGCAGAGATTGCGATGCAACAAAAATAGATTACAGCTGTTATAATCGAAGCCATACGAAACGGTCTATCCTGCAAGTAATGCAACAGAATAAACATTGCACACATGCAGACTGCGATGCAACAAAACTTGATAGCACCTGTTATAATCAAAGCCATATACATTAACAAAAGTGTCTATAATGCAACAGAATAAATATTGCATGCATGCAGAGATTGCAACGCAACAAAAACTTGGATCACATCTGTTATAAATCAAAGCCATACGAAACCGTATATAAGTAATGCAACAGAATAAACATTGCATGCAACAAAACTTGATTGCGAAGCCATATACATTAACGAAACCGTCTATCCTGCAAGTAATGCAACAGAACAAACATTGCATACATGCAGAGATTGCGATGCAACAAAACATGATACTCTAACTCCTCTTATAATCGAAGCCTTATCAATGCAAGTGCAAAATGCAACAAAACTCGACAGCATTGCATCGTTCGCTTGCAGCATAGACACGTAGACAAACAAGAGCCGCCTGGCATGTGACCAAAGATACAGTTTCGCTAGGATAAAAGATGAACCTGTGCATTCACGTCAGTTTGGCATGAAGATGTCATCCATCTCCTTAATTTAATCCTGACTGATTTGAGGAGAGTAGGTCTCCCATTGGGCAGAGAAAAGGGGAAGTAAGCCACCCCGTGACCTTGTGCATTCAATGGTGTGAGCAAAAAAGCTTTTAAGCCATCGCGCTTATTATATCAATATCCTATTGCTAATAATGATCGCATCAGTACAGTACTAGATGGATAAGAAGGGGGAGTGATTTTTATCACAAGTAGCCCGTCTCTCTCTCTGTTTAATAGGACTAAAATCCTCCAGGGACGAGATAAGGGAGTCGACACAGATTTGGCACGCAAACCCCGCCCAGATTCTGGAGATGGGTCATGGCTATATAATAATAAAGCAGTGCTCCACATTTAACGTACTAACATCATCAGATATCTTAATCGCAAGCTCCGCGGGCACGTCTCAACATGTGTTGTCTTTTATTGATTTTATCGTACACAAAGTTTCACAATTCTAAGCACTGCCTTGGTTACAATTCAATGCAGTAAATTAAATTAAATGCAGCTGGTGGTGTAATTTAAAAACCTCTACACACTTCAACATGACTCTTTAACCGTTGTATTGTATGCATGTTATCTGAACGTGAGTTGTGCGTGTTGAGATGGGCTCACCATGGCTGCAGCGGCGGCCTGCGCTGCGACGGCGGTCTGGTTGGCCTGGTGCTGGGCTGCTTTGATCTTGGCCTGCAGGTGCGCCGGAGGGTGGAAATACTTGCACTTCTCGCGCGAGCAGCGGCTCTTGATGTAGTCCATGCACACGGTGACCGTGTTGTCGCTCGTGTCGATCATGGGGCTGTCGCTCGGATGGGCGAAGCGGCAGTCGGTCTCGCCGCGCGCGCAGTTGCCCCGCTGAAACTCGCGACACACCTGCCATTCGCAGACGCAAAACAAACACGCAGACAAAACAAACAGGGAACACAACAGAAATGTGCAAGCAGAGACGTGAGTCAGTGAAGTTTCAAAGCTTTCAGGTACGGTAAATAAACACAGAATTAACAAAGGCAGTGACGGCCTCTCTCGGTATGGGAGGGCCGCGGAGGAACAGAGCCTCTTATCATCACAGACATCACTCAGTTGCTAAGTGATCGCACATTTACTGACACACACACACACACACACACACACACACACAAACAAACAACCTTCAACTGTTATTGTTTCAACCACACTGATCATTTTCTTGCGCTGAACTGAAATATCTCTCACACTTCTTTCTATCCTCCGCCTCACACCTTTCTGCGATTAATTCAGATCAGTCTTTAACACACAGACAAACGCGTTTGGTCTTCATAAACCTCAACAATAAATCTCTCAGTGACCTCGACTTCACGTAAATGTTCAACATTCAGAATTGAACCGACAGAGATGATGCTAATATTTACATACTGAATTATGACTGGTCTGCTTTCTTGCATTCATTTGCATACTGACTTATGATTGGTCTTCTCTTATTTTTGAAATAAGATTTACATATAATTGCATACTGAATTATGATTGGCCTTTTCTTTCTTTCATTCATCATTTCTTTATCTTGAATTATGGTCTTTTTTCTTCTTTTCTTTTTCTTTTTTTTTTTATACATATATTTGCATATTAAAAAGTCTTTCCAACATATTGTACTGTATTGCATACTGACTTATGATTGGTCTTTTCTTTTTATTATGATTGGTCTTTTTTCTCTTACGTTTATTTGCATTCTGAATTATGACGGGTCTTTTCTGTCTTTCATCTTTTCGTTATCTTGAATTATGGTCTTTTTTAATATATATTTGCATATTTAAAAGTAATTACAACATCTTCTACTGTATTATGATTGGGATTTATTTGCATACTGACTTATGATTAGTCTATTCTTTCTTTTCTTTTTTTTATACATATTACATTCTGAATTATGACGGGACTTCTTTCTTTCATCATTTCTTTATCTTGGTCTAATAAAAAGTCCAACATCTTCTACTGTATTATGATTGTGATTTATCTGCATACTGAATTATGATTGTGATTTATCTGCATACTGAATTATGATTGGTCTTTTCTCTATTACGTTTATTTGAATTCTGAATTATGACGGGTCTTTATCTTGAATTATGGTCTTTTTTTTCTTTTTTACATATTTTTGCATATTAAAAACCATTTCCAACATCTTATACTGTATTATAATTGTGATTTATTTGCATACTGTATTGTGATTCCTCAAAATATCAGATCAATTCTTCCTTCCGTCTGGCAATATAATGAATTACTGTCTTTTCTTTCTTACATTTATTTGCATATTTTATTTAACTTTCTACCCGTTTATCCCAAGAATTCAAGGTTTGACTACTTAGTTTTAAGAGTTTGTCCCTGGTGGAAGATGGCGCAACTACAACACTGCATCCTTTTGAGGCCAAAAACGTGTATTTTTTACAAAACAAACCTTTCTGCAAGCAATATTGCATATTCAGAAATGATGCGATCCGTCTCAAGCTGAATGGATGTCTGGGTGTGACACGTTACCTCGAGCTTGTCCGTGCGCAGTAGTTTCTGTGTGGAGGACGAGCTGGGCACGCTGACCGGCGGGCTGCCGGGGACGATGACAGGGGTGCTGGAGAGCATCTCAGTGGGGACCAGACCCATGCTGTGGCTCATGGGAGTCAGATACGGAGCGTAACTCAGTCCAGGGCTCGAGCCCAGACCTTGGCTGACAGGAAATGTAGGCTGTGAAGACAACAATTATCGTGATAGAATTACAACTTCCCCTTCTGGAAGGCTGAGCAACAGCAAAACTCAAGACGCAAAGCTGCATACCACTGGTTGCATGGTGGTGCCAGGGATCATGAACTGCATCTGCTGGGCCAGCATCGCAGCGGCCGTCTTCTGCTGGATGAGGTTGTTGCGTCCGTTGATTTCCAGCTGCGTCTTCAGATGCGCTGGTGGGTGAAGGTACTTACAGTTCTCTCTCGTACACCGACCCTACAGCAAGAAAGATCACAAATGAGAACTCGTAAGAATCTCAAATGTTTCTCCTAGACAGTTTAGTTAAAAGCATGACTTTAGGGGTGGTCGATATGACCAAAATCTTATTTCACGATATGAGAAATGTTATTTTTAACACACACCAATAAAAACACGAATCATTTTCATCAACGACCTTATTTCACTGACGAAAACGAGACGATAACTAAATAAAAACCAGTTGACGAAACTATGACGAAAATCGAGAAAGAAAGAATAAAAACGAGAAGAACATGTTAGGGAGGGACGATTAGGAAAGAGATCCCGTCAGAACTGATGTCCTGTGTAACAGATGCGCACATTTGAATTGTAACGTGCGGATCTAACGGCGGGAAAACACGGAGCTGTTGTGCTTCTACAGGCTCACACACCAGCGCTTCAGAGCGGCTCAATCAATGAATAACACACATTTATGCCAGGGAATGTTTATTGCTGATGCTGAGGAATAATGACAATGTTTACTTTACGATGTTTATATAGTAATATGTTTTAGACGGTTGTAACAACGCATATTTGATCTCCCTCATCTGAACTTGAATGAGCAGCCGGCGCAGACATTTCAAAATAAGAGTCCCGGTGTAGTTCGAGCTTGTTTATAATTAAAAGTCACGCATTATACGTTTTTGGTTACACAATAAACTGTATTTAATTTCATTCCCATTTAATTCATACTCAGGAGGAAAGACTAAGAACAGTATTTGACATATTATTCAATAAAGTATCAGGGTTATAATAGCTAACTAAAAACATTAAAAAATATTCATTACTTGAAATTAAATAAATGTTAACTGAAATTAAAAAAATAAATAAACTTATTTGAATCTTTAGCTTAACCTGATAGACTAACTAAAACAGAAATACAAAATTATAAAAATTATGTTTTTAAAAAACAAACAAAAAAGTGAATTGAGCTCATTCGTGTATTTTTGCGCTTGAACGGTCAAAACACAATTATGTCAAAATATCAGTTTTGACATGTATTCAAGTCACAGTCGGTTATGTAATGCTTAAATGCTCAATTAATGCATTACAATTTAACTAAACATTAGATTTTAGTTGACAAACTACTGTAGATTCAGGTGACTAAAATATGACTAAAACTAAACGGCATTTTAGTCAAAAGACTGTGACTAAAACTAAATCAAAATTTGCTGTCAAAATTAACACTGCTTTGCAAAACAGTGTAGAAATGACACTACAACACACATGAAATACAAGCGGCATCAACGCAGTGAAGATGTCGTCTCCATACTGCAATATTAATTAAGTAGGCCAAAGTTAGAAGAATATTCTCACAAGGTCAAGCGTGTGTGAGCATTAAACCTCCACTGCAGGATATCCAGTGACATGGGAGGCCGAACTGATACTGAGATGTGAGAAATAGTGGAGGAGGGGTTAGAAAACGCAGCGGTAGCACATACTGCGGACATGCAGAGACACAGAAAGAGCATCTCCCTGCCTCTGCAGATGCTGCGTCGCCCTGCACACGCGTGTCCCACCGCATCAGCTGCTCGCTGGAGGTGTGAGAGCGCCACGCTAACCTTGGCACAAACATCACACGTGCACGATACTTACAAAACAAGGAAAATGAGGGAAACGGAAATATAGATATAATTGATTAAAATAACAATTAAAGAACTGTAATATTTAAATTATAAATGTTATTTTTTTAGAATTATATATCATCTAATTTCACATTTCTAAATTCTGTATTTTTATATCTGTTTTTAATTTATCTGCTAAATTTAAAAATGAAAAATACTTTTTTAGATTAGATTAATTTATTTGTAAGGGGACAATGCAATTTAATAAAAACACATGAACAAACATAAGTAAAAAAAGCCAGAATTAGCCAAGAGGCTATTTTTCATCTGTAGTCCCCTGGCCAAGATGTTAAAAGATCAATAAAATATGACACAGATATACATAGTTAATAACAACACAAGAAAAATCCAAGAAACATTACTTACAAATGACAAATACACAAAACACACTGCAAAAACAATTTTATATTAAAAATATAATTTTTAAATTATACATATTTTTACATTCTTTGAATTATATATAATTTAATTACACTTTTATATTTCTAAATTTTGCATTTTTATTTCTGTTTTTAATGTCTCTTATATTACATTTTTTTTAGAATTATATATAATTTAGTTATACACTCACCTAAAGGATTATTAGTAACACCATACTAATACTGTGTTTGACCCCCTTTCGCCTTCAGAACTGCCTTAATTCTACGTGGCATTGATTCAACAAGGTGCTGAAAGCATTCTTTAGAAATGTTGGCCCATATTGATAGGATAGCATCTTGCAGTTGATGGAGATTTGTGGGATGCACATCCAGGGCACGAAGCTCCCGTTCCACCACATCCCAAAGATGCTCTATTGGGTTGAGATCTGGTGACTGTGGGGGCCATTTTAGTACAGTGAACTCATTGTCATGTTCAAGAAACCAATTTGAAATGATTCAAGCTTTGTGACACGGTGCATTATCCTGCTGGAAGTAGCCATCAGAGGATGGGTACATGGTGGTCATAAAGGAATGGACATGGTCAGAAACAATGCTCAGGTAGGCCGTGGCATTTAAACGATGCCCAATTGGCACTAAGGGGCCTAAAGTGTGCCAAGAAAACATCCCCCACACCATTACACCACCACCACCAGCCTGCACAGTGGTAACAAGGCATGATGGATCCATGTTCTCATTCTGTTTACGCCAAATTCTGACTCTACCATCTGAATGTCTCAACAGAAATCGAGACTCATCAGACCAGGCAACATTTTTCCAGTCTTCAACTGTCAAATTGTAGCCTCTTTTTCCTATTTGTAATGGAGATGAGTGGTACCCGGTGGGGTCTTCTGCTGTTGTAGCCCATCCGCCTCAAGGTTGTGCGTGTTGTGGCTTCACAAATGCTTTGCTGCATACCTCGGTTGTAACGAGTGGTTATTTCAGTCAAAGTTGCTCTTCTATCAGCTTGAATCAGTCGGCCCATTCTCCTCTGACCTCTAGCATCAACAAGGCATTTTCGCCCACAGGACTGCCGCATACTGGATGTTTTTCCCTTTTCACACCATTCTTTGTAAACTCTAGAAATGGTTGTGCGTGAAAATCCCAGTAACTGAGCAGATTGTGAAATACTCAGACCGGCCCGTCTGGCACCAACAACCATGCCACGCTCAAAATTGCTTAAATCACCTTTCTTTCCCATTCTGATATTCAGTTTGGAGTTCAGGAGATTGTCTTGACCAGGACCACACCCCTAAATGCATTGAAGCAACTGCCATGTGATTGGTTGATTAGATAATTGCATTAATGAGAAATTGAACAGGTGTTCCTAATAATCCTTTAGGTGAGTGTACATATTACTATTACTAAATTCTGAATTTTTAATTCAGTTTTAATGCCTGCTAAAATTTAAAAATGAAAAATTATTACAAAAAGAAATATTTTTTAATTATATATATATATATATATATTTTTTTTTTTTTTTTTTTTTTTTTTTACATTTTTATGATTTTATATAATTTAATTACAATTTCTATTTTTTTGTTTTTAATGTCTGCTAAAATGTAAAAATATTTTTTAATTATATATATTTTTACATTTTTAAAATTACATATAATTTAATTACACTTTTATATTTCTAAATTTTTTATTTGTTTTTCATGTCTCTGATATTGTTACTTTTTTAGAATTATATACAATTTAACTGTAAACATTACTATTTCAAAATTCTGTATTTTAATTCTGTTTTTAATGCCTGCTAAGTTTAAAAGTTAATGAAAAATTTCTTTTAAAAAATAAATATTTTTAAATTACATTTTTAAAAAAAAAATGTATTAATATATAATTTAATTACAGTTTTCTATTTCTAATTCTTTTATTTCTGAGATTAAAAAAACTTTAAGAAAAGAAACACATGTAATGTTAATATGTTTAATATCTCTCATGAGTGCTGTTTGCAAAGTCAAACAATACTATTATTACTGCTCTGACGACAGTGATGACGGTAAAAATCATTTGCTCAATTTAAACCCTTTCAAGTTCCAGAAGGTAACAAAATAATGAAATTATTGAAATGAAATGAAGAACAAAGCAGGACAAAAGACTCTGTATAAACCACATTAATTCAGAATGTTTCCATGCTCATTTCACTATAATTAAATTGCATAATTTTTATTTAATCATAATACTTATGCTTCCTAAGCTAATTGTGAACTCTGCATTGATGCAGGGAGGTCACAAATCCCTTGAAAACATCTGGGGAAGTGTTCGCAGGAATGTGCTCGGTCAGCTTATCTGAGGTCTTGCTTGCTTGTGGTGGTTTATGACAACAAGGATAAAAGCGCAAGATGTCCAGGTATCCTTCCTTACTCGGATTACAATGGAGATAGTGTGCTAAAAATAACATGAAACTAGATCTAAACGGAGCATGGCTGTCATTTCAATGATCTCCAAACAGTTAAACAACGCTGATTCAGCTCACCGCAGCCGCATGAGCTGAAATATCTTCTGTTACTTCTGTTAACGCGGTCGTGACCTTGGGTGCTTCATTAGACCCAAAATACATTGCATTTGCATCATTTAAAAGCTTTGAGTTATTGACAGATTTGTGTTTTTTTGCTCACCAGACCAATTAATGCACACTTACAGAATGCGGTTTCAGTAAATTATACACTATAATAATCAGAAATGTTTCTTGAGTAGCAAATCAGCATATTAGAATGATTCCTGAAGGACCATGTGACACTGAAGACTGCAGTAATGATGCTTTGCATCACAGGAAAAAAATACATTTTAAAATATATTCAAATAGAAAACGGTTACTTTAAAGGGGACCTATTATGCCCCTTTTTACAAGATGTAATATAAGTCTCAGGTGTCCGCAGAATGTGTGAAGATTCAGCTCAAAATACCCCACAGATCATGTTGTAAAAGCCCATTTTTGAGTGGAAGGAAAAACATGCTGTTATCGTGTGTGTATCTTTAAATGCAAATGAGCTGCTGCTCCCCGCCCCCTTTTCAGAAGAGGGTGGAGCCTGTACAGCTCGTGCCTCCGATACAAAAACTAAAACATCTGTTTGGTTTTGATGATCATCTCTATCGCGCTCACGTGACATTGCAGTTCTTCATCATCATGAAAGTTAATGATCTGTGTTTTAAAGCCATATCAGTATAATCTTCTGATATATGGTTTTCTGAGCACACACACCCGAAGCACACGCACAGAAAGCTGGATGTCAGACGGAGCGTCCTGTGAGTATTAAACTAAGTTCTCTTTCACGTCTTATTGCGCTTAAACTGTCAAATACACACAAGGTTATGTCAAATATACACAGTTCACATAAACAGTAGGTTATTTCTGTGAACGTAAAGAAATCACGTGTGTAGATCTGTGTATTAAAGTGACAGCAGCGTAATACAGTACCTACTGCTATATCTGCTGTTAATATGAATCAAACAACAAAAGAAAAACAGAAAATCACTCACTGCTCTTGACTGAATAACTTTAGTAGCTTTAATAAGAATACATTTCTTACTTGAATGCTGCTGTTAAACGCTCTGGCGAGGAGTTGGTGGACTGTGTACAGCTCACTCAGGGCGGGGTCTATGTTAATAGGGCGGAGTCTGTTAGCAGTCGTGGGCGGAGCCTAAGCATGTGATGTGTGATGTCACACTGCTAGAATCTGTTCTGAGACACTGCTTATGATTTATGGGGATTAAAAAAAAAAAGAGGAGTGGGTGGATTTTTACCAGTATAGGGAAGTTGTGTTCACACACTGCCAACACACATTTAGGTTCAAAGTAAATTTTGCATAATATGTCCGCTTTAAATAGAAATAATATTTCACAATATTAATTTACTGTATATGTGATCAAATAAACGCAGCCCTGTTGAAAAAAAAAATCTTAATTATTCCAAACTTTTGACCACTAGTGTAAATGATGCTAGTATCCTTCGTTATAAACACAATCAATTATAGGCAGAAGACAGGTCTAGACACTTAACACCCTCAAATTCCCAAATATGCAGTGCTGTAATCCATAGGATCAGGCTATCAATATCACTGCTGGAATAACAGTGTCCAGCCAAAAGCTGAAAGGTGTCAAAGCCAATCAGTCCGGGCCAAAAGACGGACCTCGCAGCCACTGACGGATGGTGAGAAGCGAGAGACATCTGATAGAGGACTTCCACCTCTGCCGAGCTGAAGTTTCGGGATTTTCGGGTGCTGTGCAAAGGATCGTACTGGAATATGTATGAGAGGTTTGATTTGCTGTGTGATTGAGAGGAGACTGCTGATTCAATAATGAAGGAGGGATGGTCTATTTTTACCGTCAAACTCGGCAGGAATGGCACTGATGGAGGACAAGAAGCTCTGTATCAAATGACCTCAACGTGCTACGCAATAATGCATCGCTGCAATTAATGGAGGCACCGGATTTAGAAATCCGAGATGCGATAAACTAAGACATTACAGGAGAAAAAAGTTTGGGAATGTACAAGGTTCACGGCAGCTTGTCACTGAAAGCGGTTCAAAGCATGCTAATGTGCATCACATGGCATCTTAATTTACTGCATTTCACATCATGAAATAAATCCGAATTTGAACTGAAGTGAAATCCAAGTCTAGCACAATCTTACACAATAAAGGTGTGTGTGTTCACACTGACAGCGACTGAACCGATTCAGTAGGGCTGGGCGATATGGCTGAAAACTGTATCACGATAAAGTGTTTCATATCGGTCGATATCAATAATTATTGATATTTTTTATGACCTATTTAAAATAAGGACCAGAAGAAAAATATATTACATTTAAACATTTTTATTTTAAACTTAATCTTCCTCTGATTATAATCCCCTCAGTTATAAAGGCAGAAATGTCAACACAACCATGGAAAACACTCAAATAATTCAAATGTAAACATAAATCTAAAATCACAATGAACACTTAACACTTATCTCTTAACATTAAGGTGCAGTGCCTCCGTTATTTCTTTGTACCGTTTAGAGATGCTTTGTCATAAGGCACTGATGCAGAGTACCTCTCCATGTCGTTTCAAAGAATAGCACAACGGCGAGCGCGTGGAGTATAAACACCTCCCCAAAACGGACGAGGCGCGTGTGGAGTATAAACACCTCCCCAAACGGACGAGGCGCGCGTCGGGTATAAACACCTCCCCAAACGGACGAGGCGCGCACGCAGTCAGCGGAGGCTCGAGCTGCGGAGCTTGACGAAAGTATAAACAAGGTTTAAGGTGGTAAAACAAGTTTGTGGTATTACCAGTCTTGGTGGGGACGACGGTCTTGCAGACAACATTGGTCTGACTACGGTCAGACGTATAAAATCCAAAAAACTGCCATACTGGCGAGCTGACTTTTTTCCTGTTTTATCAACAATTTCCTCGCTCGCTGCGGCACTCATTTTCCACTTATCACTCCACGCCGGTTCTGACTGTTACTGAAAAATCCAACACGAGACAACGATATGGCGCAACCAAAATTTATACTGTTACATGATTGGCTGTTAGCGTGTCACTCCCTACGTTGCTAGGTTACCAGAGAGAAGTGCCTTTGTTCATGCAACCAAACTTGCTTCGCAACCTCTTGTTTCTTCCGACGAAGACAAAAAAAAAAAATGATTGAACGTTTTATCGAACGCATTTTTTATTGATATCGATAACGTGTCTATCGCGATACATATTGTTATCGTTTTATCGCCCAGCCCTATAATTCAGTTTTGACAAAATGATATACTGTTGATTTCTACTTGACCGCTGTATCTGACTTCACTGTATTCACTTCGCTGATCCAAACCGTTGTCAGTGTGAATGCTCATTTTCATCTATTTACATTGTTTCCTGACCATTTATGACAATGTAAAGCAACACATGATCAATCTAGTTTAATTTGATTCATTTTGTCTTGAAAGGAACAGAAAAAGAGTGATTTACATACACAGCATCACAAATGAATCACAGCGTGCTGATATACAGCCATATCGTACGGTTACGAGTGTGATATTGCGTTTATACAACAGTTTGACAGCACACGTGTAAATAAATAAGAAACAACCGAGTGTCTTTAAAAACACTCTTTTGTGCAGAACTACTTCCTTCTGCCACTGATTCAAATCTCAAACTGACAGTTTGACAGTCGAGCCCAAGCCTCCGTTACTAATTCTAACACGTCACTTTAGAGCTAGTAACGAAGAAACGCTGAGTCGCTTCATTGAAGCTTATTGTATTATGTGAGTATTATTTTGAGAGAGAGATCGACTAAACGAGTGTATTACCTGCATCTTATATAGCATTCATCTCAGATCGATGTCCATAATATCCATTATAAAAAATCAGTTTGAATATCCGCTGAGGAAAGCAATATCTTTGTCTATGCCCTTTTAAAAGATTACCAAAGACAGGCCTGACAGGCTTCCCTCCGCTGCGCCTGTCAGTCATTCTCCATTCAAACTGTGTGTCGCGTTCGGTTACGACAGTTAACACGATGAAACTCTCTCCAAGATGATTCAATGTTCCTGTTATTATGCTTGATCTGAAGATAACACTCTATGGTTTCGCATTAAAATGACTTTATCTGGCTGGAGTTTATTGCGGTTTCTAAATCGTGTTACTCTCTACCGGGTGTCTGTTAGATCACAACACTGGACTAGAGATTGTATTGTTCTTAACGCACGGTAACTGAATTTTTAAACTGTTAAAAGAAAAGGCTCAATAAAATATTGCATAGATAGATACACTAACACTACGCATCGATATATCTTCCCTTTGTGTTTTGAACTTTTCAATGCGGACGGAGTGACTCCATGTTGCTTCAAGCGCATCATCCTGCACACGGGATGTGCATAAGCGCTTTGTGCCGCTCTGTATCGGAGCCTTTCGTATTATAATACTTTTGCGCAATTAAAGATTATTAATAGCCTTTCTTGTACTGCCCTATCTATAATATGTTGCTGCCTCATTAAAAAGCTGAGCTATACATTTAAAATAAATGTCTTTTAATTTCTTAGTATTTAGGCCATATTTCTATAAATATATTTACGTGTTTTTCATGAATGTATTTTACAATGTGTAACATTTTACCAGATTTAGTGCTACACATTCACTTTTATTTGTTCCCCACTAAATGTTTTTTTTTTTCACTAAATGTTTAGATTTTATACAATTATTGTGCACTCATGATTTTTCTAGAGTAACTTTTGCTGCTGAATTATCCACTAATCTAGTGTATCCACCATCTAGTTTATAGTAGTATTTTTGTCATAGTTCATGATCATATATATTTTTAATATGTTGTTTCTTTATAATGAAGTTGTCTGTATTTAGTAGATTGTGTTTAACACACAAAAGAGTGATTATCAGTTCAACACACTGAGGTATAGAAATTCTACATTGAATTTTTAAACAAAACTGCACTGGTATCGGATCGGATCGGTCCTGAAAAAATGGTATCGGTGCATCCCTAACCCTTACTCAATACCAAATACGGCATATTATTTATATAAAATATTTATTGAACAATAATATTTAAATTAACAACAATAGCCATTATAAAAGACAATAGGAAATAAACACATGCAAACTACTCAGTCAAACATACAAAAACAGCGCTCGAGTACAGATTTTAAGATAAATATAGCCTAAATATAAAATTATGAAACTTAATTTTCTCCTTAACCCAAATCAGTTTGCCTGGAACAAGTCATAGATTAACAAGACCAAAGATTGCCTATTTGATATAACCCAAATTAATTATATCTCATGTTTAACTACTATCTACATACAGTAAGAGCCTGGAGCTTGCATCTGTGAAAGCTTTTAAACAAACGGTAAAATAGGCGCTATGTTTTATATATATATATATATATATATATATATGTGTCACATATTTGAGGTCTAAATAACTACATTCTCACCTAAAAACTCTTAAAACTACATTCCGTGACACAATAACAGTAGTATTTGTAAATAAGATGGTGGATCAGCTCGACCGCCATGACAGTCGCCGCAAGCGGAGTGATACAAACAGTGAAACGGTACCAGTGCTGATACTGGGGGAATATCGCACGGCTGGAAAAGGCTCTCAGAAAATCAGATTCAAGAACCAGAAAGAACTGTTGTATAAATATATGTATATGGAAAAGTAAAACATAATCTGAAATCGAGGTCTGGAATTAGTCCGTGAAGTGAATCTTACTGTTGCATACTAAGAAATTACACAAAAACATCTATTTTCACTAGTTTAACTGTCATTTGACTCAATGTGTCACTTTGTGCTGTATTTGTATTTTTATTTTTATTTTAGTGAAGACAGAAAATGTACTTTTTCCACCACGCATGGTTAGTGCATGTACTTTCAAAGACAGTTATTTTAAGGCTGGTTTTAAACAAGCTGTACTGTATAAAGCTCTATGTGAATAAATGTGATTTGACTTTAAGTGAAACTGCAACACAGACCAGACTTTGACGCTCAGGTGTGTGCGTTACTTCAGTGAAAAATAACTACATCTGGAGTAACTTTGACCTCAAAGGCAATACGCAAACATATTTAGCAAGCAATATCAGTCAATGTTTGGTTTCAAATACCTAAAAAATAATGGAAAATGAGTTTATAGTCTCAAGAGCAGTGGCCCCTACATGTCAGAACAAATGAGTTAGACAACCATTAATGCGGCATGAATAAAACAACACTAGTCACAATCTACTGAGCTCAAGGGACTACTAAACTATGACACAAATATAGATTTACTAGACCTTTAATATTGTCGTACAATCTCTCTGACTGACATGAAAATCAAGCAAATGTTGACGTGAAAGGCAGTGTACTGTTCTCAGTGACATTGCCGTACGCTCAAGCGACGCGACTGGTCTAGCCAGCACTAACTGAAAGTACAGTAGGTCACGCCGGGCCTGTCACTCTCCCGCACGGCACTTAAATAAATAGGCTTGATTACTAAGGGTATGGCACAGTGAGCGAGCAAGATCAAAGAGGCTTAGTGGGATGAGCTCCTGGGAATGCTGACAAAGACAGTCTTCTGACATGAGTGTCCTTGTCATCATGTTGGGACTTTCGATGGTCTGTCCCTCATACTCATACCTGTATGAGACAGAACTGAACTCAGAAGGCCTTTTAAATTCAAATTCAATTCCTGAATTTGATTCGATGTAGCAAAAGAGATGCAGAATTGCAATTTGAACGTAAGGGAAAATAATTCATATAAATTTCTAGGATGGATGGATGGATGGATAGATGGACAGGACGATGGATGATGGATGGATGGATAGATGGAACGATAGCTAGAAGGATGGATGGATGGAAGGAATGACATGAATATATATGGATGGATGGATGGATGGCTGGAACGACAGGACGATAGATAGAATGATAGCTGGATGGAACGAGAGGACGAACGATAGATAGATAGATAGATAGATAGATAGATAGATAGATAGATAGATAGATAGATAGATAGATAGATAGATAGATAGATAGATAGATAGATGGATGGAACAAAAAGACGATGGATGGATAGATGGAACGATAAGATGGAATGACAGGATGATAGATGGATGGATGGATGGATGGATGGAATGACAGGAATATATATGGATGGATGGATGGATGGATGGATGGATGGATGGAATGACAGGAGGATAGATAGAATGATAGATGGATGGAACGAGAGGATGATAGATAGATAGATAGATAGATAGATAGATAGATAGATAGATAGATAGAAAGACAGGATGATAGATGGATGGAACGACAGGAATATGGATGGATGGATGGATGGATGAATGGATGGACAGAACGATGATGGATGAAACGACAGGACGATAAATAGATAGATAGATGGATGGAACGAGAGGACGATAGATAGATAGGATGATAGATGGATGGAACGACAGGAATATGGATGGATGGATGGATGGATGGATGGACAGAACGATGATGGATGAAACGACAGGACGATAAATAGATAGATAGATAGATAGATAGACTGATAGAACGACAGACAGTGAACAATCCCTTTAGGTGGGAACAGGAAATAATGGTGAGGAAAGGATTCTGAAGGATTCAGATTTGAACCCGTGTCTCCCACACAAGCACCACACACGTGCAGCGTCACACCACAGCTGTCCCAGTGCATTAGGGAAAGTCCTTCAATCAGTTGTGAGCACCAGGAGGGTATCAGGTAACCAGAAAGCTTTTAGACAAATTAACTCCACTTACTGTGAATGACTTCTTTGAACCCCTAAAAGCTCTCGCCCCTTTCAAAGCACAGAAACGACCGCACCTGAAACATCTGAAACGGAGCACCAACACCATAAATTGACAGTAAATGTTCTATACAGTCTCTCCTCAAATCAATCCCAGTGAGGACTGGGAACACTGTTACCCATTTAATGGCGACATTAGGATTAAAACCACTTAACCCATTTAATATCCGTGCCCCAGACTCAAGCCAAGTAATTCCCATTACTCGCCCATGTAACGCATTTTCAAGAAAATTAGTGTTTAGGCGAACATGCTAATTAGGGTATAACTGAGGTCAAGTGGAAGTTGGCTGGTGGAATTAATGTTTTCAGACTAATAATAGATTTACACAGCGATTTTCCCTGCTGAATAAATCCCAGAATCTTCTATCAATACATTCCCAGTTTTTACTGTCATGTCCAAAACACTAAATGATGGAGAATGTTAAACGCCCTTGTCACATACTCCACTATTTGACCGATTGACCGCATATTAGAGCTTGAACTGCGGACCCAATTCTCTCCTCGACTCCGGTTTCCTTGATGTTCCGGGCTTGCAGTCAAAAGTAATCCAACTGCGCTGGCGGGTGGGAGACAAACACAGGGGCCATTTTCAGAGTAGAAGGAGAATTGAGCCTCAGTTGTGGCCTCCAACACCCAAACACCCATTTGCATTTCAGTCTCAATAGGCCTCTATTCCAGCGGCAGTGGCACAGTCGGCGAGCTGCATTACTTCTGATGAGGGCGGCACTCGAAACACTGGAGATGTCTTAATGCCTCAGCATGTATTTACAGCACTAAAAAAAGTTTCCCTCATTGTATACACACACAAACATTTAAATTGACCATTTCTCTTGTGGTCATGAACAAGACATCATGCATATCAGCTGACTGTTGAATGCAACTCTTTTATCCAAATTGAATCATAGTACACTTATTACTGGGGCAAGTATGAATGCATTTCCAAACCAAGACATGGAGGTTGAAGGTCATCACAATCTCTTTTTGCAATTATTGCCATAATCTTTAACATATTAACATTGAGCAGTATTATATTACTTCAGGGATTCCCACACTGTCAGCTGAACCATGAGATTTTAAGTTAATATTTCAATAATCTCACAACACATTTGCATGTTCATGTTACTCTATGTCGGTTAATGGTCACATGACATCCAGATAAAACAGGTAAAATATTTTTCATATATTTTGGTAAGTGTTTTACATTGTTTTTACTTAAAATTATTTATTTTAATATATATTTATTTATAATTTAACAGCATATCAGCAAAGGCTACTCTATATTCATGGCAAACTCGAGTAATAAAATTGGATAGATGGATGGACAGGATGATATATAGATGGGTGATGGAATGACAAGACAACGGATGGATGGATGGATGGATGGATATATAGATGGATAGATGGATGGAAGGAACAACAGGACGATATATAGATGGATGGATGGATGGATGGAACGACAGGATGATATATAGATGGATGGATGGATGGAAAGATGGAAGGAACAACAGGACAATATATAGATGGATGGATGGATGGATGGATGGATGGATGGAGTGACAGGACAATATCTAGATGGATGGATGGAACGACAGGACAATATATAAATGGATGGATGGAACGACAGGATGATATATAGATGGATGGATGGATGGAACGACAGGACGATAGATGGATGATGGAGGGAGGGAGGGAGGGAGGGATGGATGATGATAGAACGACAGGACGATCGATGGATGGAGGGAGGGAGGGATGGATGATGATAGAACGACAGGACAATCGATGGAGGGAGGGAGGGATGGATGATGATAGAACGACAGGCCGATCGATGGATGGAGGGAGGGAGGGATGGATGATGATAGAACGACAGGACGATCGATGGATGGAGGGAGGGAGGGATGGATGATGATAGAACGACAGGACGATCGATGGATGGAGGGAGGGAGGGATGGATGGATGATGATAGAACGACAGGACGATCGATGGATGGAGGGAGGGAGGGATGGATGATGATAGAACGACAGGACGATCGATGGATGGATGGGCGAAGGTATTCATGGCAAACTTGAGTAATAAAATTGAAAATAATCATAATACTTCAATTAATTGTAAACAATAATTTAAAATTATTATTTTACAAAAACAAAATATATAAACAAATATAATTAAACCAATAAAGCAATAATAACAACAAACATTTAAAATCTTTCAATCTGATATGACAAAAATTTTTAAAAATTTATTTGTAACTTTTTATAAATTAATGAATTATTAGGTTTTCTTTAACTCGCGAACCCCTTGCAGTTCAGAGGCGGAGCAAATTATTATTGATGAAAGATGAAGAAAACATCCTTCAGAACAAAATACACTAATGAAGGATTCGATAAAACCAGGAACAAACATTAATACAGTAAACAGGGCTAATTTTGATTTCACATTGACTTATGTCTTGCTCAAGGCCACAATGGCTGATGGTTTGCACCTTCAGGAACTCGAATCAGCAACTTTCTGCTTACTATCCCTGTGCTTTAGCCACTAATCTTAACCACAAAACAACCAGACCCATCACAAGACACAGAGATATGTGGTCATGCCCTAGTCGTCTGGCTATCAGCCTGGAAATGAGTTGACGTTGCTGAAGAGTCTCATGGAGTCTAGCTGAAAGTGACACTGGACAAGTATCTTTTTATACCCCCAAAACCTGTTTAGAAACGGGTGTATGATGGAGCGGTGAACCCAAGAAGGTGTCTTGTGTCTGTGGCACGTTCTGGGTGGCTGCTCGTCCACAGCCATCAACGACCACCAATGAGTTTGCTCTAGCGGTCAAAGGAAACCTAGCTAAGTGAACAGGGTTGATGGTGCAAAGGTGGATGAGGAAGTATAACCTCTTGACTGAGTAAACCCTCCGGAGTTCTGATCCATTTCACACAGCTCCATTTCCCGCACTCATCATATGGAATATGACCTACACATCCGTGAGTGCTGTTCACCAACATCACTTCCTGCTTTGAAATGAAGGGCTCTATGGGTAACTACAGAAGGAATTGAAACGTTACACTAATTCTTTAGTCTCACGCGGAGCACTGATCAGCAGGTCTGTAAGAGCAGGATGTCCAGGTCACATTTGCAATGCAAGAACAATGCTTTTACTAGAGATGCACCAAGTGCACTTTTCTTGGACGATTCCGATTTTTCTGTAAGCGTGACCTGCCGACACCAATTTTCTTTCAAAGAACTGTAATTGACGGCATATACAAACAAAAATCTACTTTTCTGAAATGCAAAAAAAAAAAAAAAAAAAAGAACAAAAACAAATTTCAAACAACATTCTTACAATTAGTTACAAAAGTTATTCGGTCAATATATAATACTTTATTTATTTCATTTATAAAAGCCCTAAATAGTAATTTTCCTAATTCTACATTAAATTGTTTAAAAATAACTTTTATCTTATAAAAATGTGTCTATAAATCTTGTGTCAATTCTGTTACCGTACCTTACTTTGCCTATAAATTGGTGGAATTATTAATGTAATTATTAATTATGTAAGATACAGGAAATTATTTGTTTTAATTTAAGGCCCCCCAAATTCTATTTTATTTCTTTCCAAAAAATTTTTTTTTCCATTTTAATTTTTCTGGATTCCATTTTAATGATTCAATCAAAAGCATGTCTAATTAATTGAATTAATAAAAATAAATAACTTAATTTATTAATTTTTGTTTTCGGCCCTATGAAATTTTTTCTTTTTTCCAGAAATTCTGTGTTGTGTATTTTAGTTTTTCTGGTAATCAAATGATGGCATAAAATATTAATTTATTTTTAATCAAACGAAACTTAAATAAACATTATTTGGCAAACAAAGTGCTGCACAACAGAGGTTTACTGTTAAAATTAAAACATGGAAGAAAAATTGTGATTGTTCCTTTAACCCTCTGGACCCTAAGGATATTTTGTGGCCCTGAAGAAGTTTGACGTGCTCTGACATTTGTGTTTTTTTCAGTTGCTTTAAAGCATATTAATGGCTAAAGTCTGATCACACTGTATTCAGCACAAACAGGGCTACAGTAATATGTGAGCAACATGTACATAAAAGTTTGTAGTTTTGAGAAAATAATGTTTATGCGTAGTTTTTGAAAAAAATAAAATGTTAAATAACTGAAATCAGGCCATATAACACACAGTACACATTTGTTCACAAGGCTTTTCAGAACTGGATGTTGTTGCCTAGAGTTTTTTTCTTCAAAACAATGTGAAAACCATTTTGATCACTCATTCATACAAAACAATATAGTCATTTAACTTTTGTAAGACACTTATTGTCAGAATGGCTGTATGCGGGGAGGGTGTGACCATCATGAATAATGCTGAGATTCACACCTGAGGCGTCAACGACTCCCTCCTGAATATCAATGAGGAACGTGACAGAGGGATCTATAGAGAATGTGAGGAGACTTCATGATTGAATGCATTGTTTGTAGCTTATTCACAAAATCACGTTTAATTTAAAAGAAGTAATCTGACTATACATTTTCCTTACGTAAAGACTTTAGACCTACAGTACCGTTCAAAAGTTTTAGATCTGTATGTTTTTAAAAAATAAATAAAAATAAATAAGTCTCTTCTGCTCACCAAGGCTGGATTTATTTGATCCAAAATAGTAAAAACAGTAATATTGTGGAATATTTTTACAATTTAAAATAAATGTTTTCTATGTGAATACATGGTAAAGTGTAATTTATTCCTGTGATCAAAGCTGAATTTATCATCATTACTCCAGTCTTCAGTGTCACATGATCCTTCAGAAATCATTATGATTATTTGCTCAACAAACATTTCTTATTATTATGAATGTTGAAAACAGTTGTGTAATTTTTTTCAGGATTCTTTGATAAATCAAAGAAAGATTTAACCCAGAGGGAACGGAAAGTTCAAAAGAATAACATTTATCTGAAATAAAAAGATTTTGTAACGTTATAAATGTCTTTACTGTGTTTTTTGATCAATATAAGGCATCTTTGTGAATCAAAGTATTAATTTCTTTCAAAAAACAAAACAGCAACAAAAAAACTAAACTCTTACTCAGAACGGTAGTGTATAATGTTACAATAGATTTCTATTTCAGATAAATGCTGTTGTTTTGAACTTTCTATTTATCAAAGAATCCCGAAATAAATTGTACACAAATGTTTTCAACATTCATAACAATAAGAAATGTTTTACCTTAAAAATTCTCATAAATCACGTTCTGTTTCTTCTGAGGTAAATCCAAGGTAAACTCACAGCGTGTCTTCCAAACTCAATGAAAATCAGAAGAATGAAGAAGCTGATTCTTTGTTTTGAGGTGATGGGGGCGTTTACAGGTTTGCGTTCCTTCCTCGTGGACGATTTGCATGTGAATCGCTCTGCACGTGCGTGGGTGTGGTCACATTAAAGATAGTGAGGCTCCGCTTGAGGAACTCTACCTCTCGCTGTTTTCATACGGATTACATAAACAGAGAATATTCGTTTTTTATATAAATGACTTAATTTAAAAAAGTAGACATTCCAAGCTTTATAAAGAGATATCTGTCGTGTCTGTGTGACAAGTATTCTCTGAGTTCTGAGTTTATTTTCAGACGCATTTCAAAGACAGACGGGAGAACGTGCATCCTGTTTGTTTTCTTTATTTAGCGAAAAGCACAACATTTAGTTTTTATTTTGAGTGTACATAACAAAAAGTAGACATTTTAAGCTTTGTAAAGACATATCGTTCATGTCTGTGAGGCCAAAAATGACGGAGTGTTTTAAGTTGTTTTACACTGTCATGAGGAAAAATCCAGCAAAACGCGCGGGCGCGTTCTTCGGGTTCAGGGGGTTAAAAATAAAGTTCTAATAATTATTTTATTGTAATTATTAGTAGTATTACATTAAGACATACATTATACTGTATAATAGTAATACAATAGTACATAGTACTATACGATAGCAATATATTTCTGTCACAAGTTAAACCAAACTTATATTTTGACGGGTTGCCGTGAAGATCTTGAGTTTCTGTGTGTTTATGATATGACAGTTTTACTCAAATTAAACAGTAAAATGTTCATAAAGTGACTCTCAGAGCGGCTCTGGAGATGAAGTTCATGTCGTCATAGTAACACCGCGAGCGTCACACGTGCTTCAGTGTGTGTGTGTAGGAAATGAAACCGTGCGTCTGCGCCATTCATTTCACACAGAAACCCAGAACATGTAGGATTCATATTCAAATAGTCTTGCGGTTTAATATTCACAGACACTAGTCCATATGCCATGTGATTTAAGTGTACTGACCTACTTTTGATTTATTCATCCAAAATTTGACAAATTCCGTGACATTCCGTGTTATACAGTAAATTCCGTTTTTATGACTGGATTCCGTCTGTGTTTTCCACTTATATAGATCAGTGGTGCGCGCTTTGGTGTGAGCTCGAAACATGCGTGAATTAGTAAAATGATGCGCAATACAAGCACTATTTAACTGGAGCGAATGAGAAGAGTGAGTGAAAGGAGGCGGGTGTGTCACTTCGTCGTCGGAGAGAAGAGAGAGTCTGTCGCTAGCAACAAAACAGACCGCCTCAGAATCAGTAAGACGTGAGACCGATCCGGGGCCAATCATACGGAAAATCGTTCGATTCCGATCCCTGTCCGGTCGATCGGTGCATCTCTAGATTTTACCCACATTTTTTCTAACGTAAACAAATTAATGAATATTGATGGTCAGCGCATGGGATGCACATCCGTCTGTTTCAGATTGTTTCCTCTGCTGAGATGTCTGTATTTGCAGACGTGAGAAGTGAGCGTGTATTAGGCCCCGTCCACACGGAGACGCGTTTAGCTGTATACGTACAAATTTTGTATCGTATCAGCATTTCGTCCAGACGGATCCGGCGTTTTAGGAGCCTGAAACCGGTATTTTTTACACTGGGTCCCAGAGTGGATAAATCTGAAACCGACACCCTTGCATTTTCGTGTGTACAGCCAATCCGTATATTTTGTGAAACGGTGATGTCATTTCCGCGATGCAGAAAACGCGGACGGAATCGCGGAATCCAGTCATAAAAACGGAATTTACTATATAACACGGAATTTCACGTAATTTATCAGTTTTTTTGATGAATAAATAAAAATCAGGTCCGTACACTTAAATCAAATCACGATATAGACGTGTCTATGAATATTAAACCACAAAAAGATTTAAATTTAAATACGGGTTTAAATACGAATCCTGCATGTTCTGCGTGCCTCTGTGTGAATGAATGGCGCAGACACGCGGTTTCACTTACCACCACACACACACACACACACACTGAAGCACTTGCTGTATTTTCAGCGTCTGTAGCCTTACTATATGAAGACATGAACTTCATCTTCGTTTGTTTGGTTTAACTTGACAGAAATATATTACTGTTGTACAGTAGAATTTAGACAAGTCTCAATGTAATAATAATACTAACACTAATAATAATAAAATATAAAACTTTTTTAAGGAATAATCACGTTTTCTTCCATGTTTTAATTTTAACAGTAAAGCTCATTGTAGCTCAGTGCAGCATGTTGTTTGACTTCATTTGATTACCAGAAAATACACAACACAGAATTTGTGGGGGAATTTTTTTTTTTATTTAAAAATATATATATTAAAATAGTTGTTTTTAATGAAGTTTATTAATTAGACATGATTTTTGATTATTAAAATTTAATTAAAAACGATTCAAATGGAATCCAGAAAACTTAAAACACAGAATTTGGTAAAAATAAAACGGAATTGGATGGGGGTATTTTGGAAGCGTATTTCATAGGGCCCTAAAGATGTAATTTTTGTTAAACTTTTAATAAATTTATGTTAAATTGTATAGATTTCATTATTTAAATTAATTAGACATGCTTTTTGATTACTAAAAATTTTAGTTGAGTCCAAAAAAATTTAAATGGAAAAAAAAAAACGGAATCCAGAAAAATTAAAACGGAAAAAACGGAATTAGGAAAAAAATAAAACAGATTTCATAGGGCCCTAGTGTAGGCGTTAATAAAACACAATCTGGTAAGAAGCAAATTTATTTATTGTTATTTTATCGTGAGATTTTGCCTCACTTCCGACCGTTGCTGTACCCCTTCTAGCCACAACTCTTCTTCTCCGTTTCTGTGGCAGAATTACAGCGCCACACACTGGTCTGGCATGTATACTACATCGTTTTGAGTCGGTTTCAGTGGTTTCGTGTGTACGCAGATATTTCTTGAGACGAGGGGAAAAAAAAAGATCGGATATGGAAAGTTCTGGCTTCGTGTGGATGTGGCCTTAGACTCAATGCAGGGATCGGCTCCTTCCAGATCACTGCTTCCCAAAGTGAGTTTCACTGTAGCGGAAAAGGCAATTACAAATAATGAGGTGAGAGAGACTTATGGGGAAATACTGCCTGATGCTGGTTTAGTTAATATTACTAACGCACACATAAGTACCTAAATCTTACATCCATCTAATATATTTTTCTGCAGTGCAGTTTTCAATACAAAGCTATTTCATTTTATACATTTAGTGCATGAATAAGCAGCTCTGTAGCTACATACCGAACAATACAATCCTGTAACTTTTTCAAGAAAATACATTTGTGAATGATTACATGTGCAACATTTGTTTTTGCATGCACTTGCAATATATTTACAATCATCATGTCTGAAACGCATTTAAAGCCGTTTCTCCCGCAGGTTATTATACATGCATTGGACTTCGCAGCAATAATCCCACAGACGGCTCTGACACGTCTGAGATTAATGCGTAAGAAAGACTAGATCCCGCTCTCCTAAGCCTGAGAAAGACTCTCATTAAAACATAACCCGTCATCTGCAGGGACATCCCAGCAGCACACACACGTATATACCTATCAGAGCCTGCGTGGAAACAGAGCACGTCACACATGAACACCGGCACACACTCGCGGCTCTGCATGCACAGAATCTGCACCACCAAAGCTCCTCACGTTTCAGATTTAAGATCTGCTCTACGCAGTCCGATTTAAGCAGGTGCGCTGATTCAACATGGATGTCCTCGTGGTCTGTGTAGGAGTTGCAGTGAAAACGGGAGGCTGAAGATTTGTGTGTTGCGTTTAGTGCATCTTAACTCGCTTAGCATGCTCTCTATGTTTGTTTTGAGTTGTGCTGACGCATCGAACCGTCTCAAGGTCTGGAAAAACACTGATGACACTCAACCTTGTGTTGAGCCAGAGTGACTGAACACGAGAAGACAATATTAGCTCTGATTAAACTAAAAATGAGAATTCTGCCATGTCAGAATTCAAAGTTTTTTCTTTAAATATCCTTGTCACTCTTTGCAACATAAATAAAGTTAATGAACTCCAACACAACAAAACAACCTTTTGCTGCCACATTTGTTGTTAAAGCAGAATTATATTAATTCTGGCATGCAAAAGGTGACGTATGTTTCCAGGCCTCGACCTAAAATGAACGGGACAACGGGAGTTTTGCTTTATCATTTAAATATTCTGAGCATGTTTACATACTATGTGAATGAGCGATGCATGAATGAATAAATTAATGTATGCATGAATTAACAATACAGTAAACAAGTGAATGAATGCATGACTTAAATGAACGATTCAATTAATTTATAAATAATAAAAGCATGAAAAAAATGACAATGCATAAATACTAGAACTGCACACTTCATTGTTAAAAGATGGCAATCTTGATTCAAACACCCACATGACCTTATTCCTAAATGATTTGACTGTCTATTAAACCTTTGAGAGAGCAGCTGTCATGTATAGGTATGAAACAGCTTCACAAACATCATTATTTCTGTGTTACAATCATTCAAATTATCACAGATGTATACGTTATAGTTCAGATATAAACACTGATGTCTACGATAATGATCAAAATAGAGCAAATCACATTTTGAAAGCAACTTTTCAAAAGATTTTATCAACTGCATCGTTACACCAGTAGGTGGCGACAAGCGACTGTTAAAAAATGTGTTTGTCATTGAATCATTCATTCAAGAGATTTGTTCAAAAACGCTGATTCATCCAGTAATGAAACAAGTGAAGTCTTTATGAGTGAGTCATTGAATCATTCATTCAAGAGATTTGTTCAAAAACGCTGATTCATCCAGTAATGAAACAAGTGCACTCTTTATGAGTGAGTCATTGAATCATTCATTCAAGAGATTTGTTCAAAAACGCTGATTCATCCAGTAATGAAACAAGTGAAGTCTTTATGAGTGAGTCATTGAATTATTCATTTAAGAGATTTGTTCAAAAATGCTGATTCATCCAGTAATGAAACAAGTGCATTCTTTATGAGTGAGTCATTGAATCATTCATTCAAGAGATTCGTTCAAAAACGCTGATTCATCCAGTAATGAAATAAGTGAAGTCTTTATGAGTGAGTCATTGAATCATTCATTCATTCAAGAGATTCGTTCAAAAACGCTGATTCATCCAGTAACGAAACAAGTGCATTCTTTATGAGTGAGTCATTGAATCATTCATTCAAGAGATTTGTTCAAAAACACTGATTCATCCAGTAATGAAACAAGTGCATTCTTTATGAGTGAGTCATTGAATCATTCATTCAAGAGATTTGTTCAAAAACGCTGATTCATCCAGTAATGAAACAAGTGCATTCTTTATGAGTGAGTCATTGAATCATTCATTTAAGAGATTCGTTCAAAAATGCTGATTCATCCAGTAATGAAACAAGTGAAGTCTTTATGAGTGAGTCAATGAATCATTCACTCAAAATTATTAATTTCAAATTTGTTATGCATTTTAAATGGACGGCATTATTATTTTGTTTCGTTGTCTATTCATAATCACAATCTCCATTTTAACAAAAAAATTGTGATTCTCAATTCATCCAGAATCGTGCAGCTCCAATAAATACACAAATGCATTGAGCAAATGAACTACAGTGACTGAATAAATGAATATATTTATACATTAATGAACAAATAATTAATTCAAAAATAATAAAAGCATGAAAAAAATTATTAATGCATGAATACAGAAAGGCATTAATGAACAAATGAACTGAAATGAATGAATACATTTTTAATTGAATGTATAAATTAACAAATACGTTAAATTAACAACAAACAAAATTATGGAGAGAGAAAATATGACTTGAATGGCATGGCATAAATACACAAATGCATTAATAAGCTTAAAATATTATGAACGGATAAAAGAACACAGGAATGAATGAGTGAGTGAATGAGCCGTGAGCGCGTGTTGGCGTCTCTAGGGCACAAAGGAGCCCGTCTGCTTCAGCCTGCCTGATCCAACACTGCAAATCTGATCATCTGTGAAGTGCTGAGATGTGACGCCCACCCAGGAGAGCCGCAGTAATCCACCACACACATTCTCACTTTAACACACACATACATACATAAACACACACAGCCACATTGCTAAAGCACAGTCATTCAGTAGTGATGCAGGCCGATGTAGCAGTTTTCTTTATCACTTTATCACCAATTGCTCGCAAAATGATGGACAAGTTCCCGTGATTATTAAATAAATGAGTAAATAAACAAGTTTAGCTCAAGTTTGCTCTCAAATTTGATGCAGGAAGGGGGAAATATTTTGCATCTCTTAGGGATGCCTGATATTGGATTTTTGCCGATATCCGATATGCCAAGTACGTTTATTTTTCCCTTTGTTTGGAAACAACACCATTTTGAGCAAAAACTCTTTTTTTTTTTTTCATTCTGGTTTCAGATTTCTGAGGTCCCCTTACTAAAAGGATACTTGTTAAAGATAAATAAATGTTAATAAAGTTCTTTTTATAATAAGAGTATATTAAAAGCTCTGAAAATAACAATAATAAAGTCAGTAATTTTTCACCCCAGACAGATGCAGTTGTAACCTAAATATTTTATTTTTGGATTTAACGTTTGTGCACATGAAGTGGGGGTGGCATGACATCAGTTGATGCTGTCTTTAGCTTCAAATAAAAAAATTCTGCAATTATTTTAGAGCTCCTTGGATTATTTTTCATCATCCATTTCATAAAATGTATATTTAACTGTATATAAAAGTATTTAATTTACAAGTGTCATGCTTGTGATTTATGACATCATTACTGCTTTATTTATTCAGAAAAAGAAGTAACCAAGTTATTTGTGTATTCTACTTTTCATTGTATTACTATAACAACAGCGCCCCCACAAAATATATATATATAACATTCTAGAGGGTGGGCACTAGGACCTGGAGGAGGCTTCTGCTGCTCTGGAGGCTGCTGCGCCTGCACGCGCTCACACACACACACACACACACACACACACACACACACACACACACACACACACAGAGGTGACGGTCACGTCACAAAATGTTCACAAATTCAAGGCAGCATTTAAAAACCGTCAATATAAATCACCATACATGCAATGTATTTGCTTGTATTTGCTTGTTGACATACAAGTTCACTTCAAGAATGACCACACTGCTGACATGATCTTATCGCTATAGCACTCCTTGCACACGCGAGTTATTGCAGGCGCATATCAACACGTTATCATATCGGCATAATTTTTTCATTTTCTGATTTTTATATTTTAAGCGTTTATCGGCTGATTCCGATGTCGTACCGATAATATCGTGCATCCCTAGCATCTCTCAATCAAGACATCATTGAGATGACCAGCGTCGATCATGAGCAATGGGTGAGAAAATCTGTGATGCACATGATGCGTTTAGATCACGGGTGTGAATCTGTCACAGATGAACGGGAGGCCTTTCCAATGACAGCATCTACAACACTTGTTTGCCAATGTAAATGAGCCACGTGACGAGTTTCCCACTTCACTGCAGTTCTTTGTGATTGAAGAAGGCCTAAACGAACGATGTTTTGCAGATATGTCTACATTAGAAGGAGCGGAGCTGCATGACATCACAAATAGTTCACTAAATAAACAGTAAAAACTGGTATAAAAATGTATTTGCAACAGGAGTTGAACAAAGTCATAAAAATGATTTCTTTTCAGATGTTTGGGGAAATAAAATGGCTGGTGCAGCTCTGCAGTGAATCAAAAATAGAAACTGGCCTTCTGAACTTGCGCACTTCCAGTGTAGAGTTACAACAGCAATCATTACAGACAGTGTTAAAACTTACATTACTCACAAAGGATACATTTAAAGGGATAGTTCACACAAAAATGAAATTTAGCCCATGATTTACTCACCCTCAAGTCATTCTAGGTGTATATGACACTTCTTTCAAAATTAAAAAAACATATAATAATTATTATTCTTATTTAATTTAGAATATATAATATTTTTGGTTAACGTAGCCAAACGTATGGAAAAGAGGAGCATGAGTATCTCCTTTTGTGTTCTATTTGAGAAAGTCATATGGGTTTGGACATGAAGATGACAAAACGATAAAATCTTTTTAATGCATTCACCAAACGTCCATCCCACACATTTCTGCTCAATGCTTTTATGCCTGACAAACAGAGCTCTTGACTAGAACAACAGCGAACGCGTCAGCAGCATGAATACAACACGTGTCTCCTGACATTTTACGGCCTTCATCGCCATATTCTCCTGTGTTTGCTGATGAGTCCCACCATCACGCAGACAGAGCGAGGCCGATGGGAGTCTCTTAACGCGACTGAAGTGGCTGCAAATGACAGGAAGCGCGCAACAGGCCATGCGCATCAGTGTGACTCATCTGTTTCAAGAGCACACGTTCCCCTCACCGTCACATCAGCGGCTCTCTCAGACGTCAATACCTGACCACATCTGATTATATGAACATAAATGATAAGACTAGCACAAACTAGCATTTCCATAGCGTGTTGCTTGATTTGGCCAGAGGAAAACTGGTCCCCCGACTTAGACTTTTTTCATCTTCTCCATTTCGGTCACCGATGGATTTTGGGTTCCTTGTCACTGTCGCCTCTGGGGACACATAACATTCAGCAATATTTCTGATTTGACTGTCCTGGCACGATCGGGTGAGAACTGGACGATAACATCACTAGCCGCGTTTCAATTACAGATTTGCGCAAAACATATGCGATATTTTCTAAATGTTGATAAAAAACGATTGCGAAATGACAGCGTTTCCATTAACCGATGTTATGCGACTAAAACTCATTTTTTTCCTCTCGCGATAAGTCGTTCAAAAAATTATGCCACATATGTTGGTATGTTTATGTATATCCCATCCACCGCACTGGCCATTATTTTTAATGGAAGGAGACGTGCTTGTTTTCCAAGCATTAATGGCAAGGAAAGCCCCTTACACTTGAGCGTATGAGGTGTGTGTGTGTGTGTGTTTCTCCCTCATATCTGCTTCAAGGTCTTCATGATAATGTGGCATTTCTGTGTTTAGAATCCAGTATTCCTGTAATTCTATTGTCTATTATGAGTTTAATATAGAACTCTGTCTCGTCTTCTGTCCAAACACACAGCGTTATCTGTAAAGAATGATCCACTTTTACGTACACCAGGTGACCTGTAAATGTGAAAAAACTGTTTCCATTGCAGGTTTGCGAAAATTTCCTTTTTCGAATTGCCTGAAAAACAACCTCATGCGAGCGTAAAAACATTTTTGCGATATATGGGAGTTTTTGCAAAATTGACGCGTTTCCATTGGGCGTATTTTCAATTCGCAATTTCAATTTGCGCAATTTAAAGGGGAATGGAAACGTGGCTACTGTTTTCTACAGAGATGCTTTATAGATGAATTGAACTTGTTTCATATTTGATGATCTTTACACAGTAATTGAGCGAAACTGAATCAACACTGAACTGACCTCAGCTGTTCTCTCCACTATTTTCTGTACAGCAGGATTGAAGCCTGTTTACATCATTGAATCATTATTTTCCTGTTTCAATATTCAATATTTCAGAGGACAGGACCGCTTTACGAAGAAACATGGAGAAATGGGAAAACACAGAGTGGGACCAGTGATGGGTATCGAGAACCGGAAATGTGCTTTTAAACATTCGAGCGCAAAGAAGACTCGCGTGCGGTTTAATAATAAACAGATTTATCAAATCGAGAACTTTTCCCAATGGATTTCACAAAAACAGGCATCATTATTAATCATAAGTAGGGGTTGGTACCGAACTCGGTACTTTTAAGGGCACCGACCGAATTACGATTCACATTAAATCATTCAGTGCCAAATTTCGGTACCTGAGAACGCATCCAGTGATAGACTAGTGTCTGTGAATATTAAACCGCAAAAAGACTACTTAAATACGAATCCTGCGTGTCTCTGTGTAAATGAATGGCGCAGACGCGCGGTTTAATTTACCCCTCACACACACACACACACACACACACAAACAAACAAACACACACACAGAATCGCGCATGACGGTCGCGTGTTTCTCTGCCGGCTCATATGAGGACATGAATGCATGAACTTCATCTCCAGAGCCGCTCTGAGAGTCACTTCATGAGCATTTTACCGTTTTATTTGAGAAAAACTCAAAGGTCTTCACGGCAATCCGTCAAAATAAAAGTTCGGTTTAACTTGACAAATATATTACTCTAGATACGTAATAATAATACTAACACTAATGTAATAATAAATTATTAAAACTTTATTTAAGTAATAAATCAATTGTTCTTCCATGTTTTAATTTTAACAGTATAAAGCTCAGTTGTGCAACACTTTGTTTGACAAAAAAGTTTTAGTTAAATTTAAAGATAAATTAAATCAATGTTTTATGTCTTAATTTGATTACCAGAAAATACACAACACAGAATTTGCGGGAAATCTTTTCATAGAAATGAAATTTTAAAAAAAATGGTTGTTTTTAAGAATTAATTAAGTAGCTAGTAGCCTACTATTTACTGGTAAATATTACAGTAAACAAACATCACAGACCATGACAGCGACCAAGGCAGCTCTGGCATAATGTCAATAACACTTCTATAAATGACTTACAGTTTCTTTACAGTTATTGAGATAAACATCCCTAAAGTACCGAGAAAAGGTACCGTTGGGTACCGGCACCGAATTTCAGAATGTGAACGGTACCCAACCCTAATCATAAAACAGACCTATGACTGAATTCTGATTGGATGAATCATGTTCAAAGCGGCTTAAATGCACAACTGATGTACATTATATAGTAAACATCCTACAATTTGACTATATAATGAATATTACTAACTAAAGGAATTGTTTAATCTAATAATGTCACTGACATAATCAGAATAAACAATTTCTCTAGCAACAAGAATTCTTCTAAACATTGATGTTTTATCATATTGCTTTTATCGTTGATTTATAAAAGCAAAAAGCCAATTGAGGCCATACATTACAGTGATTTTACCATGATGTTTTAGAACAGCGAAATCACTGTTAAATGGTGTCAATTTCATCAGCTATTTTAATTTAGTCTTAGTCCTGTATCATTTTTAATCATATTCAGTCAATCTTATCCTGTTTTGTATATAAACGTATCCTGATTTATTATAGGCTATTTATCTTATGAATCAACACACTCTCTACATTATGAAAACTGGTAAAACTGGTAAAACTTCTCTCAAAATCTAAATAAACAGTGAAATTCCTAATAGCAATTCTAATAATTCCAAATTACATTCATGTTTTTCTATTAAAACAGCAAAAAAAGACTTTGTATTGTCAGTACCAATACAGTCGACATTCATGTTTTGATTTATTACAGTTCGTCACTGAGAAGGTTTGATGGTAGTCCGTTGTTGTTTAATGTAGTCTCGTCATTGTCTCACTACTGTTTATAAATAATATGTTGGTTGAAACAGCAGGATAAACAACTAACACTGTGATTAGATTTGAAAAATAACAAATTAAAGGCAAATAATCGACAAAAAGGTGTTAAAATCAAATCAAATGTAGACTTGTTGAAGAGTTGTTTATGTTAGCATGTTATGTTAGCAACACTTTTCAAACAACAAACGGTCTCACACTGCAATAAACAGCTCAGTGTGAAAACGAATTAGGAACCTATTTGTTCTCACCCAGTGAAATGTGTCTCTTTCAAAGGGAAATCAAATTTGAAAACATACTAAAATTACCGCTGTTGACAATCAATGCTTCGCACATTATTTCCAAGAATACACTGAGAACTTTACACATTCAAACCAATAAAATAACTGGTAAAAACATTTATTAGCCACCATGTCTGATGCACGAAAAAAAGTCAATTTAAGTTATACATTCATATACGTGTGATATAATAACACTCGCCCTTAAAACGGCACACGTAATCCCAAAATAAACTAGCTGGGGCTCAACTGCTCCACACTGACAGCTCTGCGTCAGTCCCGACCCCTCTGTAACCGTATACACACACTGCCAATTAGCATCCCCCACCTGTCATGCCAGTTCAGTGGCGCAGGCATCTGCTGGGTGTGAAATTAGCCACAGCCGATCTGGCTTTCATCCGTGAACCCTGCCAAACCCCTGCTGCGTCCTAACCTCAGCCGGCCACGTCCTCCAGCGCCAGACAGACAGAGGGACGGCCGCTCTGCTCCACACACCTATTCTCAAAGGACGCTGTCACATCCTGTTTTGCCCTGTTTATTGGGCGATGTAATGTGATACGCCTGTTACGGACTGGGACACGTGCAATCAGAAGCGGATAAGAACTTGTTTTAATGCATGATGAGTGTGATTTAAATCACATTAGCGTTACTGTCTGTGTGTTTAAATTGTACCATCTATTTGTCTTCTATGAATCTATGGCTCTATTCCAAAGCCTAGTGAGCCAACTCGCTGTCTACATAGGGAGATACCTTCTAAGAAAGCATTCTAACTGATTAGGAACTTTATAAACAATGATTTGAAAAGCTTTCACGTTTATATTTAGGGCTGGGCGATACGGCCCAAATTTAGAGCCCCCATGAAATTCAATATATTTTTCCCTAAATTCTGTTTTCCTTTTTTATTACGGTATTGGCTTTAACAATTTAATTCAAGCTTTTAAAATGTAATCAAATGAAAATATAACAATTAATTTACAACAAAACTAGGGATGCACCGATATGAAAATTTTGTCCGATCCCGATAATTCTTTATATTTGAAAGCCAATAACCGATATATTGGGTTAGGGTTTTATTAATTTATAAATTTTTATATAATTTTTGATTTTATAATTTTTATATAATTTTGAAATCCTTTTTTATAGGGATGCACCAATATGAAGATTTTGGCCGATAACCGATAATTCTTTATATCTGAAAGCCGATAACCGATATATTGGCCGATAAATCTAAATCAAAATTTTTATATAATTTTTGATTTTATAATTTTTATATAATTTTGAAATCCTTTTTTATAGGGATGCACCAATATGAAGATTTTGGCCGATAACCGATAATTCTTTATATCTGAAAGCCGATAACCGATATATTGGCCGATAAATCTAAATCCAAATTTTTATATAATTTTTGATTTTATAATTTTTATATAATTTTGAAATACTTTTTTATAGGGATGCACCAATATGAAGATTTTGGCCGATAACCGATAATTCTTTATATCTGAAAGCCGATAACCGATATATTGGCCGATAAATCTAAATCCAAATTTTTATATAATTTTTGAGAGCCTGATTACAAAAGTCTCACCATCAAAAGCCATGTCCCAAGCACACAATTATAGTGTTCTCATTATAATTTTATGTAGCCAATATGACAGACTTGCGCTGCACATGTTACACTAAACTATATTTTCCTTTTTTTGAAGTGATTTCAATCATATTTCAAGCAATTCAAACCCATCATGGTGAACACTGCACATCTGAAGTGTCTCAGCTGAAGGAAATAACACATTATTTATCGGCTTTAATATATCGGCCACATTTTCTTATTGGGCCGATAACGGTAACATTAAAAATGAACATATATCGGCCAATGCCGATATATCATCCATCCCAAAAAAAAAAAACATTGTGATTTTTTGTCAAATAAAATGCTGCACAACAGAACTGCTTAAAGGGATAGTTCACCCAAAAATGAAAAGTCATCCTAGGTGTATATAACATTCTTCTTTCAGACGAATAAAATCGGAGTTATATTAAAAAAGTCCTGGCTAATCCAAGCTTTATAATGGCAGTGATTTTGTTGTTCAGTAAAAGTGCTGACAATGACTAATTTTCATTTTTGTGTGAACTATCCCTTTAAATTTAAAACATGGATAAAGAAAAAATATCTTGGTTGTATTATATTCCTTAGAAATAATAATATTATTCTAACTTTGAGAAGTAGCATAGGCTACAGTAGTGATATATTTCTGTCATAATTTCTTGAAGTTAAACCGAACTTTTATTTTGACGGTTAGTCGTGTAATCTGTGTATTTGACAGTAGTTTTTCTCAAATTAAACGGTGAAAAGCTTGTGATTAATCCATATTGAGTAAAAATGTTCAGAGATTATCATCATCAACATAAATTTTATCGCAATCTCGATATGATATTGTTTAAAGAAGTCACCAAGGCTGCATTTGAAATATTACTACAATTTAAAACAGCTGTTTTCTGTGAATATATAGTAAAGTGTAATTTATTCCTGTGATCAAAGCTGAATTTATCATCATTACTCCAGTCTTCAGTGTCACATGATCCTTCACAAATCATTCTAATATGAGGATTTGAGCTCAAGAAACATTTATGATTATTATCAATGTTGAAAACCGTTGTGCTGCTTCATATTTCTGTGGAAACCGTGATATTTTTCAGGATTCTTTAATGAACAGAAAGTTCAAAAGAACAGAATTTATTTAACTTTCTATGCATACTATTGATTTGCCACATTTGTCTTCAATTATTTGAATAATCAATCACACAGAATATTATCATAATAAACAGTAGCAGCCTTCTGATTTAAGATTGAAGTTACAAGCAAACATCTTTAATTCGTCTAAGACGAATGAGCTGACGTTAAGAAAGTATGATCACAGGCAGAACTATTTCTGAAATGCATCTGTCTGCGTTACTAATAATTCTTCAGTAAAATGAATGAACTGAGCGGCCATTAAACAACATGCTTGTTTTTAAGCAAAGGCTCATTTCAATCAAGATCTTTCATTCCAAGCGAATCTGAGAGTATTTTGCATATTTGCTTGCATATTTTGCTGATTTTGAAGTCCTCCCAGAACACTAATTATAGCACATTTGTTTTTCTGTCAGACGAAAATTATTCATTTCAAGAGACCGAACAAGGATCTTAGGCTGCCCATGCTGACAGCCATTAATGTTGTGTGAAGTAAACAATCGATAAATGTCCACGCTCGGCTCGTACGCCAGCGCCGACAGCCGAACGCTCCAACAACGAACCTCAAGGCATCTCTCACAAGGGCGTCAGGTGACAGGGCTGTTTTCCCAGCTAGGCTTTGCTTTCTTAGAGACGGAGACGTTTCTCAGCCACGTCAAGCACGAAGCATTGCATCCGACACATATCTGTGGCTGACAAACTAGCCAATCATGAAGCCTTCAGTTATGACATCATAAAACAACCGCCATACAAGCGTGAAACATTGAACCATCAATCCTGCAATCAAAGCCTGAACTCTAAGCACATTAGTGTTTGTGCTACACACGCCACTGATGCTTGTTTAGAAGTGCTGCATGAAACTAATAACCACATTTTTACATTGCATATGCAAAATAGACAGTTTAGTATCTCACAAATGTATTTTTTTCATCTGTTTTAAGGATGTTCAGTTAAGTTACATATTTCAAACTTGAGAATGAATAGCTGTTATTAAAATAATATGAGTATTTATTAAAAAGACACATTAAATGTTACTTTACCTGTGAATAATGTTGTTCAGACACACCAAATGAAGACCTTTATCAGTATATATATATATATATTAAAGGGATAGTTCACCCAAAATTGAAAATGATTCCATGATTTACTCTCCCTCAAGTCATCCTAGGTGTATATGACGACTTCTTTCAGTCAAACACAATCGAAGTTATATTAAAAATATCCTCTCCCAGCTTTATAATGGGAGTGAATAGTAACTTATATTTTGAAGCCCAAAAAAAAAAAATCACATCCATCCATCATAAAAGTAATCCATACGGCTCCAGGGGTTAATAAAGGCCTTCTGAAGCAAAGCCATGCGTTTTTGTAAGAAAAAAATCCATATTTATAACTTTATAAACTATAAACACTGGCTTCTGTAACGGCCTTACAAGTTCCGACCGAAGAGTGACCTCTGACCTGAATGGCTTTCATTTCTCGTTTTAATTTTTTTTGGGCTCCCATTTTAATGGTTAAATTAAATGTTAGTAATCAAAAAGCATGTCTAATTAATTGAAACCATGAAACTTGTACAATGTATTACAAGTTTTAAAAAAAATTACATGTTTAGGGCCCTAAGAAATATGTTTTCTGTTTTAAGTTTCCATTTTAATGGTTTAATTAAATTTTAATAAATCAATTTAACAATAAATGATTTATGAATCTATTCTATGATTTTTTTTTTTTTTTTCAGAAATAATAATAATTATAATAAATTTATTTTATATAGCGCCTTTAAAAGTGACTTTCTCAAGGCGCTTTACACAAAAACAAACACAACACAAAGAACTTTTGTGTTGTGTGTTTCTGGCAATCAAACGAAGGCATAAAACATTAATTTAATTTATCTTTTAATCATACTGTATGACATTAAACAAACTTTTTTAATCAAACAAAGTGCTGCACAACAGAGCGTTACTGTTCAAATTAAAACATGGAAGAAAAATTGATTATTCCTTAAAATTAGAATCAAAATCAGGTCACACTTAAATCAAATTAAATAAAAGTTTGGTTTAACCTGAACAAATATATTTCTGTTGTACAGTAGAATTTATTATTTATAATAATGTAATTTATTTATTATTATTAGTTATTTTGAGACGTAGCTAAAGTGCAACAGAAATATATTTCTGTCATAATTTCTTCAGGTTAAACCAAACTTTTATTTAATTTGATTTAAGTGTGACCTGATTTTGATTTATTTATTCATCCAAGATTTGAAAGATTCCGTGACTGGATTCCATGATTCCGTCCGTGTTTTCACAGGGCCCTAAAAATGATGGGATAATTAAAATTTTTGGGTGAACTAACCCTTTAATCAGTCCATTTCTAGTTACTAGGTGTTTTACTGAACCAAGTAAGTTTGTGAGATATTTTAACCAGTTTTATCATCTAACAGGTGATTTACATTTGAGTTAATGACTTATTAAATCAAGTTGAAAAGTAAAAAAAAGGCCGTCAAACCAATTACCTGCCTATTTCTAGCTTCTAGGTCTTTGTGGGATTTTGTTAACCAGTTTCTTCATCTACCAAACCCCCCAACCCTAAGTGAACAATAGCAAGCAGCACAAATTACTAATCACTAGTGAACTAAATATGCTGACCTCAGAGTCTTAACATCAATGCAACATCGATGGATCTTCCTGAGCTTGCGTATGCATGGTCCCATGGCACAAAGCTGGGAAAACTGCCACTCAGGTCGGCTAAACGATATTCACAAAGCGGCCCTCCAATTGGGAGTCCAACAGTAACTTAAAGGTTACAGGCTAATTAGACGAGGCTTCTGATTTCAAAGCCTCTCGGCTCATTAAAGCATATTGGCCTCCAAACACCAGCTGTGGCCTCCCGGTCTATCTCTCCTGGTCTCTGGCGGTGGAAGCCTTCACCGAGGGAACCACGCAATAGGATCGGATCCGTCACTGGAACATTCGGAGCTACAGCGTGGCCTGTTTTTCTGCTCTATGCCTGATTACGGCGACAGATACAGTGGGAAATCAAGGGTTATTGCAGATTTGATTGAATGGGATATGTAGAATGGGAAATCTGTGTGGTTTGGACCAGCTAGGAAATTACTGTAATGTTCTGAGGTTGCGCTAGTATTACAAAAGATGATGGATTTAATCTGCCGTCGGATAGAAACCATAACGAGAGCCTTCAGGAAGTTCTTGGCCATCTTGGATTGATTTGTTAAACGCCAATTATAAATAGAAGTAATTCAAAAGTTTCAAAGTGGTTGCGATTGGCACATCTGCTAGTTTTTACAGTCTCTCTAATTACATTTTTTCCCCAATTTAACTTTTCAAAGAAATATATTTATAGTTTTTGCATTATTGGCAAACAGATAACTTTTGACCCCAAACTGCACATTTGTCCAGAAAAGTCTACTAATTGTCTTGTTTGTTGGAATCCAACTATGTAATCGTCTGTTCTTGGAAAAAACTCCTTGGATTGTTCAATGGATGAAAGCAAGGCTCAAAATTGCAACCATTGACGGTAACAAGGTTGCTCTGTTGATGCTCGCGCAGCCTCTCGAGGAGAAATCAAACACTAGGGGTGTGCACGAATAGTCGAATATTCGATCTGTAATTAATATTCGAAAAATTCAAATACTATCCGAATTTTACTATGTTGCTTTGCTGGCCGTAAATGCAGTGAATCCATGCTAAATCCCTCTAAAACTCGCAGTTATAACTAAATCCACTGGGTGGCGCTGTGGAGCGTGTTAAGTTGAGTGTATTTGATCACATAATGTCGTCGTCTGAAACTAAACTGCCAGTAGGTGGCAGCAGGTGACCGTCTGAATGAGTGAGTCATTGAGTCGATTCGTTCAAACGGCTGATAGGTCACTGAATCTTTGATTCAACCGATTCATTCAAAACGCTGAATCATTCAGTAACACACTGTTTCTGTGAGACGCGTTGTGGTTCTGCTGTGATCTTTGTTTGGAACTATTTTCGCTGCTGAAACAGAACAAAAACAGTCAATATTGCATCTAAAATGTAAGTGACTTAATGTTAATTAATTGTTTATGGAACTGCCATATGAAATCAGTGTCATTTTCAGTCGTGATGGTATTCAGGAAAACAGCACTCTTGGTTGTGTGAAGTTGCTTAACTGTATCATATGTTATAAATATAAAAACTCAAATAAGAGCCCAAATATTCGGATACAATATTTTGGAAAAATGACCATCCCTAGTTAACACTGCGGTAAACTTTTAACATATGATACAGTTAAGCAACATCACACGATCAAGGGTGTTTTCCTGAATACCATCACGACTGAAAATGTGACATTGATTTCATGCAACAGTTCAGTAAACAGTTAAAATCAAGTCACTTTCATTTTAGACGCAATATTGACTGTTTTTGTTCTGTTTCAGCAGCGAAAATAGTTCCAAACAAAGATCACAGCAGAACCACAGCGTGTCTCACAATAACACTCAACCGTATTTCATTACTGAATGATCCAGCGTTTTAATGAATCGGTTGAGTCAACGATTCAATGACCCATTCATAAACAACTGCCTCCTTCTTGAATGAATCAGCCGTTTGAACGAATCATTTGAATGAACGACTCAATGACTCACTCATTAAGACGGTCACTTACTGGCGGTTTAGTGTCATGTTTAAAAGTATCACTCTTCACAACATTTCTTATTTGTATATTCAAAATATATTTAAAAACAACATTATAACATTATTTAATGCAATTGTAATTTTTCATTGTAAATTATTTAATTTGATTGGCAACAGCCCTATAGTGTCTTATTCTAATTGAATTTATTGATTAAATTTAAGAATTTAAAATGAGAGATGAAGCACACATTTAATAAGATTAGGGGAAAAATGCCCTTTATAAAGGTTAAAAAAAAAAGCCTCCAGGGTAAATATCACAAATATGCAGATTTAAATATGATAGAACTGATGATGAGAATATTGCTTCAGAATAAATTATATTTACAACACAAAAATCCTATTTTTTCCAGACAAGCAACTTTTTTATTCTGACAATTTGAATGACCGATTCACATGACACACACATAGAGACATTTAAATATAATATAATATAATTAATATAATAATTAATATAATATAATATAATATAATAGAATTAATATAATATAATATAATATAATATATAAACATTTTAGTTGTGGTGCTCCTAAATTTTAGCTGTCGCTCCTAATTTTTTGAAGTGCTACCAAGTAAAAAAGTTAATTTTGAGCCCTGGAAAGGGATGTTTTTCCCAGGAAAACCTTGATGTTGACTCTTTACAGACTTGGAATGTTCCAGGTTCAATACAAGTAGCAACAGCGTTTATTGCATAATGTTTATTATCATCACAGAAAATAATTTAGACTAAATCCTAAATTAATTGTAATTTAGTTTAAAATTCTCATCTGCTGTCTGAAATCTCATTTAAAGTATGTTTGACTAATAAAAATGCAGCAAGCAAACAAAGTAGCGTGTTATTAGAAACCGTCCCAAACCACTTGAAAGAATGTTGACACAGTAGCCAAGAGCCACTCCGAGGTCTGTTTCTAATATCCCAATATTCCATAACAGATCCCCGGCTCCATGCGGATAGGTATGTGAAAGAAATACATTTGGGAAGCAAGTGGAACATACGCGCAGGTGCATTGCAGCATTAACCAGCAGCAGCTGACAGTAAGAGCAACACGCGGCGTAACCAGCTGCAGCTGACATCCACAAACGGCTCCTGCGGTAGCGCCGGAGAAGCTCAGACTACTTCCTGTTCAGGAGTCACGAGTCCGAGCAGATACTGCATTGATGTGGAAGCCGCCTCCACCCCCACGGCAGGGTAAAAGTGAAGTCACATGGATCAAATGCAGGCCGACGTGTCACGGAGGCCCCGGTCAGGAATGAGAGGGCTGCAGAACTCATCAAAGTCACTCCCCAGCAGCGGCCCGACGTTAAGCTCAAGTCAGCATTTCATTGTTTTGTGAATGACCTGGAGGATTGACACCCTGCCGAGCGAACACATTCCCCCGCATGTTTGCTCTGGTGAGGGCGCGGCTCGCTCTGGTAGATTGCACTGTCAAACAAAATGTACAGCAAGCCCGTCTCATTCAAGTTGAGAGTGACTATGAAATCAATCCATCTCAAAATGGACTCAAAAATTGAAATGTGTAGAAACACTACAAATCACAAAGAAAAACATCTAGTTAAGAAATTTTTTTTATTATAGTATTATTAGAATTTATTTTAAATGTACTATTTATAAAAAAAAAAAAAAAAAAAAAAAAAAGTTTAAATAGCATTAAATATGAAAATATAAATAAATAAAAAATGTATATAATACTCATATATTATTATTATTATTTATTATTACATTGTATGCTATACATGAGTATACTAAAGTTATATTTTATATTTATTTTAAAAATCTGTATTAAAAAAAACAAGCACAACTTAATTCAATAAAAAATAGCATTAAATATGAAAATTAATTTCTAAAGCTAGATAAAATAAAACATAAAAAATATAGTATAAAAAGTAACACATAAAATATATAAAATGAAAAGCTACACAACAAATTAATATTTGTTTTTTATATTAATAAAATATTTGAAATGTTTATTATTATTATTATTATTATTATAATTATAAGATAATTTACTATTATAATAGTTTATTTTAATGTATAATTATTTAATAAATATCTATTAAAAACAACAGGATAAATTAATGTAAATAGCATTAAATATAAATCATTTATATAATACTATATTATTACATTTTATATTATAAACGAGTATACTAAAACAAAAAACGTTATATTTTATATTTATTTAAAAAATCTGTATAAAAAAAACCAAGCCAAACTTAATTTGATAAATATAGCATTAAAAATAAAAATTTACTTATAAAGTATATAAAATAAATAAAGCAAAAAATTAACGGAGCCAAAGACAGTGATATTGTAAGCTGTATAAATAAATTTATTACAAAAAAAAATGAATATAAAAAATGAGTTACACAACAAATTATTAAAGAAAAGCATCTAACTACACTGAATTAAGAAGATTTGTTTTTTATATTAATAAAATATTTTAAATTTTTATTATTTAGTATAATAATAATTATAGGATAATTTACTATTATAATTTATTTTAATGTATTATTATTCAATCCGTATCTATTAAAAACAACAGGTTAAATTAATGTAAATAGCATTAAATATGGAAATATAAATGAATAAAAATTTATATAATATAATATTCATATTATTGATTTTATTATATATTATTACACATTATATTATAAATGAATATACTAAATAAACAAAAACGTTATATTTTATATTTTAAAATCTGTAAAAAAAAAACAAGCCAAACTTAATTTGATAAAAAAAAAGCATTAAATATGAAAATTAATTTCTAAAGCTAAATAAAATAAAACAAAAAAATAACTGAGCCAAGACATGGTGAAAATGTAAGCTGTACAAATAAATGTTTATTACAAAAATGAATATATAAAATGAAAAAAGCTACAAAATTTAAAGAAACGCAGCTAACTGCACTGAATTAAGAAGATTTTAAAGGTTTATTATTATTTGTTATAATAATAATTATTAGATAATTTACTTTTGTTATAATTTATTTGAATGTATTTAATTATTTACGGAAATATAAATGACTAATAATTTACATAATACACATTATATATTTTATTTTATATTAGAAATTAATATAATACAATTAATTTAATATAATTTAAATAATATTAACTATAATATAACTTAAATAATTTAATATATTTATCTATTCAGCTTGTATTAGCAATATGCCTATCTGATATTATATGAATTTTATTATATGTATTGTAGTAGCAAGTAGTTAAATTACATTTTTTTTTTTTTTGCAAAAGCTCAGAAATTGAGAGAAAATGTGTTACACCAGGATAGGACGTGTTGTAATTTGTCGTTTATCTCTATTTAGTCAATAAAGATTTCTATGAGACCGCTGCAAAATATGATAAAGCAACGAGATAAACGATATAAATATAGAAATCCTTCAACAAAATCAATAGACTTGTGTTTAGTGATCATGCAGCAGACACGCCACCAATGCAGCATATCAGTCTGGGACAAAAACAGACAAAACTGTTGACACTTGTTCACTGCGTTTGGAGACACGTCGACATGTGATCTGTTATTAGGACTGAAGGCTGCAACCGGTGCAAGTGACTTGTCAAGCACACACACATCACTTGAGAGCGAGAAACAACAAAAACAACGGGCTATTCAGTGTCAGGCACACCATCACATGACTCTGGCATTTGTATATTATCTAGGAAGACGGGAACGTCTCTCTTTTCCATCCCCCACACTTCAGCGCCGCTTCCTGCCTCTCTGTCAATAGTGTCAACCAGCTGCAGTTCAACCGGCTTCTGAGTAACTGGGTTACAGAGGACAAATGCATGCTAGTTGGGTACTAGAGCCTGACCGATATGGGTTTTTGGGGGCCGATACCGATACGATACCAGTACTAGCAAAAAATACACACTGATGTCTATGGAGGCGGCAATAACAATCCTTTCAGTTATAATTTGACTATGTGTCTTATTTATATCAGATACACAGTATATAGTAACTATATAGTTTACTCAATTCTTCTCCCAGTTCAGCGGTCACTCACTTTCTTGTATTTCGTGAGACGTGGATAAATTTACGTGATTTCAATCCGACAGATCCGATTCTCTGAACTGCGGTGCAAACTAACATGGCGGAGCCCATCACGCATTGTAGATCAACTAACACACATTCACTTACACATATTTGAAAATCAGAATATCAGATAGTTCATGACATAGTTAACAAGTTTGTGAATATTTTAAATATAAAAAAGAAAAAACGAAAGAAAACCGATACATCTGTCATACAGCGCTACTGCGGCTGCTGTGTGTCACGTGAGAAGCATGATGCATTGCCATGGAAACAATAAGGCGATGCGTTCTAAAATATTTAGCCAGAGAATATGCTCATATTTCTGCAAAATAATGCTGAACCTTGAAGCTGGTTTGTAGCATACGAAGAATACCGACGACTGCTGTTATTACTGTAACTGTTATTTAGTGTTAAATTAGGCCTATTGTAGTTGGGTTAGGTGGCTTAAGTAAATTGTGGTTTGTATCTATTTATATTTATATATTTAAGTATACTTTAAACTTTTAATAAATTAAAGTATCGGTTCAGGCACCGGTACCGTTTTAAAAGTATCAGTTTGGCACCGGTATCGTAAAAAAAACGAAACAATACTCAACCCTATATGTTACTTCTACAACATTTCATGTCAAATATCTGTCCGATCATTTCATGTCAAATATCTGTCCGATCACTTCATGTCAAATATCTGTCCGATCATTTCATGTCAAATGTCTGTCCGATCACTTCATGTCAAATATCTGTCCGATCATTTCATGTCAAATGTCTGTCCGAAATGGGACAGATCACAAATCGCCACAAATGAAAACACATTTCAAATGAAAACACATTTCCCGTGTAAATTTCTCACTTTGCTCTAAACATTCAGTTGTTGTAAAATCTTGTGCAGGGATTTCTGGGAATATTATTGAGTGATCAAAACGAATCAGTGAACTGAAATGAACAGTATGAGTGAACCAATTCACTAAAATGAATTGAACTTTCCACCCAAAGTGGGCAATTAACTTTTCTTGCTTTCCTTTCACCCGTCGCTCTAAAAACATAAATCAAATACCTTACTTTTACAACATTATTTCAGTTTAAAACCAGACGCGCTATTTCGCATTTCCCACGTTAATTTCCCACTTTTTTCCCCAACATGCAGTTGTCAGCGCAAAACAAATGTGGTGGGAAAACACCAATATAACTCGTTACTGGAAAAGATCAACAATTTTGAACAACAGTCACGTTACTAAAACAACCGTAGCAACTTTCCACATTAATTTACCACTTTGTTCGCAACAATCAATTATTAGAGCAATACAATGTAGGAAAGAAATGAAACTTGCTATGTCGTATCGGGCAATATGTTCATTTTTAATGTTATCGGGCCGATAAGAAAATGTAGCCGATATATTAAAGCCGATAAATAATGTGTTATTTCCTTCAGCTGAGACACTTCAGATGTGCAGTGTTCACCATGATGGGTTTGAATTGCTTGAAATATGATTGAAATCACTTCAAAAAAAGAAAAATATAGTTCAGTGTAACATGTGCAGCGCAAGTCTGTCATATCGGCTACATAAAATTATAATGAGAACACTATAATTGTGTGCTTGGGACATGGCTTTAAATGGTGAGACTTTTGTTTTTGTAATCAGGCTCTCAAAAATTATATAAAAATGTGGATTTAGATTTATCGGCCAATATATCGGTATCGACTTTCAGATATAAAGAATTATCGGTTATCGTATCGGCCAAAAATTTCATATCGGTGCATCCCTATGAAAAAAGTATCTCAAAATTATATAAAAATCTGGATTTATCAGCCAATATATCGGTTATCGGCTATCAGCTTTCAAACATAAAGAATTATCGGTATCGGCCAAAATGTTCATATCGGTGCATCCCTATAAAAAAGGATCTCAAAAAAAATTGTATAAAAATTAAATAAAAAATCTAAAATTATCAAAAAAATTTAGATTTATCGGCCAATATATCGGTTATCAGCTTTCAAATATAAAGAACTATCGGTTATCGGTATCAGCCAAAATTTTCATAACGGTGCATCCCTATAAAAAAGGATCTCAAAATTATATAAAATCAAAAATAACATAAAAATGTGGATTTGGATTTATCTGCCATTATATCGGTTATCGGCTTTCAAATATAAAGAATTATCAGTTACAGGTATCTTCATATCGGTGCATCCCTATAAAAAAGGATCTCAAAGTTATATAAAAATTATATAAAATCAAAAATTATATAAAAATTTGGATTTGGATTTATCTGCCATTATATCGGTATTGGCCAAAATTTTCATATCGGTGCATCTTTAGAAAAAGTAGTAAGCGTTATTTCAGTAGAAACATTATTTCATTTCAAAGGTCAATACTAAAACGAGTCAGTCATTGCTTTGCATTTCATGCATTCATTTTAATTTCCCAATTTTTCTGTTGCTAACGTAATACAATGGGAGGGAAAAAAACACTGATGTAACTTGTTACTGAAAAAGTCGCAAAAGTAACAACTTTCTTCCCAACACTGATTCACTGGCCTTCTTCAAATGCCATGGCCTTGAATATGAAGTCATGCTGCGGTCAAGCAGGAAACTCGCTGTGCTGCATTGTCTATAAAAATGGAAAGCATAGTCAGTACCAGCGGACTCTCGGCTGGATCTCTTTGTTCTGGTCTGGACAGGACGCACAGCACAATGCAGCACACACCTGCATTTTAAAAGGACAAACAGCAGAATCTCACGGCCGCCGTGCCTCATATGCTGAGGTCGGCAGGACGGCGTCACAATGAAACAGTGAACGTTACAAATGAGCCCACTGACCAGATTCATTATCTGTTAATGCAGAGCACATGGCTGATTGGAAAACAACTCAGGCTTTTGTGCATCTTCGCAAGGTCAACGCAGTCAGAGGAACTCACGAGTCTCTGCAGCACCTCCGGCTGCTCGAGTCCCGTCGCGAGCGAGAGAATCTGATGACCGTCGACTCCCAGGGGCCAAAGACACGAGCTCAATGGGCCCCTGTGTTCCAGATTGAATTAATACAGCAATACGCAATCTCAGTTCCAGAGGTCAGATGCCTGAGCCAAACAAGATACAACAAATGAAGGGATTTGGGGTCAGTTTTTCTTATACAGTATATCTACAGGTTTTCAATTAACAGGGATGGGCGATTTATCACAAATTTATATTAAATGCATATTGCAATATTTATGTATTTGTTCTAAAATGGCTTAAAGCAAAGAATAAAAATCTAGTTTAAAAAAAAAAAAAAAAAAAAAAAAAATCAAGTAATGTTTTCCACACAATTTTTCATTAAATCAACAGAAGAAAGGAAGATTAATCATTATTTATTGAATTATTTTGATTTATATGCACCAATATAACAATACACAGTATGTTATAAAATAGTTTTTTTACATAAAACATTTTAATGCAAAAAAAACATGTGGACTTCAGTAAATGATATTTGGGGGATTTGATTCACAAAAATGAATCGTTCAATAAAATATAATTTGAACTGATTCAATGATGTATGCTACTGAAATTTGAATCTAAAATATACATTAAAATAAATATAAACATAAATATACTGTCACGAACTTTCTCATACTATAAACAGCTAAATGGCATGTTTTGAGAAACTTAGTGACCAAGAAAAATTCAACAGTAAATTATTAGTAATCCAGTAAAAATATCCCCCCAAAATATTGTGAATATTCAATATATTGCACAGCCCTAGTAATTAATGAAAAAATTCACAAATATAAATTATATAAAAATATATATATAATTTCAAAAACAGTAAAGGTAGTATATATATATATTTTTATATTAATATTTTCTTTATTATTTTGATATAAATATTTTATTTTTTATTTTTGAGAATCCATATGTCTGGGTTTACTTGGAAGAAACAAGAGATTTAGCATTTTAGGGTGCAGGTTTGGTTTAGTCTTAGAAGTGTGACGAATCACATGAAGCACCACAATGCAACCCCCCAGAAAACCCTATGATGTACAAAACCGCAGACTCACAAATGGATCCTAACTGGAGGCAGTTGTTAACGCATTAGGTAGCCGTCATCTCTGACCGACCTGAACTGCCGTAATAGACCACAAATCGATGGCAAATTACAGTAATTCACCAGATCTTTGACTCAAGTATACCTCACCTCTGAATAACAGACAAGTAGTTATAGTTATGCAGCACTACAGGCTGATGTTGCCAAAATAAATCAAACTTTTGCCCTGCGAACTGAAAGCCTGAGAATGCACGACCACGGGTTAATATGATTGCAGAAGCTTCGGCTTATTTAAACGCACACAGAAAAACAATACAAGTTAGAACACTTCAATAAATCCTTTTAAACGGTCACATATGATCTTTAGGCCTGTGACAAAACTCACAAATGCTGGTGCGATTCAATGCATCTTTCAGAACTTCCTGCTTTATGCAAATGATATTATTGATATCACCCACATGACTCGTAACACTATCCTCTGACACTGACCTACATAGTGACCTTGCCTAATTTGCGAGATAAACGGCAGAGTGTGTGTAAGCTGTAGATGATTGTTTTTGAAGGGCGGGACTGCAGCGCACATGAAGGTAAGTATCATCTTAAGTCTATTATTCCTGTGAGAGATAGGAGCTGCTCCAGTTTTACTGCGCATTTGTCAATGTCACTGGCGCAGTGTTTCCGCTGCATTAAAACACACAGGCTGCTGTACTGCTCGGCTCATGGCCATCTGTGTGGCGAAAACACTACGTGACCCAGATTAAACAAAAACATCAGTTTGTGATCACTAGAATATGATAAAATTACAAAAACACAATAAAATGATGACAACTTTAACCCTTTAACCGGTCATGTCGTCGTCGACACATCCAACCAAGCTGTATTCATGTTACCGTAACATTTCAACCGTTTTTGCACTATCATAATAATTCGAATTGCAAAATTTTGGGAATTTTCAAAGCTGGAAACTTTCCATGAGAATTATTGGGAATTTGCTCCTTAATTAAATAAAGTTAGCCTATAACAGGGAACCCCCTGCATGCACTGTCCATTCCTCCATAACATGCACATTCTGCTTTAATATACTTTAAAATATAATTTATATCATGTGATGCAAAGCTGAATTTTCAGCATCATTACTCCAGTCTTCAGTCACATGATCCTTCAGAAATCATTCTAATATGCTGAATTATCAATGTTGGAAACAATTGTGCCGCTTAATATTTTTTTTTATTTATAACCTGTGATACTTTTTCAGTATTCTTTGATGAATAAAATGTTAAAAAATAACAGCATTTATTTCAAATAGAAATCTTTTGTAACAATAAACACTACCGTTCAAAAATTTGGGGTCAGTAATTGTTTTTCTTTCTCTTTTTTTTAAAAAAGAAATTGATACTTTTATTCAGCAAGGATGTGTTAAATTAATAAAAAGTGATACTAAAGACTTATATTGTTGTAAAGATTTCTATTTTTAATAAGTACTGTTCTTTTTAACTTTTTATTTATCAACAAATCCTGAAAAAAGGCTCCCAAAAATATTAAGCAGCACAACTGTTTCCAACATTGATAATAACTGAGTATCAAATCAGCATATTAGAATGATTTCTGAATGATCATGTGACACTGAAATCACACATTGCTGCAATAAAAATATATTTATTTTACATATTTACTAAATTAGAATTAATTGGAAAATATATCAGTATGCAAAAAAAAAAAAATCCCCAAAATTCCCTGTTAAGTTTCCAACTTGGAATATTTCCAAAATTCACATGGAAAGTTTATGCCCCTTTGCAACCCTACTCCGACAGTAGACAACTTGCGCTTTTCAGCAATATATGGCTTATTACGAGAGACAAATGAAATAAACACGGCTTTAAGTTTTTCAGGTGGGTATAACAGTAGTATTCAGGTAAGAAATACTACAGAAATTAAAGTAATCCAATGTAAAATAACACTGGAAAGTATTTATTGTAAAAATTCAATACAGATTAATGCTTGAAATTAAAGTTTTCAAAAGTTATTCAGAGCAGCGAGTGATTTACTCTGTCTTTTGTTCTTTGATTAACATTAACTTTAAGAGTTAATGCACGGATCCAATATACTGTTACACACGTGTTGTCTCTCAACTATTTACATTCTAAAACTGACTATTTACCTGAATACTCAGCAAGATGAGCATTGACAATTTTGTATGTATTTGACCGTTCAATCGCAAAAAGCCATGAAAAAGGGCTCAATTTGGTACTCACAAGCTGTTTGAGAGTCTTTATGGGAGTATATAGATCAGTGGTGCGTGCACTTTTGATGTGAGCGTGAAACCTGCGGGAATTAGTAAAATTATGCGCAATACAAGCACTATTAAACCACAGTGTGTGTGGGTGGTGTGTTACTTCGGCGACAGACAGAAGAAAGAGCAAGAACACGCAGCTGGTATCAGTGTATCGATACTGCAGAAAAGGAGTATTGGAACCGGATATTTCAGTATCGATACATATCGCGTTTCATCACAATGCCCCGTTCGCTTTGACGTGTTCATGACCTGTTTAATCTTTGAAGGTCTAAATGAAGAGAATTTTGTTTTGTACTCCAGTACCCAAAGCTGAATGTCTAATCTCATGTAATGCATCAGTCATGGTCCCACAGCGGCTAAATAACCTCTGGCTCCGCCTCCTACAGTAGCCACGCCCCAAACGCTCGCTATAGGTTGAGCTGGAAAGTGATTGACAGATCTGAGCAGACCGCTCTCAATGTTTAGATGGTGTCTGGGAGGCTCAATGTTCACACTTTTGGGAGAGATAATCCCATGCACGGCATGCTAATAGTAGTCAATGAACAATACACTGGGTTGTATTGAGAATGTATTTGAACATATCATCTTAAACAAAGCATGGGCTAAAATCGGACACTTTAATTATTGCTCACTGCGTTTGTTTTGCACATGGTCACGGGTCTAAAAACAGCACCAGCATTCACCGAAACCCACCGCCAGGCCGTATAAATGACGGACGTGGCATGGTAACGTTAGATGGAAAGATATAAAAGTGGCTGGATGAGAGAGCAGTGCTGCCCTTTCGGTCTCTATAGGTCAGCTTTATTTGAAGTGTGCAGTATGCAGTGTGGCAGAGCTGACACATGCACTCTAATTTCAGAGCGCTGCACTAAGACAAGCTATTTGCCAGCAACACAAAAAGTATCCTCGAAAATTTTGTTGACGTTCGCTCGGTCAATTACCGGGTGCAGCCAGTTCCCGTGCTTCATTTACATAATAATAATTGCCTAGAGACTGATCAACAGTCAAAAACAGTGTTTATGCACACAAATCAAAGTGAAATCACATTCCAGCTTTAAAATCCATCGATATGCACACCTGTGACCGCACAGTGAACGTGATAACTAGCTAAAATTGTGATGTATAAAGTCTAGAGCTACACGTGGAGGAATCGCAATTACCATATTTTCTAGAATATTAAGTCTCCATGTTTATGTCAGAAGTGAAATGCTTATAAATGCACGCCTGTGACCGCAATTCTATAGTAAGGTGCCAAGTTGCTTTGTTAAAAATGTGTATTATTATTATTATTAATGAATGTAATTATTTATCTAACATTGGTATCGTTTATCATATTACTGTGGTGCTGTTTAATAAAACCAAGAAAAAGGCCATGCAATAGGGAAATTACATAATAAAACAAACAGCTCTAGCTCTAAAATTTGTCTATATAGACAACTGAATGCAATAACTAGCGAAATAGCAACATAAATAGCCTATAGATACACTCATGAAAATTTACCGTATTTTCTGGAACATAAAGCGCCTTGTTTTGTACTCATCTCTGATTATGTAAAACGCAGGTTTATGCACATCTGTGACCGCAATTCTATAGTAATGTGCCAAGTTGCTTTTTTGGAATTGTGTAATTATTATTATTGTTAATTACTGAAATAATTTTTTTAAACACTGGTATCTTCAACATGTTGTTGGTGCAAGTAAAAAGCCATGAGATAGTGATTTTACCATAGTTAAAGGCATATCGCCAAAGGTCATGCCTAAAAACATCCATTAGCCATGCTAAATGTTCTTTGACACAAAAAGTCAGAGCTCATTAAATGTCCTCCGGCATTGCTGAAAGAAAGCTGCAAACAAAAAGATGCATCGTGTAAGTGGAAAGTCTTACCTTCAGCGAGTCGAAGCAGGCGATCACCCGTCCGTTCTCCACCTGGCAGCTCTTGGGCGGGTGCGCGAATTTGCACTCCTCGTCGCTGCGCGAGCACGTCCCCCTCTGAAACTGCCGGCACACCTCGAGAGTCAGCCATTTCGTGTCTCGTATCGACGCGATGTTTAAAGCCATAGCAAAAGTTGTGTCGAGAACCTGCAGGCTCTATGGCGTCAGTAGATTGTTGATTTGGGTTTGTATAGTCTATTTGTGTGTCGTTGTAGTTTTGAGGTTTGTCTCAGTTTGTTGGCGAGGCCCTTTAAATAGAGATGTCACATTCAGACCCCCGTTGGCTGTCGCATGGGAGATGGCCGCTATCAGTGAAGCTGTCAATCTCTGCCAAGTCGCTCATCAGTCATTTAGTCCCAGGTGCACAACACTGGAGCGACAAGAAGAACATGCTCCAGGTCTCCGAATGGTCTTGAGGCCGACGGTTGGGGATAACTCTGCCTGAAGGCGATGACTCTCCTTGGTACGATACCTAATAACGGTCCGTGAATGGAAAGAGCGCGTTGGTTCCTTGTGCTTTGGCAAGTCTGAGGAATTGAGATCTTCTCGGGGGCCAAGCAAGTGTAGGATGGGGTCAGCGAGCAGCTTCAAGTAGGAACGTCGTCAGAGAAGGCACTTTCTTCTGTCCGGGATCTGGAAAAGAAGGCCAAGATTTGATTTGGGTAAGAAAAAAGGCAAATAGAAGATTCCCACATGGATATGACCATTTATATGTGGCACACAATTGAATTTTCTTCATTTAACTATTAATTTACACCTTTCATTTGTTTATGTAGCAACTACTAGGGGATGGATGGATGGATGGATGGATAGGCAGGGATGGACAGGCAGGGATAGATGGATGGGTAGATGGATAGATAGGCAGAGATGGATGGATGGAGGAGTGTTTAATGGCATATTAAGTTTTAAGTGTTTAAACTGTCATATTAGACAGTTTACCAAAAATATCCACCGAGAAGGAATAACAGACGGATGTTATTCTGGAAATTGAAGCATTGGTGTTATCTAATCATAGGCCATTCTAGGATTATATTTACATTTAATCATTTAACCGAGGCTTTTATCCAAAGAGACTAACAAATAAGGAACATCACAAGCATGAACTTAAGCTAGAAGCAAACCAGTGTAATATCAAATGTCGCATCAAAGCACGTATGGAAAACAGCTACATCGATTAAACACAGTGCCACAGTCGGTCAAAAGCAGAGGTGTAGTAGCACTAAAGGAAAAACACCTCCCCTTCCTGAACCATTTACGACTGCCTAACCTGTTGAGTAATGCCAGAGACTTTAGCCAACAGAAAACATTCCTGGCAGCCGTTCAACTGCCAGAAAAGGAGTGAAACAGATGCATATTCCAGATGTGTTCCCGTCAGCGACGAGTGCCACAACACCTCAACCAGCTCACATTAAAAACAGAGTAAGAAGGGATAGACAGACAGACAGCTAGACAGATGGAAATATGTGGAGAGAGAGGGAGAGAGACAAACAGACAGAAAGATAGAACGACACAGAAAGATAGAACAACAGAGAGAACTACAGAAAGATAAAACGACAGACAGACCGACAGACAGAAAGATAAAACGACAGACAAACAGAACTACAGACAGAAAGATAAAACGACAAAGATAGAACGACAGACAAACCGACAGACAGACAGAATGACAGACAGACAGAAAGATAAAATGACAGACAGACAAAGATAGAACGACAGACAGACAGACAGACAAACAGACAGAAAGATAGAACGACACAGAAAGATAGAATGACAGACAGAAAGATAGAATGACAGAGAGAACTACAGAAAGATAAAACGACAGACAGACAGAAAGATAAAACGACAGACAAAGATAGAACGACAGACAGACAGAAAGATAGAACGACAGACAGACAGAAAGATAGAACGACAGACAGACAGAACAACAGACAGAAAGATAGAATGACAGACAGAAAGATAAAACGACAGACAGACAGAAAGATAAAACGAAAGACAGACAGAAAGATAAAACGAAAGACAGACAGAAAGATAGAACGAAAGACAGACAGAAAGATAGAACGACACAGAAAGATAGAATGACAGACAGACAGAAAGATAAAACGACAGACAGAACGAAAGACAGACAGAAAGATAGAACGACAGACAGACAGAAAGATAGAACGACACAGAAAGATAGAATGACAGACAGAAAGATAGAACAACAGAGAGAACTACAGAAAGATAAAACGACAGACAGACGGACAGACAAAGATAAAAGGACAGACAGACAGAACTACAGACAGAAAGATAAAACGACAGACAAAGATAGAACGACAGACAGACAGACAGACAGAAAGATAGAACGACAGAAAGATAGAATGACAGACAGACAGAAAGATAAAACGACAGACAGACAGAAAGATAGAACGAAAGACAGACAGAAAGATAGAACGACAGACAGAAAGATAGAACGACAGACAGACAGAAAGATAGCACGACAGAGAATGACAGACAGACAGAAAGATAAAATGACAGACAGACAGAACGACAGACAGAAAGATAAAACGACAGACAGAACGATAGACAGACAGATGAAACGACAGACAAACAGAGAGATATATATGGTAGATTGGCAGATTGCCATCATAACAGTGATAACATTAACTGGCGAGAAGGTTAAGGTCACCTAAATCAGCCAAAATAACAGGCTGCTGCTCTCCACTAACACACAGAACGGGCTGACGCTAAGAAGAATGAGGAGGAAAAGGCTAGCAATATGCCATTAATATAGCAAAGTTTGATTTATTAACAACTATAAACACCATAGTGTAGTCAGCACAACATCACATATCTCACCTCATCGTTGTTAGTCATAAGTTCTATTAATGCATTGTATTTTAAACTATAAATGTAGACTATAACAACACAAAGGCTGCTGTGACTGTGTTACAGAAGAGTCTGTTCTCTAAGCAAAAACATGGATGCTGACTATGAAGCTCAGAATCATCATCCACACGCAGAATTAGGTAACCCAAATTACATTTTGTTTTACATTTACATTCATGCATTTGGCAGACGCTTTTACCCAAAGCAACTTGCATTGTATTTCAGTTTCATTAAGTTATTGTAAGTTATCCGTGCCCTGGGAAACAAACCCATTATTTCAGTATTCTAGCAGCTTGCTCTGCTGTTTGAGCTAGAGGAATGCATGGTAAAGAATGGAGCTTTAAAGGGGGGGGGGGGGGGGGGAATGCTATTTCATGCATTCTGACTTTACACTGTTAAAGAGCTGATTCTCATGATAAACATGGCCAAAATTTCAAAATACGAGTTGGACGTATGACGGAGTATTTCTGTGCCAAATACACTTCTTCAGGATTCAAACAAGTTTCGGAAAGTTTTTTTCGAGTTTGGCCCTGTATGATGTCATAAAGGGCGGAATTCCTTGTATGGGCACTTCTCCCGGACGAGCGCGCGCACACACACACACACACACACACACACACACACACACACACACACACACACACACACATACACACACATACACACACATACACACACATACACATCAACCAGAGCGAGAGCAAGAGCATGCTCATCAATGAGCTTCGTTCGGGTTGCGGGAGCCGTCGGCAGCGCTGTCATTGTGTTTTTAGAGTCACTAAAGAAGTGTGTTTCTGGTTGTGAGGGAAAGATAACCTTGTTCAGCTTCCCAAATAACCCAGTGTTACGGGAACAATGGATGCAGTTTGTTTTTCCGGAGTTCTGCAAGTGTGTGTGTTTGTTCCCGGTCATGAGTGGAAACCGCAGGCGGTGAGTGAAACTGCATCAAATGTGTGTGTTTTGTTGGCAATCAAATGTAAGTGCATATAATGTGAACCAATGTATGGTGAATCGAAAGTTATCCAGGGATAATGCCATGATGTATTGTGTGTGTGTGTGTGTGTGTGTGTGTGTGTGTGTGTGTGTGTGTGTAGCTCCGCCCACTGCACGCCTCCACGAGCTCGGCTGTTTTCGGAATCGGTACAGCGTATCTGTCTTTTATAAATATGATAAAACTAAAGACTCTTGGGAGATATGAAGGATCAACACTACTCTACAGATACTCAAGATTAACATGAGACTGGCAGAAACTGTGTGTGTTATGACCCCTTTAATGATTTTAATGTGATGGATTATTAACTAATTATGTAGTATATAGTGCTTTTATTAACACAAAGTTTAACAGTTGAGGCAAACACTGGTTTGAAAAATAATGTTTTTTTCTTGTGCTTGCAGGTTCATTCCAAGAATCAACCATAATTGCACCAATTGCCAATCCAGCTGCCCGTACGTTAGTCTTTACAGTAGCAGAACTTTTCATTATCGACCCTTTGGAATAAACTAGTCACCTCTCAGATTTGGGGCAGCTTATAACACAACCACCACCCAATCTTCAAACGCCGCCTCTGGCACGACTTGTGAAGCTCACACAAACATTGCTGCTGAAATAGAGGACTTTTCTGGGAACATCTGGAAATATTTTCTTGTGCAAACTGAAGGAGAGGAGAGGAGGGGAGGGTAAGGGTGGGGGTGGTGCAGGCAGACGAAACAAGGCTGTAAAAATCTGCAGCTGCCGTCGAAGGTTCCCTTTGCTGTGTAATGACGGCCACGTCCCCTCCACTTACAGCAAAGCCAACAGACAAGCGCCGAACAATAACTACTGTGTGCACGGAACTGAACACTATACTAACCCAAGCCTTTGTATTGTGTGTAATACACATATGTGCAGAGGTATCGTATGCATTAAAAAGACGTGTTTGAACAGGTTCTGAGGTGAACTACAGAGGGAACCTGAATGCATGGGTTTGTTCTCAATGGAATACTACTCGTACTCATTTCAACGTAGTGAAATCATGACGCAACAACGTAAGCAAAACATTAGTATTCCATCTAGAACACAGCCATCTTGATCGATTCAGACGTTTGGTGATCTGGACCCTCCTTTTGTCCGTCACCAATAACACACGGCAAGCATTTGCGTAATCTAATGAGCTCGAGTGTTTCTTTCATTTTCCACTCTTGTTGCTAAGGGTCTGTTTCTTCTTTCTATTTCCCACAATGCCTAGCAACCACAAAAGTGCACCTAGAAAAAAGGAAAATCTAACTGAGGCGTGATGAGAGAAATCGACCCTTTAAGAAGAATGCAACAGGTGTAGCGCGACAGAAATACATACTAATCTGAATGATGCAGACAGGGCAATCATAGAATAATGACACGGCAACAACAAAACAACAAACAGTATTTAAAACAAGCATAAAATAGAATATCTTCGTACTGTATATTCGTTTTCAATCTAGCAGAGCTTCTGTTTGCTATGGGTTTTGATTGTAAAATCTTAATCCTTTATAGGGCACCCATTGAAATACTTGGAAATTCAAAATTTATAGTATGAAAATTTCATATCACGATTATAGTGACCAAAATTATCACGATTATCACGGTTTAGTCAACTGATGCACACACTGAAAACATTTCAACAAGTTTTATATTTGAAAATCAACAAACAACAAATAAAACAAGCAGCTCTATGCACTTTTTTAGTGGCATTTCCTTCCTTATGATGACCGTCGTCAATAGCAACGCATTATAACACACAGCGCACATCCTTGCATCACAACTCTCTCGTTTTATTCAAATGCAACTTGCTGTCTTGCGTCTCCATTTGTGATTGTATTGAAAATGAAATCAGAGGACTTATAATACTATTATAGTATTGTTGTGATCATCTTATCTGGACGATTGTTTTGTACGCTGTACAAAATGGATTTATAAACCGGTCAGATGTAAAACATTAATCTCAATTCAATTTGTCCCGTAATTATTTATGTGGTAAAAAAAAAATCAGTGTAATAAGTGTACGATGATAATACATTATTATCCCTTAAATGTCCCCCTTAATAGTCTTGTCTGAACTTGTTCGTTCGTCTTTGGCTCAGAGCCACTTGCTGCGAACTTTTCTTCGTGGAAGCTTCACGTTCATTTAAAGTGAGTGAGATAAAATATTTCAACTCAAAACAACATTTTGTGTCCAATTATTTCCCAGACGTAGTTTTGGTATTGAGGTCAAAGTTAACGTGCCTTGCGTTCGCTTTACAACAGTGTGTGATGGTCACGAAGATGACGCGGCAGATTGAAGCGTTTCCTCCTATTGCAGCGACTTTCGTTTTGCATGTTCTGCACACAGGGTGAGCATGCTCAATTAAGTTTCCCTCAGGACTTTTGTAAAAGCCAAAATATGACCACACCTCAGATTTGGTCCTTTTAGAAGGCTGGAAAATCTCCCGGCGCTGTCACTGCCGTCCACCATTTCTTCTCATTTAAAAAACAACGCCTGAGCCAGACTGATGGTGTCCGGACAGGATTTACTGCGAGTTTTCAAAATCGCGATAATCAAACACGGTTTTAAGGATAATTAAATTTTAAACGTTAATACTAACCGTCAGTACATTTTATCGTGGTTTATCGTGATATATAAATAAAATAAAACAAAAATAAAATAAATAAAAAGTTACCTGCAATGCTTTTCTTGAATAAAAAAGACAAATATAAAATAAAATAAAATAAAACAAAAATAAAATAAAATAAAATAAATAAAAAGTTAGCTGCAATGCTTTTCCTGAATAAATAAGATTTATATTGTACTGTGCTTTTGTAATGTGTGAATTACCCCTTTGGATAATATAAATAAAATAAAACAAAATAAAATATAAAATAAAAAGTTACCTGCAATGCTTTTCCTGAATAAATAAAAATATAAAATAAAATAAAATAAAACAAAAATAAAATTAAATAAAAAACAAATAAAATTAAATAAAAAGTTATCTGCAATGCTTTTCCTGAATAAAAAAATAAATAAAATAATAATAATAATAATAATAATAAAAAACAAATAAAGTAAAATATAAATATAAAATTAAATAAAAAAGTTATTTGCAATGCTTTTCCTGAATAAATAAAAATATAAAATAAAATAAAACAAAATCAAAGTCACAAATAAAAATATAAAATAAAATAACAAAATTAAATTAAATTAAAAAAAACAAAATAAAAAGTTATCTGCAATGCTTTTTCTGAATAAATAAAAATATAAAATAAAATAAAAAACAAATAAAATTAAATATAAAATAAAATAAAAAGTTATCTGCAATGCTTTTCCTGAATAAATAAAAATAAAAACAAAAAATAATAATAAAAAACAAATAAAATAAAATATAAATATAAAATTAAATAAAAAGTTATTTGCAATGCTTTTCCTGAATAAATAAAAATAAAAAATAAAATAAAACAATCAAAATCACAAATAAAATAAAAATATTAAATAAAAAAAAAAACTAAATAAAATATAATAAAATAAAAAAAGTTATCTGCAATGCTTTTCCTAAATAAAAAAAAAATATATATTTAAAAAAATAAAATAAAAAGTTATCTGCAAAGCTTTTCCTGAAAAACAAACACAGGCCACCAGACAACCCAGTAAAAATCCCTAGTTAAAGTGTGCATTGAAGGCCTGAATCAAGGCCATACGGCTTTACGATCAACCAAGATGACAAGGAACCAGTCAAATAACTGGTCTAAAGGTCCAAACTGTCAAGCAGTCATTTTCAAAAAGATTTCGGGTGCAGCTGTAACTTGAGATTCTTGTGTGCGGCACTATTTGAGCTCTTGAAAAACACATTACCAAAGCTTCCTTTCTGGCAGCAATTTGAACGGGACCAAAGGGAGGTCGATTTTCAGAACTGAAAAGGGGGGGAAAAAAAAAAAAACAGGTGTTAACTAGATGTTGATTCAGAAAGAGTCATTTGGACCGCTCAAACTACGCTCTGTCTACAATCCCAGCACCTGCTGCTTCTTCCCATTTTACCATTATAAAATTAAACGGCCTGCCATACTCGTCGCACACGTAGTCTCTACGGCACGATTTAATTTCATAGCTTTACCCCCGAGAGTCAAGCCATAAAAAAATTGGATAGAAACCATGTCAGATGTGACCTCATGCAATTAATCCTCTTGTATTTTTAGAACTCAAAAACCCGATGGTCTAATTTATGAGGTGAATGACAGTTAAAGGGTGCTTCAGTAATACAATCTGTCAGCTAGTAGAAGTGCTTAAAGCTTGTAAACTCAAATAATGGGCCACCAAATCTCTGGATTCGCAGGCCTGTTCGGTTTTCTTTCCGAGGTGCAATCATCTTCAAGCGCAGCAAATACAGGGTAATGGTTTATAAAACAGTGGCACAAATGATTAAAGCAAAGCAGCAGACCAAAATTAGCTTTCTCCCTTACAGCAACTGCAATTCCAGTCAAATCAATGCAAATCTCTGCCTGTCGGCTGTTCACTCGACTGAGGCCGGCACGGAGCAAAAACACGGGGTAGGTTTCTCCAGATATCTGAGGCAGGCTTTAAAGGTGAAGTGTGTAATGTTTTCAAGTCAACTATTTGTAGGTAAATTTCCCTGAAAAGTGCAAACACTGCAGTTCTGCTGTACTAAACACTGCTTGAGCATCTCGGCCGGCTCGACACAACAACACTGGCTCAACTAAATGCATTTGTGAGGCTAGTAGGGCAAAAGTTAGGCTACATTACAAAAAGTTCAAAGAGCAGACCAAAAATGGCAAAACATTAGTGTTGTCACGATATTGGAACTTTGATACGATACCTTGAAAGATATCGATATTCGATACCACGGGGAAAACTGCCATATAGATATTTTTATTATTATCTCGTGATTTTTTTGATAATTTGGGTAATTTTGTTGCAATAGCCTTCACACAGCGAAGGGAGGCTTTATTTGAAACTCCGAACTAAATTTACAAATAAAAAGACAAGAAAACAGTCAGTAATAAAATAAGAACAAATAAACAAATTGCAAACGATAGCACAAATAAATACAATAGAATATAGACACAAATAAAATAAACAGCTTTAAGATTTTCAGGTGGGCTTAACCGTAGTGTTCAGGTAAGAAATTGTACAAATTAAATACAGATTAATGCTTACAATTAAAGCTATTCAGTCAAGAGCAGCAAGTGATTTTCTTTGTCTTTTGTTCTCTGGTGTCTAACATGACATCAGGTTTATTAGGCTGCTGTCACTTTAAGAGCTCATGCACGGATCCGATATACAACAGCTTGTGAGTACCAAATTGAGTTTTTTTTCCTTGGCTTATTGTGAGCTCGAAACACGTGTGAACGAGTAAAATTAAGCACAATACGTGCAACCCTGTGCCGAATGTAATGAATGGCCCTGTAATGGTGTGCGCACCAAAAGCGAAGCTAATATTTGCTTCGCGTTACTCGCTCTAGGTTATTTGCGGGATTACTTGTTTTTCGTGTCACTCGTGTGAATAAAAACACTGCGTGAAGAGTGTCTTCACGCACAGCAACATTTTTTTCTAAAAAAAGTTATCTGCAATGCTTTTCCTGAATAAATAAAAATATAAAATAAAACAAAACAAATAAAATAAAAATATAAAATAAATAAAATAAAATAAAAACAAAATAAAATAAAAAGATCTGCAATGCTTTTCCTGATTAAATACAAATATAAAAAATATAAAAAATAAAAATAAACAAAATAAAATAAAAACAAAATAAAATAAAAACAAAATACAATACAATAAAAATACACAATAAAATAACATAAAAGAAAATAAATAAAATAAAACAAAATATAATAAAAATACACAATAACATAAAAGAAAATAACTAAAAATAAAAAGTTATCTGCAATGCTTTTTCTGAAGTGTAAACAGGGCAACAGGCCACCAGACAACCTACCGACTCTTCCCTAGCTAAAATGTGCGTTGAAGCCCTGAATCAAGGCCTTCAGTGCGCCATACGGCATAATTTTGTGTAATAATAAGCCAAGGAAAAAACTCAATTTGGTACTCTCAAGCTGTTTGAGAGTCTTTATTTGTGCGCGACTTATATAGATCAGTGGTGCACTCATTTTGGCGTAAGCTCAAAACATGTGCGAACGAGTAAAATTAAGCATAATAATACGCACATCAACAACATTTCTTTCTACCATTTTTTCCATCATCAACCATGTTGGAAATAACTACTTTTGCTGCTAGATATGAGTAAAACTCATAGCTAGAAACAAGTAACAGACGCATATTTTCATCATTTACCAGCTAGTCCAACTTCCTCGCTTACTTTTCTCCAAGCTAGTCCATTTACCGACTTTTTTGTCCTGTCTCTGTATGAATAAGAAGTTGTGTCAGGGGTGTCCGCAGATGGCTTTTCTGATACAACCGGATGTGTCAATAAGCTCTTCGCTGATTGGCTTGCGCGACAACGCGTCATGCGAATTTTCCGCTCAAGTTGATATTTTTCAACTTGCATGGATGACGCGTTTGAGGCGAATAACGCATGTTCACGGCAATCGCCCAATTCACATCATTTGCGTCGCCTGGTGCGAAAAGCGCATCTATTTGCATCATTGCATTGACTTTGTATGTAATCTACTCGTGCAAATAATTCAAATCGCTTTTGGTGTGCACACACCATAATACTATTCAACCAGAACGAATGAAAAGGAGTGAGTGAGAGGAGGCGGGTGTGTCAATTTGCCGTCGGAGAGAAGAGAGAGAGAGCGAGAACACGCAGCTGGTATCAGTGTATTGATACTGCAGAAAATGAGTATTGGAATCGTTTCAGATATTTCAGTATCGATCCATAACAAAATATCGATATTTTTGACACCACTACAAAACATTGCCAAGTCCTAAAACGGATCCTCAGGTTACTCAGAGTTTTGGAAATCCGAGTGCTTTAGTAGATAGTTCAAAGCTAGATAAACCTCAGTGTGGAGTAAAAACAGGGTTAGTTAAGTCTAAATGGCATGATAATATCCAAGCAGGCATCAAATTCAACAAGCGTGGCCAATAAAATGCAAGATACTGCCAAGTCACAGTGTCACCTGCAGTTCCTCTGGGTTCAGAGAAGCAAGGGCTTTGACAGATAGTTGTAACCGAGTAGGAATGGCAGCAAGTCAGAGGCTGATGAGGGCGGACAGATGGTGTGCAGGTAGGAAGGTGGCTGCGGTATCCTTGTTGTGACCTGCAGAGATTAGCGCTGTCTGAACGCCCCCGCCCTTCCCCACAATGATTAGTGGTTCCGGAGGAGGACGCCTGGCTGAACAGCAAAGCTGTGCATTCCACGGATGCAATTATCTATTATCACACAAAAAAAAAAAAAAAAAAAAAAAAAAAAAAAAAAAATTAAAATATCTGATCTTACGTCACTGTAGGGAATAGGCTTGCTGTGGTAGTCAGTGTTGCAGGTGTTACTAAATGGTGTTCGGCCGATTGCATTACTTGCCCACCGCGGCACGGCCCCACCGTCGTTTTGCTTTTATTATAAAAAATAAAAACCTTTTAGTACAGTTGGACAACAGATGCTACAATTATAAGCATATGCTCTGCTTCATATACAGCATGAGCTGAAAAAAATTAGGTGCAGAAACCATTTTCACTAACAATTAACAAATGGCAAGTAACACATTGAATTAAACGTGACATTTTATAGTAGAAAACAGCATTTTCTTGTAAAACATACTCCAATAAGTGTTTTTACAGTTTATTCCAAGTAGGGCTGCCCCCAACTAAAGATTTGACTAATCACTAGGGGTGTGTGATATATATCGTCTGCGATAATATCGTAATTGTTGTTTTAACGATGTGCGATCTGACATTATCGAGTATGTCCCTCACACCCAGAGAGCGCACGCATACACTATGTGTAGTCTAGTAGGTTAGACTAGTGCGCGTCACATTTAGTGCACGCTTTCACTGCGTGATTTAGTCTGTTAAAATGTCCCCAAAATTCAAGATAAGGCGACAAAAATGCTCCTGTATGATATTTATATCATTTAATATAGTTAATTAATATCACACAAAGAGTGCTGTTTTTCTCCAGATATCAGCATGAAAACACATGTGATATTGATTTTTATAAAAGTTTGATAAACAAGAAGTTAATATTAAGTTACTTACATTTTAGACACAATATTGCCTGTTTTTGCTCTGTTTCGCAAACGAAAATAGTTCCAAACATACCCACAGCACTGTTGTGCGTCTCTAAGCAACACACGGAGGGTCTTCCGTTACTGAATGAACGAATCGTTTGAATGAATGATTCAATGACTCAAAGCTTTGCTCCTGAATGAATCAGTTGAATCTCAATGACTCACTCATTAACAGTGACTTGCTGCCACCTACTGACCGTTTTAATTTCACATTTAAAGTATCTTTTCATTTTTTTTATTATTTCAAATATCAATATTCAACGTTTCATGTAAATGATCTAAATGCCACTTCTGTTTCTGTTTCCTCTCCATTGCAAAAATGAATTATGTTGATACAGTTTCATTTTGATTGGTAACAGCCATATTGTGTCTTATTATTAGAATTAATTTATTGATTAAACGTAAGAATTTGACAAAAGATGATACATACATATGATTAGGTTAGATAAAAATGGCTTTATAAAGGTAAAAGTCCCCATAATAGCTATATCGTCCAATTATCATTACCGATAAAAACCTCAGAAAATATTGAGATATAATTTTTTGTCAGTATCGCACACCCCTACTAAATCACGTTTATATACAGTGGCCAAAAAAAAAAAAGTATGTGAACCCCTTGCAGAATCTGTGAAAACGTGAATAATTTGAATAAAAGAGATCATACAAAATGCATGTTGTTTTTTTTTTATTTAGTACTGTCCTGAATAAGATATTTTACATTAAAGATGTTTACATATAGTCCACAAGACAAAAAAGAAAATTATATATACACAAAATAAGACAAATTTTGACGTCTTCATCCTGTGCAAAAGTTTTCACCCCCGGCTCTTAATGCGTTGTGTTTCCTTCTGGAGCATCAGTGAATGTTTGAACCTTTTTTTAATAGTTGTGTTTGAGTCCCTCAATTGTCCTCAGTGTGAAAAGATGGATCTCAAAATCATACAGTCACTGTTGGAAAGGGTTCAAATATGCAGAAGATGCTGGAAAACTGAAAAATTTGCAGGACCTGAAGAACATTGTGCAGTTTAACTGCTCAGAACAAATGAGGGACTCAAGAACAACCATCACAAAACACAAAAACACCTGTGGATCATCCAGGGAACGACAACGTTTTAAGAATCAAGGGTTCATAAACTTTTGAACAGGGTCATTTTTATAAATTCAGCTCATTCATTTTTTTTGTCTTGTGGACTATATGTAAACATCCTTTATGTAAAATATCTTATTTAGGACAGTACTAGCCTTATTAAAAAAAAAAAAAAAAAAAAAAAAAGCATTTTGTATGATCTCTCTTATTTTGTTAAAATTATTCACATTTTCACAGATTCTGCAAGGGGTTCACATACTTTTTCTTGCCACTGTAAATTTAAGTACTTAAATATATACTGGCGATGGAAAATACAGCCTATTCCACACTCAAGCGCACACATAAAGCACCGGCAAAAGTAATGATTATGAATGTGTTGGAAAAAATAGCAAGAAGCCATTTTCATTATTTATTAATAAACTAGTGTTTTCTGAGTCAGTGTCAGCTGCAAAGATGAAGTTGACGATGCTGGCTCGCCATCTCCGCTGTATAGTGGACACACCTTTAGCAAGAAATGCACCGTTCATGCGGATTACATAATCAGAGAGTATTTGTTTCCTATTTGAATTGGTTTGTTGAAAAGTAGACATTTCATGCTTTCTATAGACATATTTCTCAGGTCTGTGAGGCAAGTAGTCTATACGCAGAGTTTCGGTTCATTTTTGTGACGCGCTCCAGTTCACGGAGACGGCAGAAAGCGCATCCTGTTTGTTTTCTTTATTTTACAAAAGCACAACGGTTTGTTGTTATTGTCAGTTTACACAAATAAAGTTTTGAATGATGCATTACTCTTATCTGTATGAACAAAAACAACCGAGTATTTTAAGTTTAATAAATTCAAGTGATTGTGCCAGTGCAGTAAGTGCGCTTATACTTTAGCTTCCACAATAGTGCACATTTATGTAGGTTAACGTTAGAGTTATGTAAAATTTCTACTTACATGTTTCAAATGATAAGCCATATTTGAGGTCATTGGATGATAGGCAAACGTTTGGATTTCCTGCTCGACTGCAATTACCACAAGGACACGCCATTAACAATCGGTCTAACCGACTAATAAAAGTTTAGTCGACTAAGCCTCTTCTAGTCAACTAATGTTTAGGGGGCAGACCTAACACCAATCCAAACTGATTCCGATCAGTTATGCGTTCAGAACCAGAGAAAGCCACCATGACAATGTCACTGGAGCTATCGAGAGTGTAATTGTCATGTTTTCCTTGATGACATATCTAAAATGAAAGCTGACATTTATGCTAAAGCTGACAGAGGAGCTTTTTAGCAAATATTAAGTAAATGTTCAGTCTCATCCACTGACCAGTTCGAAAAAAATGTTCATATGATGCAAAACGTATACATGGTATTTTTTAGTCGGATTCAAGCATTTACATGCCTATTTTTTTCTTGTTGATCAGATTATTTCAGGTCTACACCAACTTTTTCAATTCGATTGAAATTTAATTGGGAAAGACCTCAATCAGATCGATTGAGGCGTTTCATTGAAGCCTTTTCAGTTCGATTAAGCCATCAATCCAATTATTTGGAAGCATGTAAATGTGGCATCAAGTTCTCTTATACTCTAACCAACATATAGAGATCCAATCATTTTTAGATGGATAAAATCAATTTCCGTCCCATTTGTCGCATGACATAGTGTAACTTCTGGGTTACTTGTGTGGTACATAACTAGGTTGCGAATTAATTTGTGATTAAGTAGCTAAGCTGGTAATAGAAAGAGTGTAGCTTCAATCCCAGAGAGTACTGAACCACGTATCGAACAAGTCTGAGATCCCCTCGAAAAAGAAACGTGACCCCTTGATAAAGGACATCTGCTAATTGACAAGGCAAACCAATGTAAATTACAGATATACCATCCAAAAGATAATGAATCTTAAGAACAATTCCATTTACAACTTTAGCTCAAAATTACAGTATAAGCGGTGAACTGGCATTGGGGTCACCGGAGTAGGCTTTTCCAAACTAGTTCTGCCATTCAAACAGCCTCTTTTGTTACAATAATAGTGGCTCCAAACCCAGAGGATGAATGTCGGGTAATCCTCCATGGCATCAGATCAGGATTTGGGTTGCCTAAGCCAGCTGGAATTACATCATATTGGTCTCTTAATTTGCAGGATGCTGGATTGTTTGACATACATTTTTGGACTTCGCTGCATCTAATTAGCCTCCTGTTGACCAACACGTCATGCATAAAGATATGTGGTTTAGAGGCGGTTTTAATTGACGTGATTTTGTTTCCCCAAGTGCAAACCCACCCCGCAACCGATTGTGTTCATTGGTCAACAGATACAAATACTAAACCCTAACCTCGCATTGGTAGCACATCCATGTAAATATTGTTTGTCACGATCGGATCCATCCATGATTCTTCTGAACTCTTCTGAAACTGAATCAAAGACGTCTAAACCTGTCTTGATGAATCTGTGAACGAGTAGGCCAATGAAATCGGAGGAGTTTGGGAAGAAAAAAAACACGCTTTTCTTTGCTGAAGGTTTTTCACAATTACATGATCATATCATAGAGAAGGCTAAGGACAAAGTCAAGGCGATAGCTGTTTTGGAACTAATTCAAGAACAAAACTAGGCCACATTTTCTACACAGCTGGTAGAATTTTAGATAACTAAAACCACCTTTTTTTAACGTGCAACTTTAAAGAGCTTAATGTCTTCATAGTTAAGAGCTGAATGACTGTAAACTTTCATTAAAGTCATACGTTTTTAGTAATTAGATCACGCGCTGCCGTCATTCTGTACAGCTGAATGAATATAAAGCGTTTAGGGACGCGTCTTACGATTAACAATCACACAATAATGTAATTAAAAACAAATGATCATATTTTAAAACAATCCACAACTCAGCAAGGCTTGCAATACGATTGGTAAGGGAACAAACACGAGGGAGACAGACGCTGGAAAGACACCGATTCAGTGTGGTCAGCAAAAACGGGTGTGTCATATGATAATAGCCTTAATGTAAAACTGAATCTCGGTGACCCAAGTTATTATCTTTATAACACCAAGGCTGCTTTTATCCCCCAGATCATCGTCTCTAGCTATTTATAGCGTTGTGGATGGCAGCCATGCCTGGCTGGTACTGCGCTCATATCCTCAGGCTGTTTGAAACTGATGTGCGATTTAATTAAGAAGATCATTTAGGCACAGATATGATCTACTTAGCGACTGACAGACATGTTTTCAGAAACTATCCTGCAACTTGTCTCAGGGAAAAAGCAACTGACTTACCTTTAAAGGCTGGTAAAGGAGCCAGATTATTGCCCCATTCATGAAAACACAACATTAACTTGCATTTAAATACTCTCTCACTTCTACAACAAACTTTCGCCTTGACGGGAAGATGTTGGCACAAAGTCTCACTTCTCTTTACAAGTGCGCAATACGGCACCCCCACTAAAATAGTCTCGTAATAAAGGGTAATTTGTTCATGAAACACGCCTGGCAGTTGTAAAACGTTAAAAGGTGCAAGCTAATTACCTTTCCGAGTCTGTCTAAACGTGTTTCTGATCGATTCAGAAGAGCGCTGTTGCTCTCACGGCTCCGGCTAATAAAGAGTCAGTGGCTGCCTGGACTGTTTTCATGGGTTTATTTAACGGGAAGGGCAGAGTCAGTCTCCCTCTTTAAAAAAAACACGCTCTTCCTCCCAACACATTTGCCAAATGTTCGACACAAACGCGGCCTTTTCCTGCCACGCCGCAGGTCCTGCTCTTTGAAAGTCTGGACTGTACGTCTAGCAAGACCGGAGGTCTGATCGGGCCAACATGAACGATGCAGGCGTTCCTTAGATGCCCTTGCTAATCAGACTGGACTAATACCTCTGGATAGGCTTGGAATAATTTTCGAAAAACAAAACTATAAATACAAAGCATATTCTAAGAAATGCTACACACGCCTTTGGTTTGAGACCAAATTCACAAGTCATTCTAACCACATAAAAATAAGCATTATACTCTTAAAACTGAAACAGAAACTGGAATTTTCCCAAAGACTTGGGATAAAGCCCTTGCTAATCAGACTGGACCTCTACCTACCATCATTTCCTTGCCTTTTCAATTTCAGAAAACCAAACTTTATCTTACAAAGCAAATGCTGCACAAATATGAGACCAAATTCACACAAATCAGTTATTCTAAGTGCATAAATATAGGCAATACACTCTTAAAACGGAAACTAACTTACAGATGTTAAAGAATTCAAAGGGAAAGAAACCGGAAAGCCTCAGCATTCACATGGGATAAAGACAGAGTAACTTACTGACACAACTCCACACCTCCTCTCAGATTTCCCTCCCTCTCTTTCCACACCCTTGCCCGCATGCAGCACATTGCAGCAAAATTCCTTGTGTTGGGAAAAACAGGAACTTTAAAAGGATAAAAGGTTCCCTATTCCTCCCACCTTGCTTGAATAACGAAGCCTCCTTTCTGTTCACGTCGCACTCTCGCTCCCGCTCGGTTTAAGTGCACCTGGTGCGGCAATCAGACTCCTTCACTTCACGCTCTCCCGGTATATAACGGCCACGTGAAGTGTTGTCATTCCCTAGGTGAAGCTGTGAGCTGGCGGCCCATGTCGAGACAGGGATTTTCTCTAAGCAACAGCGCAGAAAAGACCAGCGCGTCTGCTCGCTGCTCAACTATCTGGCTGAAACATTTCCAGCCATTCCCACACCCCTCCCCTCCTTTCCTTTCCTGCAACCAACCCCTTCCTGCCAGACTGCCTCCGGCAAGGGGCCGCCCATCCACAATCTAACCAATAGCATGCAGCATTCCCACTCTGAGGCTCTGTTGTTGGCCGAGTTTCCCTGAACTGGCAGGCTGACCTCAGAGCTTCCGATGACAGGCTCCTGAATGCTGATCTTAAAAGGTATTCCCCCATTTTTACGCCCCGGCAACAGAGGATTGATATCTTTTTCCCAGCTTTCCCAAACTATACACTGTGACAGAGATGAATCTCTATTACTGGAAATGTTTTATAAACAGCAGGCAAGCAGAAAAGAGCACAAATTTGGCACATTGAAGGAATAGTTGGGTTATTTCAATAGTCCACTTGCAACTACTAACACAGAGTATTAGCAGATTGTTGGGGTTCGGGTTAGTAGAATAATTTGACATATCGTTGCAAAGCTAGTAGAATATTTGTTGGGGAGCATCAAAATAAAGTGTTAGCAGATATCAAGGCCCAATCCCATTTCTACCCCTTAATCCTTCCCTTTCCCTTACCCCTTCGTTTTGCGCGTTCACATGAAGGGGTATGGGTGTCTCGGTTCTCTTTTGGCTGGAGTGGTAGGGGTAAGGGGAAGGGCCAGATAGCCCTTCAAACGAAGATTTTTCAGGACCACACTTCAAACGAAGGGGTATGAGGAGTTTCCCTCCATACACCAAGAGCTCCGTTATCGCAGCACCACAGTAGAAAACAAAGCCATATCCGTACCGGCCGGCCGGCTCGGACCAGCACGGAATGGAACGGTTAATAAACAAAGAGAACAGTTTGATCCGATGGAAAAGCGGCTTCACCACTCTTGTATTTTCTGTATCATTCTGTATTGTCTTAGGAAACTCAAAGGCTCATACGTTTTTGAACTGAAAACGAGCGCCGTTTTATTAAATCCAAATACAGAGCAAAACTACATTGGGAGTGAGTAATTTGTTAAACGTGCTTGCACCTGATTTCTGTTAGATATAGCCTACGCACTTCATTGCTGTTCATACTGGTTAAATGTTACAGGACACTAATAAAAGAAACGGGGTATGATGACGTATGATGACGTGTAATGGTATAGTAGTGGTGCCCCATTTCTTAAGGGAATATTTTATTGCCACTCTGTTTCAAGGGGCAAGGGGAACGGGTAGGTGTAGGGGAAGGCGAAGGGGTATAAAATAGAATTGGGATTGGGCCTAAGCATGAAGTCTACACTGTAAACCCTATCTCAAAATAATTAATTGGTTTGAGTAGAGCCAACTCAAATTAAACAAATCAGTTCAAACTAAATAACTTTTATGAGTAGTTACAACTTTTTTTTGAGTTCTCAAAACTGACACATTTTGCGTAATCTGAATAGTTTCATTGTTTTGAGTTTTATGAACTTGTTTCTTTTAATTTAGACTAACTTAAATTTAACCGAAACTGGGCTGGGATTTCTATTTCCCAGCATGCTTTGCCATGACACTCAAAAGGAACAGTAAATCCCAAAATGAAGTGTTATATTATGTTTCTTGTGCAAGTTTAACGTTAAGTGGGAGATTTAGTAGTGTTTAATGTTTTGTTATGCTAGTTTATAAAAGTTTCTGTTATGTTGGGTTTTTTAGGGTTACCATCATGGTGATGAGAGAAACTAATGAGCTTAGTTTGAGAACAGATAAATGTTAAATGTATTATATTGCTGTCCACATTTAGCAAGTGCTATGCTATGCTAATACTATCAAAGCATTGTGTTACCAATTAGCAAGGTGGCATTTATTTAATTAGCTAGTTAAATTAGCTTAGTAACTTCCACTACTAAAAATGTGAAATTACATGATATTAAGTTAAATGTATGATTAGCTTACTGAAATATTTCAAATTCAGGGCAATTAAAATGTCTTAGTTCTGCTTTAAATTTCTTAACTTATTTAAGTTCAGTTGCCTTAATTTTTTTGAGTTTTGCCAACTTATTCGGGTTTACAGTGTACTAATACTAATGACTCATAATAGACTTGTAGTTGCAAAGTTACTTATAACTAGTGTAATTGCGAGAATATGTCCGTTCAAGTGCAAGAAGACGTGAAAGAGAGCTCAATTCAGCATTTGCACGCTTTCTGGGGGCGCGCTTTGGATGTGTGCGCAAAAAAATTCTCACTATTGATTTGAGTTCTCTTTCGCATATTCTTGCGCTTGAATATTTAAATTGGCAAGGCTTAAAAACACATGCAAATGATAAACTTTCGTGATGCAGCACTGGATGTCCCGAGCAACGTTTATTGTCATTACAGTCCTTATTGTCGAGCCCTGAAATGTCCACATTTGATGTTTAATATACATGAGGATATTGGGCCGAAGACTTTTTGGTGTGGTCGAGGCTACGCAACACGAGCGAGATTATCATTAAATATCATCATTAATTTCGCTCTGTTCCACATGCAAAGCTATCGTATGACTTTAAAAGACTTTGAATACAGAGCATGGATTATGTGAACTAACTTTATGGTGCTTTTTTTGTCCTTGTGGAGCTTGACAGGTTCAATCACCATACACTTCGGCGCTGTTTACACCTGGTATTAAGATGCGTTTTGGTCTATCAGATCACAAGTAGACGAAGGAGACACATTCCCGTTTACACCTGGTGTTTTAATCTGTCTCTTTTGTCCACTTTCAACCACTTCTGTCCTGATTTCTTCAAGAGGAGGGACTATTGGCAGGTAAATGTACGTGTTTTTCAGATCTTTCGATCTAATGGACAAAATAAGCTTGCACAATTTACATGTAAACGCACCCAGAGACGATGGAAAAACATATGTTTCTGTTCTGACATCCGCAAGACCAGCCGAACGATGTGAGTGTGTGTCAGAAATCAGGAATGGTGAGAGAACATTGTGCTTGAGATGTTTTCCGCCTTCAAACCAAACTTAGGCGTTAGGTCAGTCAGCGGAGAGTCTTTTTGTGGCTGTTTGAATGCATTTGACCACATTAGCGTTTACACTACGAAAGCAATCCAGCAATGCGTTTTCGACTACCTCTGGAAGTGGTCAAAAGTGGACAAGCTCAAAACGTTTTACACCCCGTTTACACCTGTACTTAGCGTCGTCCACTTGGACCAAAATGCATCTTAATACCAGGTGTACACAGGGGCTTTGATTGCATGGAAAAGAGCTGCATGAACTTTCAGCCTTTAGTGTTTGACAGAAGAAAGAAAACAGCACAGGTTTGTAACACTATGGGGCTGAGCAAATGATGACAAAATCTTCATTTACGAGTGAACTATTCCTTCAAGATGTCTTCAAAGAGTATGTGCCCTCAAGGCAGTGTTTGTGTAGTCACGCCGAAGAAAGACTTTGAATTCTCTCGCATGTCTAACATCTCCATCAGTCGCAGCATCTCTGCCTGCCTCCAAGGTCTCTGCATCCCCTGGCAACCCATCACTATGACAATGAGCATCGTTACCGTAGGGCGATGAGGACACGTCCTCCCCTCTCGGCGTCACGTGAGGGATGATGCAGTGGGGTAGAAGTGATGAGTCAGACGCCGCTTCACAATGTTTCCATCAAAATCAATAGAACAGCTGTAGCCTCCTGCTTTTAAGGGCTCAGGTTCCCGCAGGCGCACTGCAATTATGTGACAGCCAGAGTGCTTTTACAAAAGCAACGGCAAACGATGTTAAAACAATGCACTGCTTAAACATCAATGAGGCGAGACACACACACGCACTCAATGCAGCTGCCAACTAACCCTGATGACCCTGACAGTCAACTCCATGTGATTACACCAAACACTCTCACTGGTCTAAAGTGCTTATTACTGAAATCGCTCATTTGGCATATAGAATCGAGGTTGAATACCAAATGATTTTGTCAAATAATAATGCACAAAAAAGCTAAACAAATTATACAGCTTTACTGTGTTTAATGTTTTGCTCCACTAGTGTCAATATTACATTTTCAATATGGAAGTAAGCTATTTTTTTGAGTGTGCAAGACTTCTGATTAATTAATAGCCACTACAGGTAAATAACTAGAAGAATAACAAAGTTCAGTAATACTTGCGCTACAAACCAATGTGTTTATGATTATGATAATACACTAAAATAATATGATACAAATACCCGTTTGGAATATCAAGCAGGTAAAACAACCGGAAGTGAATTACAAATAGATGCGCCACTCTTACTTTAAAAGAACGTGGATACACTCTAAAAAAATCTTGGGTTATTTTTTCTACCCAAAATCCTGGGTTGAGCCTTTTGGATCATTTTTTTGGGGTTATTTTTTCAGTGTTTGGGTGGTGTTTTTTTGTGTAACCTGATCCTGGGTCAGACGTAACAACCCAGTGTTTGGGTAGTTTTTGTGTAACCCAGATTCTGGGTCAGACGTAACAACCCAGTGTTTGGGTAGTTTTTGTGTAACCCAGATCCTGCGTCAGTCGTAACAACCCAGTGTTTGGGTAGTTTTTGTGTAACCCAGATCCTGGGTCAGACGTTACAACCCAGTGTTTGGGTAGTTTTTGTGTAACCCAGATCCTGGGTCAGACGTAACAACCCAGTGTTTGGGTAGTTTTTGTGTTACCCAGATCCTGGGTCAGACGTAACAACCCAGTGTTTGGGTAGTTTTTGTGTAACCCAGATCCTGGGTCAGACGTAACAACCCAGTGTTTGGGTAGTTTTTGTGTTACCCAGATCCTGGGTCAGACGTAACAACCCAGTGTTTGGGTAGTTTTTGTGTTACCCAGATCCTGGGTCAGTCGTAACAACCCAGTGTTTGGGTAGTTTTTGTGTTACCCAGATCCTGGGTCAGACGTAACAACCCAGTGTTCGGGTAGTTTTTGTGTTACCCAGATCCTGGGTCAGACGTAACAACCCAGTGTTTGGGTAGTTTTTGTGTAACCCAGATCCTGGGTCAGTCGTAACAACCCAGTGTTTGGGTAGTTTTTGTGTAACCCAGATCCTGGGTCAGACGTAACAACCCAGTGTTTGGGTAGTTTTTGTGTAACCCAGATCCTGGGTCAGTCGTAACAACCCAGTGTTTGGGTAGTTTTTGTGTAACCCAGATCCTGGGTCAGACGTAACAACCCAGTGTTTGGGTAGTTTTTGTGTAACCCAGATCCTGGGTCAGACGTAACAACCCAGTGTTCGGGTAGTTTTTGTGTTACCCAGATCCTGGGTCAGACGTAACAACCCAGTGTTTGGGTAGTTTTTGTGTAACCCAGATCCTGGGTCAGTCGTAACAACCCAGTGTTTGGGTAGTTTTTGTGTAACCCAGATCCTGGGTCAGACGTAACAACCCAGTGTTTGGGTAGTTTTTGTGTAACCCAGATCCTGGGTCAGTCGTAACAACCCAGTGTTTGGGTAGTTTTTGTGTAACCCAGATCCTGGGTCAGACGTAACAACCCAGTGTTTGGGTAGTTTTTGTGTAACCCAGCTACTGGGTCAGGAGAGAGCAGTGCAGCACCATCAAATTGGTGCATGTCTTCGGTAAAATACAGGTTTGTGTACATTTTATTTTATCTATAAATTCGTTATTGTGTTATTTGTGCCGCTCTGTATCGGAGCCTTTCGTATTATAATACTTTTGCGCAATGAAAGATTATTAATAGCCTTTCTTGTTCTGCCCTATCTATAATATGTTGCTGCCTCATTAAAAAGCTGAGCTATACATTTAAAATAAATGTCTTTTAATTTCTTAGTATTTAGGCCCTATTTCTATAAATATATTTACGTGTTTTTCATGAATGTATTTTACAATGTGTAACATTTTACCAGATTTAGTGCTACATATTCACTTTTATTTGTTCCCCACTAAATGTTTTTTTTTTTCACTAAATGTTTAGATTTTATACAATTATTGTGCACTCATGATTTTTCTAGAGTAACTTTTGCTGCTGAATTATCCACTAATCTAATGTATCCACCATCTAGTTTATAGTAGTATTTTTGTCATAGATTATGATTATATATATTTTTAATATGTTGTTTTTCTTTATAATGAAGTTGTCTGTATTTAGTAGATTGTGTTTAACACACAAAACAGTGATTATCAGTTCAACACACTGAGGTATAGAAATTTTACATTGAATTTTTAAACAAAACTGCACTGGTATCGGATCGGTATCGGATCGGATCGGTTCTGAAAAAAAGGGTATCGGTGCATCCCTAGCAAGAACAGAGAAAAAAAGTTCTCGCTCCCAGGGCTGCGAGAACAAAATGACGCCATTTTGTTCTTGCAGCCCTGGTTTGGGAGTTCGACATATCATCTGAGCAGAACTTTTTTTCTTGTGGGTGTCCGAGAACTATTGTGTGATTGGTCAGAAATTTAAAGTGGGCAGGGTTAATGCGGAGAAACGGAAATGTTTGGCACCTGCTTTTCTCGTCAAGTATGGAATGTCCTGGCCAGAACGAACTTTGTTCTTGTTCTTGCCACCTCGAGAAAACAAACAAATTTCTTTGTTCTTGTGGAGTATGTACCAAGCTTTAGACAATACTATTTTAAAAGAGTATGGAATCATGGAAGAAAATCAACTGGTATTTCTCAAGCATTTCTGTGCATGCATATTATTATTTACAATTGAAGATTCAGCGTTTGGTATCACGTAAATAATTCAACTCATGACATCATTTCTGGTATAAAACAACCACAGGATGTTAAGCTTAATATAGATTGAGACATTAAGCCTAAATATTTGATATACAAGCATTTCCTCATTTATCTGGGCAGCTCTGACTAATACAGCTATTACGTTGCATATCACAATTCCAAGTTCTTGTGGAGCCGTTTAATGATTACTTTATCAAATGTGTCACGTTGTTAATGTTCTACAGAACCGTAAACCACCTCTGAGCTTCCTGTTTCAGACTATAATCGATTCTTTGCAGAATGCTGATCTGTCATGATGATGCTATTGGACAGATTTTAGAGAGCTGACGTGACCCAAATGAAGGTTTGTCTGCATCTGAAGAAAGGCTAAATGTATCATACTGAGTGAAACGTCCTTGCAATTAATTGCAATCAGCATTGGAGAAATTCAGATAAAACACAGCATCTACTAAATGAATAAATGGAAATGCAAAGAGACATTTCATACCTGTAGCATTCATTTAATTTGCCTGATGCAAATTTGTCTAACCTCCACTACATTTACATAGAAAATTCCAGAACAGGGGTCTTGCCTTTAAACCTGGCTAACAGCATGCATGTAGTAACAAACTAATGCATTTACAGCACATACAGCAATTATTTTTAATACACTCTAAAAATCCTGGGGTATTTTTTCTAACCAAATCCTTGGTTGAGCCTTTTGAGTCATTTTTTGGGGGGTTATTTTTTCAGTATTTGGGTATTTTTTGTGTAATCCAGATCCTGGGTCAGACGTAACAACCCAGTGTTTGAATAGTTTTTGTGTTACCCAGATCCTGGGTCAGACGTAACAACCCAGTGTTTGGGTAGTTTTTGTGTTACCCAGATCCTGGGTCAGACGTAACAACCCAGTTTTTGGGTAGTTTTTGTGTAACCCAGATCCTGGGTCAGACGTAACAACCCAGTGTTTGGGTAGTTTTTGTGTAACCCAGATCCTGGGTCAGACGTAACAACCCAGTGTTTGGGTAGTTTTTGTGTAACCCAGATCCTGGGTCAGACGTAACAACCCAGTGTTTGGGTAGTTTTTGTGTAGCCCAGATCCTGGGTCAGACGTAACAACCCAGTGTTTGGGTAGTTTTTGTGTAACCCAGATCCTGGGTCAGACATAACAACCCAGTGTTTGGGTAGTTTTTGTGTTACCCAGATCCTGGGTCAGACGTAACAACCCAGTTTTTGGGTAGTTTTTGTGTAACCCAGATCCTGGGTCAGACGTAACAACCCAGTGTTTGGGTAGTTTTAGCGTAACCCAGATCCTGGGTCAGACGTAACAACCCAGTGTTTGGGTAGTTTTTGTGTAACCCAGCTACTGGGTCAGGAGAGAGCAGTGCAGCACCATCAAATTGGTGCATGTTTTCGGTAAAATACAGGTCTGTGTACATTTTATTTTATCTATAAATTCGTTATTGTGCTGTATATCGACAACTCAATTTGCTGGGTAAAATTAACCCAACATGTGCTTTGTCTAATATTTACCTAGCCCTTGGGTTGTTTTTAGAGTGTAGCTTTGCAATGTAAACACTGCATTTTAATTATACTAGAAACAATTTAATGCGAGAGACAATGAATAATTTAGCATACCTTAAGCTACTTAAAATATTTACTTTAAACTTGCAATGCACATTCTTAAAATTAACATTGTTTCAACTTCTTAAAGACCCCTGTTCTAGACAGCTATTTAACATGTCTGCAGTAAACAGTTCATTATACTGAGATGCGAAACTAAATTCTGGTTTCTAAAACCCAAAGGTAACTAATTACCCCCATTAGACATCCTCAATGAATGAGAATCATTATCCTACGTTTAACAACAAGGATGTGCAGACTATCACCAGACAGAGGCTTAATTCACTAAAACAACAAGAAAGGTGCGATACTTGCTGCAAGGGCAAATAAAAATGAGATCATGGAATTAGATTCCTATTTGGGTCATACTTGCATTATGCTTATTGAGATTTAGAAAAGCATCTTAGCCTATATACTCTTCCATATCTATGTCTCTCAGCACTTTCTCAGGTAACTCACCTTTCATTCGCATATCTCTACTGAAACTCAACTAACTACCAAAAGATATAGTTTGGACATGATAATACCGTGCTATTTTAACATATAGGTCTACCGTGAAAATATGTTTTTGGATATGAACCATGATAATACAGCTACTGCTATTCTTCAAGCACCTTGAACTAGCATGTTACATTAATATCCATATCCAATACGCCTATTGCAAGCGTGTGAGGAGTAGAACGATGCGTAATGGAAGAGTAGTTATGTGTTGGTGGTGATTTCGATAATGTACTAGTTGTCGGGCTGTCACGTGCTCTGCGCGCGCACGGGGTGTGGCGCGGGATTTGGGAGCGGTTTCATGACGGGACTAGTTTTGAGATGGATGAACCATATATCAATCTCTACATATCAAGCCAGCAAAGACAGAAATCTTCCAGATTCGCGGGTTAATTATAAACTGACGTGATATATTCATTAAATTCTTCCTCACGAGGGGAAAAGACTGAGCACGTAAAGTATGAGGTAACGAATATAGTGTTAAACTCATCGTCATCATTTATATTATACGTCATCTCTGCGTGTGCGTTACCACAGAGAAAGAAAAAAAACTATTCTTCAAGTCGTTATTTCGTAGAAAACATCGAGCCGATTAATTCTCATCTTGGTCAATTTATAACCTAATTTAAACAGTAAACATGCCTGATAAATGAGCTGACTGTTTTAGCGATTTTAACGAAAGCAGTGTCTGTGAATCCGTTTTAGAATATAAAATATTTTCAAGATATGTTTATATTCTGTGTTTGAAGTAAACTCAAACACAAATCGCGTTAAAACTCGCGTAACGGTTTATAAACTGACGCGATATATTCAAATTAATTCCCATCACGAAGTAACAGGATGATGTAGCGGAAAAACAACCGTTGACAACTAAACAATCCTAAAGAATGAGCTGTCAACGCATATTTTTCTTCGATTTTAACAGATTTAACGGCCACTAACGGTTATTTTTACGACGGAACAGCACGCGGGCGTTTCGTGTAAACTTCTCGAGCTCAATCGCGCACTTTCATTTTTTTCAAATCTATTTATTTATCGCTCGGCAACAAGGAGACCATACAATTACTAAACCCATGTCGACATCACTGAGCGACGAAGCCAACGTTAGCTAAACACGCTCTCTCTCTGCAATGACAAGCATTGTGTTGACATTAAACACTCTAAATCGAAAATAAACAGTCAAATGTAGATTATCGCTATTGAAAAAGCGTGAATTGAACCTGGTGCTTACCTGGTTACCATGACCTGCCGCTGCTGTTTCTTGACCACAAATCACGCAGACAGCAAAAAAAGCTCGATGGAAACTGCCGTAAACGACTCGTTAGGTCAAGGGAATTAAGGCTTGTTTTCTAACCGAAGCGAACATTCTCGTCGGTCCGCGCGAAACGCGATTTGTCAGGCAACTGGTTTAGATTTTAACGCCGAACTCAAGTTAGTTTACCAAGAAGCTGGTCGTGCAACAAGCTGCTCTGACAGATCGTGGGAGGAGGGACCAAGTCATGTGACTGGAAAGAGGGGGGCAATTGCCACTTTTAACACCAAATACACCTAAAATCATTCTATATACATGTTGTATTCATTATTATACGTGAAGGAATTTTTAAAATACGTCAATACTGTGTATTTTATGCAATTTAGTCAGGAGACTAGTCGTGTCAGTGGTGGTAATGCCCCCTATTTACAGTCTGAGGTGGTATAGTCCAAATGAATGTCAGGAGCCCTGGGAAGGGCAAGGGTCTGCTTGTTGCCGTGGAAACAACAGTGAATCTCCCGAGGGTACAATGGATGTGGGCTACAGTGCTGTTAAATCAACAAGCTGAAGGCCTGTTGTTCATCTTAGATGGTGACAATTAGATTCAGACGGTTGAATCCGCAACAGTTTACATGTCCAGATAGTGAGCCCTGTGCCCAGAGGCATTTATGAAAAGACTATTATGAAAGTTGTTACTTTTTTAGATGCATAATTGAAAAGTAATGCCAACAATTAGAAAAAAAAAAAACTGTTTAGTAACAGTATTCATAGTTTAGTTTAAGGCACTTAACACTAGAACTACCAAGGCGGTCATTTTGACCGTTTTTAAATTTTGCGATATAATAACTTTTTTTAAATTATCAAATCAAATCACCTTTATTTATATAGCGCTTTTTACAATGCCAATTGTTTCAAAGCAGCTTCACAGTGGTAACAGGAAAATAATGCAACAGAATTTGATTCGGCTGTACAGCCGCTCTGGTGAGAACGGTGATGTCATCAGCTCATTTCAATCATCATATAGTGTCAATGCGGGCAGATCAGTAATATAGTTGAAATTTAAGTGTCCCCAACTGAGCAAGCCAAAAGCTTAAAATTAAACCCATATAACTATAGTACCCTGACTTTTCCTAAATGTGTGTATATTTTGTTCTAATATTGTTATTTTATTTAAATTACAAAAGAGTATTTCTACCAAGAATGGCCATTAACGGTCAAATTGACTGCACGCATTACAGATGGCGTACGCTGCGTATTATTTCAGTGTTTGCTAGTTTTCTCTGCCAGTGAAGATGCACGTCACTGTTGCCTAGCAACTTTCTAGCTCTTTTTATATGCTATTGCTAAGCTAAAACTTAGCTTTACCTTTGAAATGTCAGCAAGAAAGAGACTGACAGGCAGAGGTTTTAGCCTTGCTTTAGAGCCTTGATGATGCTGGTGGCTGCATAGGATTGTTTCCGATTCGTGTGATGCAAACATTTCCAATAACTCCAGAGCGCTGTAAAGTCCAAAAGTCAAAATGTATTGAAAAAGACAGATCTAATAATTTCCATAATTCACAACATGTTTTTATCTAACGAAATATTCTTCTTCAATCCATAATTGTTGCCATTTAGACTTTCAAAAACAACATTTTCACTGCGGTGAAAAAAAACGTTGCTCTCTCGCTTGCCACACAAAGCGAGGCACGCACCTTTGGGCGCAATCTAGTAGCTCTTACACAATTATATATTATAAAAAAAGATCGTAATATGTAGACCTATCTGCATCCGTTTGGTGCTCGATGCTCAATTTTATTCAAATTGAGGATTTTGACACTTTTTACGGCTGATGCCGTCATAAAATATGATGACAGACATATAAAGCTTAATTCTTAAACCTCAATAGAAGCTTCAAATGTAAATATGACATGAAAATTTTTTTAAAATTAGTGTTAATAGCATAATGTCACTAACCTGGTAAACGTCAGCAAATCCGGAGTTTTGTGACATCTAACATCTGTTTTCCTAAAAGTAAAGAAATGTTTACATACATTTAAACACTTAATGGAAAAAGGAGCAAAGATATTGATGACTTGTATTTTTAGTCAAGTTTATTAAGTAATGTTAAATCATTTATTTGATTTGAATATGATCAGCTCATTTTCATGTTACCACAAATGGATTTTTTTTTTTTAAAGGAGACCTTTTTACAAGATGTAATATAAGTCTCAGTGTCCCCAGAATGTGAAGTTTCAGCTCAAAATACCCCACAGATCAAATTCTGTTGCATTATTTTCCTGTTACCACTGTGAAGCTGCTTTGAAACAATCAGCATTGTAAAAAGCGCTATATAAATAAAGGTGACTTGACTTATAAATGCATTTTTGAGTGGAAGGAGAAACATGCTGTTTTCGTGCCTGTATCTTTAAATGCAAATGAGCTGCTGCTCCACCCCCTTTCCAGAAGAGGGCGGAGCCTTTACAGCTTGTGCCTCGGATACTCTGCCAAAAACTAAAACATCTGTTTGGTTTTGATGATCATCTCTATCGCACTCACGTGACATCGCAGTTCTTCATCATCATGAAAGTTTATGATCTGCATGTGTTTTAAAGCCGTATCAGTCTAAACTTCTGATATATGGTTTTCTGAGCACACACACCCGAAGCACACGCACAGAAAGCTGGATGTCAGACGGAGCGTCCCGTGAGTATTACACTAAGTTCTTAAACTGTCAAATACACACAAAGTTCACATAAACACAGTCGGTTATGTCTGTGAACGTAAACAGCAGGGACAGTAATCGCATATGTATATTAGATGTGTATTAAAGTGACAGCAGTGTAATATACAGTACCTACTGCTATATCTGCTGTTAATATGAATCAAAAAGAAAAACAGAAAATCACTCACTGCTCTTGACTGAATAACTTTAGTAGCTTTAATAAGAACACATTTCTTACTTGAATGCTCTGGCGAGGAGATAAACATGGACTGAAGGGCGGGGTCTATGCTAATAGGGCGGAGTCAGTCAGCAGTCATGGGCGGGGCCTAAGCATATGCGACGTCACACTGCAAACGGCTTGTTCTCAGACACTGCTTATGATTTATGGGGATTAAAAAAAGAGGAGTGGGTGGATTTTTACCAGTATAGGGAGGTTGTGTTCACACACACCATGTAAAAGTGATTTTTGCATAATAGGTCCCATTTAATAGCGTAATCAAACAAGAGCTGCATAAAGTAATAAATGGGAATATCCCATGAGCATAATAGAGAAAAACTAATAATCTTAAAATGAACATGGCGACTGGATACAAGCTGCCTTGTGTTTTGTTTGGCATTCCCTGTTGGAAAGTGAAAGACTACAGATATATTTGTTTTCCAGCTCATCTCTTTCCACTTAAGATACAATTTTTTGTGGTTTCATCTCACTATAAGTGGTCGTGACTCAAAGAAGAATACCGGGCATGTGACAGCAATTTTATCACTGCAGAGATTTTTGTATTTGATAAAGGACTATTTGCACACTTTCCCATGCTGGGAAGAAAAAATCCATAATGATGAATATGTCATTTATTAAGACATCTGAACAAAAAATTGTGATGTATTAGTACTTGCATGAACCCTTAATTGAGACTTTCTGAATTGAAATAATTGATGTGCCAACAATTCTATCTCAGAGGAAACTCATTAGGTTGGCAGATCATCAATTAACGTTGACGTAAAGGTGACTGAATGGCAGCTTCAAAGAAATAAATTATTGCAAATGTGCATTGATAGATATTGCGAGGATGCTCGTTCAGCCCTTTATTTATCTAAACACACTAAATAACCTAATGCACTGATGGATATTGATTTGATGACGATTAGAGGCTGGTTAGGGCACGTCTTTCTCTACGAAGAGACCTGAATATTCTTCTTGTAAGCAGAGCGGTTGCACAGATGATGTCAGAGACGTTCCTAATGATCCGGAACTCACTGATACTATTATTTTCTACATGCCATGCGCAAATTAAATTATTAGAAGTCAGAACCCAGTCACCTCATCACTGGCTGCCGGGTTTGGTGCGCTGTAGAAAATTACTGTAAATGTTTACTTAAAGAGGACCTATTATGCTTTTTTTTATATTTTCATCTTTCTTTAGTGTGTAATGTTGCTGTTTGAGCATGAAAATGTCCCTCTAGCGGGAGTTATTCTCTATATCAGTGTCACTGTTTCTGAACTCCCTGAAACGCCTCCAGAACACCCTAGCAACTGCCTAGCAACCACCCAGAATACCCTAGCAACGCCCTGCAACCACCCAGAGCACCTTAGCAACTGCCTAGCAACACCCTAGCAACCACCCAGGATACCCTAACAACTGCCCAGAACACCCTAGCAACCGCCTAGCAATGCCATAGCAACGACCCAGAATACCTTAGCAACCACCCAGAACACCTTAGCAACCGCCTAGCAACCACCCAGGTTACCCTAGAAACCACCTAGCAACACCATAGCAACTACTCAGAACACCCTAACAACCGCCTAGCAACAACCCAGCAACCACCCAGAATACCCTAGCAATCGCCCAGAACACCCTAGCAACCACTTAGCAACACCATAGCAACCACCCAGAATACCTAAGCAACTGCCTAGCAACCACCCAGAACACCTTAGCAACCACCTAGCAATGCCTTAGCAACCACCCAGAACACCTTAGCAACTGCATAGCAACACCCTAGCAACCACCCAGGATACCCTAGAAACCACCTAGCAACACCATAGCAACTACCCAGAACACCCTAGCAACCGCCTAGAAACAACCTAGCAACCACCCAGGATACCCTAGCAACCACCCAGAACACCCTAGCAACCACCCAGGATACCCTAGCAACCACCCAGAACACCTTAGCAACTGCCTAGAAACCACCCATTGTAGTCTTAAGTTTTCTTCCGGAACCAACACGTCACAATATTCCTCTTTTAAATAATTAATACGCAGAATAAAGGGGCGGGCCTGGTTGAGTTAGTAGTGTGTTGAAACTGGCGGTTATGGTAGGCAAGGCAAGTTTATTTATATTGCACATTTCATACACAATGGTAATTCAAAGTGCTTTACATAGAAGGCATTAAAATAAAATAAATAAAAATAACAATAAAAGGTGAGAATAGAACAGTTTAGAATAAAAAGGAGGATACAAAAGTAAAATAGTGCAATCAGTTCTGACGTAGCACAGAGCACATTCAGTAAATGCACAGCTGTGAAGTGTTTTGAGTCTGGATTTGAATGTGGCTACTGTTGGAGCACATCTGGGGCCATATTCACGGAACATCTGAAGGCTAAAAGTAGCTTCTAACTTGCAGATTTATGAGAAACTCTTAAAAATAATGGGCGTGTCAGCCCTGATTTTAGGACTCCTAAATTTTTGCTCTAAGAGTATTTCACATTTTACCGCTAAAACCAGCTCCTAAATCTGTGAAACGTTAGGGGAAGTCAAGAGGACTCCTAAGTCACTAAGATCAAATCACAAACAATCCTAATGGATGTTGTGGACCGTTCTCCCCTTTCTCTCTTCCACTTCGCTTCCTGTCTACTCACTGTCCTATCATAATAAAAAGCAAAAATGCCAAAAATAATAAATAATATTTATTTATTTAATAAATGAATAAAAAAGAAAATAATGTCTGATTACCTGTGGCAGTTGTTTCACGAGTTCACACTTAGAAATGGAGATCGGATAGAGTAAAACAGTCAAATAAGCCTATTTGCTGTGCTGTCCGAGGGGATCGAGGGCTCCGAGCTCAGAATTTAGCCCAAACCCAGAGTATTGCCCTGTATCTCCGGCTGGGCCGGGAGTGAGGAGTCGGGTGGTGGAGGGATGCAGAAAACTGTCGAGGTAACTACAGGGGGTCTTAAAAAGTATTAAAAGTTGATAAATCAATTTAGAGAAAATGAAGGCCCTTAAAAAGGCCTATTAAAAAGTCTTTAATGCCATTTTGCAAGGTATTATATTTTTTATCATCTTTTCATTATGTATATTTGTATGCTAAAGTTTGCCTGAATTTAATCATTGCGTAGGCGAATAGTGGGATTCTGTGTAGTTTATTTATAGAATCCCACTAGATTTGACGTCATCTGTTACCGCGCTCACTGACTGACTGCACTGCTGCGTGATAGCGCAGGTCCCTTTATGGCTGGTTGTTAAACAACATCGTTGACTAATGGGGAAAACGGGGTCGGTTCTAGGCATGGGCAGGGGTAAGCTGAGCCCACCCAAACGTCTGCCTTGCCCACCCAATCAGAATTTAGGAACTTCATTTGTTTTTACGATTTGTGCATTGATTAAAACAATCTGAGGTGGGCTCTGTGTTGAAAGTTTTGATGAAGGGCTGTAGAATGCCTCAAACAATCACAAAAATAACACCAGAAATTTGCAGTATTTTTTCCTTTATTAACTGAAAGCACGTTGATACACGCGCGCTTCAGTCTGTAGCAGAAAAGTAGTGGCTGCGCTCACACGAACGAAAACGGGCAGAAATATTTGCGTGCTGCTATTAAGGTAATTACGAGGAGTTGTATTCGTGAATATGTATCTTGTAAATATTTATATACAGCTTTATATGATTTTTGAATCATGCCAAGTTGAAATTAGCTATAAAAAAAAAAAACTCGCTCATGGACAGAGCTAGAACATAATGTAGCTAAGTGTTTAAAATGCAAATGCATAGTTCAGCTGAAACCTTGCCCTTTTTGGCTAGCTGTTGATGCTGTAAACTGAATGTACGAGGCAAACTCACTGTTTAAAAAACAGCACTGAAATAAAAATGTGCCGTCTCTGGGGATAACCGTGAGGCGTACTGCTCTGTGTGTCGGAAGGCGATTAGCGTAGCCTCGATGGGGATCAACGCTGTCCTGTCCCACATGCTAAGTGCAAGCCACAAAGCCGCTATGGGATGCAAAATGCAGGTCTCTATTGCAACACCACCGTCTCTACCTACCACCGCTGAAGCTACTACATTATCGATAAAACCAATAATGAAAATCATCGACAACACGTCATTATCGATTAGTCGCGTCTGCCCACTGTGCACGGGAAACTTCAGCACTGAATAACGCATTTCTATGGACAAAATGCATCTAAAAATAGTGGAGGAAACAGAGCGAGCTACTGCGGGAACGCTATATCATCCAAGCGCCCAAAACATGAGGATTATTTATTTTAAGCTTCAAGCGAATGCATTTGTGTTTAACATGTTTAATGTGTGATGTGTTTCCTCAGAGCAAAACTTTCATTTTACGGTTATATCCTTATCTGTAAGCGTTACAAATTAACGCAAGTATTTCCATTTTGCATGAAGGCTCATCCTGACAGTCTGTGTTAAACTTCTGGCTTTACTGAATGAGCGCCGGTGCACGTTAGGGACACATTAGAGAGGGAGACAATAATATTCAGCTAAGATTCAACAATATCAACATATAATTCAAGTATTTTATAAGAGTGGTAACTGTAAAGGAATAACAGCATGTAATTGAATATAAATGCAAGACGTTTCTTACATTTACAGGATAAAGAAATGACAGTAACAGGTTACTGTGTCCAGAGTGATTGTGTGTGTTCCTGCAGAACACTCCTCTAATCTGTTAACAATGAGTTTGTGTTTTATTTTTCTTTACTATCTTTATTATTATCTTCATTTTTAATATAGGGAATCGACTCCTCGACTCTTACATCAAACAGGGTCGGACATAAGACAAGATGGCAGTCATTACACACTTAATTTATTTATTTACCCCCAACAAAAAGTCTTAAAATCCCCTTATTAAAACAACACACTTTTAGTGTGACTGTTCAAATTAGTCCAATTTAGCGATGACTTGAGTAGCTATCAACGTTGATACCCAGATGTTGCCAATACCTAATTTTACAGAGGGAAAATTCACGAAAAACAGCCATGGTCGAATTTTATGTCAGAATTATATAAACGAGAAAGAAGGTATTCTTTAATGCATTATTCTTATTATAGGCTAATGGTCGGGTGATGGCGCTAAACGCACATGATCATTGTCTTAAAAAGCTTAAAAGGTGCTTGGACAGGACAGTTAAAGAAACTTAAAATGTATACCATACATACGATAATGTACACTTATTGATATTTATTCTTTATGTGAGTTTTTTATGATTTATGGTTAGTTTAATGATTATGAACACAAGGTTAACCGTGGAAAACCAAATCTATATTTATTGCATTAATATACCATCAATTAAACTAAAGCTGGCACGGAGGTATGTATAATTACAAACTAAAGTCTCTATGGATTATCTATTTATTTCTAAAGTGAGCTACATTACATGTAGGATAAATGTATGTGACGTTTCTGCGACAGCTCTCTGACGCGGTGTAATACGTCAGTGTCCGAATTTCTCGCTTCATTTCGTTCACTTCTTGCTTATATAGTGCACTCAACTGCCATGCACTATGGCTGGATCCCAAATGGCACCCTAAACCCTCACGGTCTTCCTCTGAGTCCGCACTTTCGTGACGTAATGGCGCTTTGACTGCCGGGTAAAGTCCACTGCGTAGCTTGCGAACTTGCAGGCTCAGCTGAAATGCGCATTGAGGGCGCATAACGGTCGTAAAGAGGGCGCTCGCGAGCACCCTTCTGAAACCTAAAAGGATGAATGGGACACCCTACGGTCTCGTGAACTTAACGGACACGCGCACGCGCCAGCCATTGTAAGTCCACAAGACCGAAAGTGCATAGAAGTGTGCCATTTGGGATTCAGCCTCAATAGGGATTAGAGAATCAGTAAACAAGTAAGCGATTTTGGACACAACAACAGAGTCGACACTGAGAGTTGATTCCTGTGCTGGAGTTGACCCCGACTCTGAGGCTCTTTTGGAGTCGACTCCCCATCACTACTTTATAGCTCTTTTGCAAATAGCATAGATATAGATATATTCACTATATATTTTTTCAGCTGACACGTTTGTTTGAAGGACAGCATTGGGTAGAATTAGTGTGCTGTATCAATAAAATAAAAAATTGGGCTTTTTATCCGATTAATCGAAGAAATTACCGGCCAACTAATCGATTATCAAAATAATCGTTAGTTGCAGCCCTACATCTTCGTTTCCACCCTTCTCAATTATGTTGCATTGATAAGGAGTTATCACAAAACTAAGACTGTTTAGTTGTGCTATCTTACATTCAATATACAGTAAATGCAAGTTAAAGTATCGCCTCTCTATATATAAGTATCTAGTCTATATATGCCTCCTGTCGAGCTGATTAGATAGTGCTCCTCCTTCCCACTTCCTTTGTAAACTTTTTAAAATCGTTATTTGAATATGGCAACATGATACCTCGTTCTACAATATTTCTATGATTAAAGAAAGACCCCTCCCCCATCAGCCAATCACTGTGGGCATAGTTAGTAGTAAACGTGATGACATCATCCATAGCAACAAGGTCAACCCCGCCCTTACTCTTAGCTTAAGACTTCTCTCTGTTCCTTATTCACTTTGTGAATAGGTTTTAGGAGAAAACTCTTAGCTAAGAACTTTTACTGCTATTTAGGAGAACTCTTAGTGCTTAGATAAAATGTTTTGTGAATACGGCCCCTGATCTCTTCAGGAAGCTGGTTCCAGCTGTGCTTTCATAATAGCTAAAAGCGGACTCTCCTTGCTTTGAGTGAACCCTTGGTATTTCTAACTGACTTCATCCTGATGATCTAAGTGATCTATTCAGTGAGCATATCTGCAGTGTATTGAGGTCCTAGGCCATTGAGTGATTTATAAACAAGTAACAGTACTTTAAAATCAATCCTAAATGTAACTGGAAGCCAGTGTAAAGACCTGAGGACGTGTGTTATATGGTCATATTTTCTGGTTCTGCTCAGCGTTCTGTATGAAGCACGAACAAGTTTCTCTAAGTCTTGTCTGGAAACAAAGCATCTAATTCTTGCAATATTTTTGAGATGATAGTAAGCTGATTTAGTTATTGCTTTGATATGACTACAGGAACTAAGGTCCGACTCCAAAGCGCTCCAACTCCTGACTTGATTTTTTTGTTGTTTGACCCCTAGAGTTAAGGTATGCGTTCACCTTGAGAACTTTGTTTCCAAACGCAATGAGTTCAGTTTTGTCTTTGTTTAAAGGCTAACTCAACCCCAGGTCAGAGCCTAACTCCACCCACTTGCAATATTTGAAAAATGCTGGAAAAGTGGGCAGAGCCCAGCGGAGACAGAGGGGATGAACCGAGGGCGGGGCTGAGCGGGAGGCGTGCACCTGAGACCCGCAGTGACGGATTGATTGACAGCTGTCAGACTGGAGTGACGCCAGTAGCTTTGCAACAGAGCGGTCTTTTGAAGTAGAGGACTTTTCTCCCCCACCTTCACCTGAAGTGGAGGAGGGTGAATTGTCTGTAGACACAGGGCCAGAGCCTTATGAATTCGAGCCGCTGGCTCAAACTGCGTTAACTCCCGATGCCGACGATGCTAGCGAAGCAGCAGCGCAAGAGAGGATGGGACCACTGACCTAATCTATGAACAGTCAAATCCTTATACTGAATGATCAGATACATACGATGTATTTTCATTCAAATTAACTGAATCAATAGGCAGTGCAGGACCAATAAGTTCAAACCTAATAGCTTATTATAAACAGATTTCCTCAAATAAAAGTTAGACTATATACGCCAGCACGTTACGGTATTGTTGTTCGTTACCACGGCAACCACTTGCGTCAGGGTTTGAAAGCGCGTCTCATGTATGAAAAGTATCTGTACACATGACGGGCGGCAAAAATATCGCAAGAAAAGCCTGACGTGTACTGACAACTGCATTATTTAACCGTATTTTCTTCATTAGAATGTTGATAGCAAGTGTTGATAATGTTTTTACTTCATGTAACACGAGAGTTCATACTGGAGTGAAGCCGTTCTCATGTGATCAATGCGGGAAAACATTTCTTAGGGCGTGGTGAGCTTGTGCCAGGGGCGTGGGTAGTGAGCCGTTGGAAGAACCAACATACATCACGATGGCAAACAACGTCCAATAGGAAAATTCAACTGCAGTAGCCACCGTTCAACCTTACGAGGGCAGCACGTTTTTACACCATATATTGTAGAATTAAAACACTTTATACCCAAATGTCAAAACATTTATTCGAATCAATGAACAGCACTAATAAAGCCCCAGTCTTGCAGATCATTAACTAAAAAAAGTTATTTTAGGGTTTAGTTACCCTTTAACTGAAGAAAGTTTGGGCACATCCAATTGTTAATTTCATCAATGCATTTGCAAAGGGAGTCAGTGGGGCTGTAGTTGTTGGGCGATAGGGTTAAGTAGATCTGGGTGTCGTCTGCATAGCTGTGGTAAGCAATTTGGTTCTTTCTCATTATTTGGCTCAGTGGGAGCATGTACAGGTTGACGCGAGCGGCCTTGTGGGACTCCGCATCTCATGGATGTCCACTCAGACTTATGGTCACCTATACTCACATAGTAACCCCTCCCTTCTAAGTATGACCTGAACCATTTTAGGACCATCCCAGAAAGCCCGACCCAGTTTTCCAGCCTGTCAAGAAGTATGTTGTGATCGACAGTGTCAAATGCAGCACTGAGGTCGAGAAAGAAATGAGGCATTTACCACTTCTAGGAGATCAGCTTCTAAACAGTTTTTGAAAAAATATGTGGGAAGTGTGTCAAGGGCGCAGGTTGATGTTTTAAGGTGCTGTCCTGTTTCTTCCAAAATTTTGGCATCAATTGCTTCGAAATCAGACATAGTAACTACTTTCTGAGGTTGTGGTCTGATCTCTCTGACCCCAGCGCAACTCAAGGATGTGCCGATCGCCTTTCTGATATTATTGATTTTCTCAGAGAAGAAGGAAGCAAACTCACTGCGTTTGCTGTCTGAGAGCATTTCACTGTGAATGTGACTTGGGGGGTTGGTAAGGGGCGGGACATTTCCCAAACATGCTGGAAGCGCTTGACCGATCACAACACACTGCTCCAGCTGACCAATCAGAGCACATTGTGCTTTTCAGAAGGAGGGGCTTCATAGAGACAGGAACTAAACAGAGCGTTACTGACAGACTGGGAAGAGAGGAGCTGCAACAATGGAGAATATGGGATAAATAATCAACATTCAAGCATGAAAACCTATTCTAGTAGAGCCCAAAAAAGTCCTCTTCCTCAAAAATGGTCTTCTTTAACCAATTTTATTCATGTTGAAAATATTAAGTAAATATGAAATATTTATGTTTATATTAGGGATGTGCGCAACAACTAATTTCATAACCGTTTAAACTGAAATTTTGTAACCGACTAGTCTAAGCCCGCCCCCCGGAGACTGTATATGCGATCCATTTGAAAGAACACTTTATCTATGAATAGTCAAATCCCATAATGAATGCCACTAAAACGTTCACGATTACCCAGCAAACATTGGTCAGACGGCAACGTCGTGTCCCTGGCCAAAAATAGTCGCGGTAATTGATAATCAAGTGGTCCAAGGAAGGAACAGTGGTGAACCGGTGGCAGGGTCATGGGCGGCCAAGGCTCATTGATGCACGTGGGGAGCGAAGGCTGGCCCGTGTGGTCCGATCAAACAGACGAGCTACTGTAGCTCAAAATGCTCAAGAAGTAATGCTGGTTCTGATAGAAAGGTAAATTGACAGAAATTAAAGGATGATAGCAGGATGTTAGCAGCACTATCGTTTAATCGACTAGTCTCGCACATCCCATAGTTTATATAATACAGAATTTCAGCTCTTCATTATATAGGTTGAGAAATAATCAGCAATGTGTTCTCCACATGGGAGGATCTTCAATAATGTCAGTCTTCATGCTTCCAATATTTCACATCCATCTAATTAGCACATTGTGCCACTGCATTTGGCCTTAAATAATGTCATCGCTTATTTTAAACTGAAGCAACAACAGCTCTGCGATTGTGCAAAAGATCTCAATCAGCATTCCTCAAACCCATAACTGCTGAGCGGGACTTCCTCCCAAACCCTTTCCCGGCGTTCACCAGACATCCGCAAACATAAACATCATCACCGCGAACTCCTCCGAGATTAGCCAAGTTACACAAGCGTACACGAGGCAGTTTATATATCACTAAATGTTGAAAACCATTCGAGAGGTTTCTTGGCAAAACATTCCTCCCGTTCGGTCCAGCGTTGGTAGGGAGCTGTTGAATGCAGCTATAATGACCTAAGTGTGGTCTCTCGCCATCATGTGAAATAGCGTTGTTCGAGGAGGTGCGGAGAGACAAACTGTGGCTTATTATGTTGAGTAAGAGTCTAAACAGACCTCTAGAGATAAGTGCTAATTCCAGACTTGTGCATCATCTCCATTTTGGCAAAGTGCATCAGACGCGCTACCTTGAATGATCAACAGGACCTCGAATAACATTCTGTTGCTAAATTTAAGGCTTGTTAAATTTAAACAGCACAGTGAACACCAAAAACGTCCATTAGTGAGAGAATCAAAATGTCACTGGCGGTGAGATGTAAAGAAGGTTCGCTGGTTAAGCTTCTCTGTTGAAAGGTCATACGTCCACGGCTTTAAGCTTTAAACGGTCACCACAAACCCCCCCCAAATTGATTCATAAAAATCCTACTACATTACACTCTGTGTGTGAATTACATTTCAAACACAGTGACCTTTTAATACTCTCCCAAACCCTGCCGTAAGGGTCCCAGTCGTTGTCATTTTAAGTCACAGCCTAAGCTGTGTTTATACTAATCCTATAGTAAATAAAAGTAAAATGTGTTAGGCCAAAACATATTCTAAGCAAATATGTGTAGAATGTGCACACAGTTGCTTAATGTCGTGCATTATGATTTGAAAAGTAAATAAGGCAACATTGCATCGCAACAAGAGGTGTTTTAGTGGCCAGGCATTCATGCATGCACGTGTAATGAATGTTTCTGGCCTGCAATAAGCAGTTGTCAAAAATAGGTTTAAATCTTCCACAGCCTTATCTGCTGTCCTTTGTTTTATGCTAAATACAATAAGTATATTTGATTTAAATAGGCTAGCGCTTTTTCACAATGCACATAGTTTAAAGCAGCATTTACAGAATAATACTGCAGTGATAACTTATTTAAATTCATTTCCATAAAGGGTTAGTTCACCTGTCACAACCGCTCAGAGACGCAAAGGCTGAGGATCTAAGCGCAGTAGTTTATTAAGGGTAATACAAAATCATAATCCAAATAACAGGCAGAAGGTCAAAACCACAGGGCAAACAATACAGATAGCAACAGGGTCCAAGACACAGGCAAATCCAGGGAAACAAGCATAAGGTCAAGACTATAACACAGGAAACCAGAAAAGCGCTCCGAAATGCAGTGGTGACACAAACAAGACTTCGCAATAAGTGAGTGAAAACACAGAGGCTGAATCCGAAATTGCCCCCTAAACCCTCATTCACTATTCCCTACGTTTGTCCACTAATACAGTTCACTTGAAGGAGTGAATGAAAACGAGTGAGTGAATTCGGACAGCTGTTGTGTGTACATCGGCTGTACACTCGTTATTGCGGTGCATTGTGGGATTGAGTGAGTGCACTCAATAACGTCCACTATGGTTTTGGGCACCACTACAAATGGCTGTCCCCTCAAGTAATGCCCTATTTGAGGGTATAGGGGGCGATTTCTGATTCAGCCAGAGCTTATAAAAGACAAACACAAACGAGTTAATCACACACAGATGGGAGTAATGAGACCATAATGAGTCCAGGCAATGGATTTTGGGAAGTGTAGTTAATGATGGGAAAGCAAAGGAGATGGGAGGAGTGCCCTCTAGTGGATGTAACATCACCCAAAAATGAAAATTATCCCATAATTTACTTACCCTCAAGCCATTCGAGGTGCATATATGAGTTTCTTCTTTCAGCCAAACACAATCAGAGTTATATTAAACAATATCCTGGATCTTCCAAACTTTATAATGGGAGTGAATGGTACCTTAGATTTTGACGCCCAAAAAAAGTGCATCCATCCATCCATCATAAAAGTGATCCATACAGCTCCAGGGGGTTAATAAAGGCCTTCTGAAGCCATGCGTTTGTGTAAGAAAAATATCCATATTTATAACTTTATAAACTAATCACGATATATGACGTTGTGATACATGATGTCACTGCCTTGTAATTGCTACTTGCGAGCCATTTATTATTTGATCTCAATTCGTTTTCAATGTTTCTGGCCTCTCACACTGCTAATAATGAAGTCACCATCCTAACTTGTATCCAAATGTTTCTCATTTTCATCCGAGTTGTATAAATCATAGGGAAGACCAGGACAGAGTCTGTATGCAATCTCCCCTCCATAACCTCTCATGGCACAACGAGACCCTGAACGACTCCAAGAGAAAAACGGCACCGCTTCACTAGAACTGCAATGTCGACATTACCCTCTCCAAGGAGCCGATGCAGAAAGCGTGACAGACGGCGGAGAGGTTTCGCGAAGCAGAATGGCATTCATTAAAAACAAAATCTATGCCAATATGCTTGTCCTTGTTTCTATGCGATGCATCATTTCTGTTAGCAGTAGCACAAAGACACAGAAACTCTCCTGGATATGAAGTGCACTTATTAGTGAAGGTTTAATAACCATCATGTGCAGGGCGACTCTCAAGAGGCTAACAGATCGATTGAGCTGCGGAGAAGAATGGAGAAAGACTCCAGGAAAACTGGAACAGTCCAGCCCATCATCATTTACTCACCCGTGTGTCGTTCCAAACCCTTATACTGAATAAACTGAGGAATCTTCATGCAGTTATTTTACATGCAATGACATGGTCACAATAAAGCATCATTGACTATCTATAATATATTTTGTGTTTCTCAAATTACAGCATACACTCTAAAAAATCCTGGGTTATTTTTTCAGTGTTTGGGTAGTTTTTGTGTAACCCAGATCCTGGGTCAGTCGTAACAACCCAGTGTTTGGGTAGTTTTTGTGTAACCCAGATCCTGGGTCAGTCGTAACAACCCAGTGTTTGGGTAGTTTTTGTGTTACCCAGGGCGGCGGTCTGAAGTTCCCCCGCTGAACATGACACAAGCTCCGGCACGAGATCCAGCTCCGTTACGGTGGAAACGGGACATCAGAGACTGGTCAATTACACTTCAATTACTTCTATATGTTTAATTTTTACTTCTAATATTTGTTAAACGAGCTTAAATTTTGGCAATATGTATTAAAAACTATATAAAATATGCTATACTGTATATGATTGAAAATAAAGGAATTATCATGCAAGCCAGTGGTTGTGTCGAGTATTTTAAAAAAGTTTAGAGGATTTAAGTTGAAAAAGGTATGAAGTAAAAAAAAAAAAAAAAAAGAAGCTAGTATTATAGTAAAAATTAATCAACAATGCTGGGTTAAATAACCCAATTTGCTGGGTAAAATTAACACAACGTGTTCTGTCCTATACAGTGGGGAGAACAAGTATTTGATACACTGCCGATTTTGCAGGTTTGCCCACTTACAAAGCATGTAGAAGTCTGTAATTTTTATCATAGGTACTCTTCAACTGTGAGAGACGGAATCTAAAACAAAAATCCAGAAAATCACATTGTATAATTTTTAAATAATTAATTTGCAATTTATTGCATGACTTAAGTATTTGATACATCAGAAAAGCAGAACTTAATATTTGGTACAGAAACCTTTGTTTGCAATTACAGAGATCATACGTTTCCTGTAGTTCTTGACCAGGTTTGGACACACTGCAGCAGGGATTTTGGCCCACTCCTCCATACAGACCTTCTCCAGATCCTTCAGGTTTCGGGGCTGTCGCTGGGCAATACGGACTTTCAGCTCCCTCCAAAGATTTTCTATTGGGTTCAGGTCTGGAGACTGGCTAGGCCACTCCAGGACCTTGAGATGCTTCTTATGGAGCCACTCCTTAGTTGCCCTGGCTGTGTGTTTCGGGTCGTTGTCATGCTGGAAGACCCAGCCACGACCCATCTTCAATGCTCTTACTGAGGGAAGGAGGTTGTTGGCCAAGATCTCGCGATACATGGCCCCATCCATCCTCCCCTCAATACGGTGCAGTCGTCCTGTCCCCTTTGCAGAAAAGCATCCCCAAAGAATGATGTTTCCACCTCCATGCTTCACGGTTGGGATGGTGTTCTTGGTGTTGTACTCATCCTTCTTCTTCCTCCAAACACGGCGAGTGGAGTTTAGACCAAAAAGCTTTATTTTTGTCTCATCAGACCACATGACCTTCTCCCATTCCTCTGGATCATCCAGATGGTCATTGGCAAACTTCAGACGGGCCTGGACATGCGCTGGCTTGAGCAGGGGGACCTTGCATGGGCTGCAGGATTTTAATCCATGATGGCGTAGTGTGTTACTAATGGTTTTCTTTGAGACTGTGGTCCCAGCTCTCTTCACGTCATTGACCAGGTCCTACCGTGTAGTTCTGGGCTGATCCCTCACCTTCCTCATGATCATTGATGCCCCACGAGGTGAGATCTTGCATGGTGCCCCAGACCGAGGGAGATTGACCGTCATCTTGAACTTCTTCCATTTTCTAATAATTGCGCCAACAGTTGTTGCCTTCTCACCAAGCTGCTTGCCTATTGTCCTGTAGCCCATCCCAGCCTTGTGCAGGTCTACAATTTTATCCCTGATGTCCTTACACAGCTCTCTGGTCTTGGCCATTGTGGAGAGGTTGGAGTCTGTTTGATTGAGTGTGTGGACAGGTGTCTTTTATACAGGTAACGAGTTGAGAACAGGAGGGCTTCTTAAAGAAAAACTAACAGGTCTGTGAGGGCCTGGTTCTTACTGGTTGGTAGGTGATCAAATACATTTGTCATGCAATAAAATGCAAATTAATTATTTAAAAATCATAAAAATCATAAAAAAAATTACAGACTTCTACATGCTTTGTAAGTGGGCAAACCTGGAAAATCGGCAGTGTATCAAATACTTGTTCTCCCCATTGTATTTACCCAGCCCAAATTGGGTTGTTTTTAACCCAGTGTTTTTTTAGAGTGTACAGATTTGGACGGACATGAGATTGATAAATGTTATACTTCATTAAACATCTCACTCTCAATTTCAGTGCAACTCAAGTAGCGTGTTATGAGGATAAGTGTATGATAATCATTCTCCAGAGTGTTATTTTCCCTTCCAGAACCCAGCGGTAATATGTTGATTGGGGTTTGTGGACTGTAGCCATGTTAACGATGGCTGTATCTGAATCGCATATATATTGTTTTTTACATCTGCTTCGGGAAACAGCTTGACCTTTGTGATCTAGCTGGCAGCATTTGAGACACTTCATAAAACTGAAAGCTAGAGCTAACCCACGCACACTGACAGCAAATATGCATCCTTAGGGCCATCTTATCCAAAGAAAGACTACTTTTAATGAGTTGCATCATTTGCAAATGCACATGTATTGCCTCTAACTCTCCTGGTCGTGGCCATGGACCAGGTCGCTCGGGTAATAATGTTTCCGCTCCTCTGAATATTTGTTCTTTTTTAGCGATGAAGTGACGTGGGATTGACGTATTTATAGCCGGTTTACTGTTCTTTCTGCTCTCCATCTTCCATTCTCTCAATCTACAGTCTCGCAATTCATCCTCTTGACAAGCAAATTAATTTCTACAGTGACCGGTTGCTTCTGTCCGCTCATAAATGGAGACGTAATTATATGTAACATAACACCATATGGGGGTCATGTGATTCAGATGTATTGATGCAGGAATGGAGATGCTGAGATCTACAGCCAAGAACATTTATCATTATGTTAAATACAGAATTTAAATGAAAAAATAGACAAAAAAAGTATATAAAACCTATTGAGCGTAAACGTATACAGAATTTTGCTACGCGAGTTCACTTTCACGCGCTGTTGTAATGTGTCAAAGCGATATTCATATCCCATCGCGAGTGGACGTTTCATTGCCGAAAGAGCTATAGTGGGAATTATAAATATCTTCTTTTTATATTTTATTAATGTGAAAGACAGCTGGATGTAACTCTATCGCCCTCTTGAGTATAGAGTTTTTGTTGTTGTTTGTTTTCTTTTTCTTTTAGTGCCAGAGCAACGCAAGAGCGCACGTTTCACACTTTGGTCATTCGCGCTCTTATGTAAAGCAGCCTCTTTCTGCCCTAAAAATTTGCAATAAAAATAGTGAATAGTGTACTAAACATTTTTTATTTTATACAAAATATATATTTTACAAAATATTATTTTATTAAAAATATTTATATTTTACTCTAAAATTGCTATAAAATCAAAGCCATATGTCTAATCAAGTTGTGTTCCAAATTTGAAGTTGATATCACAAAAATGTAAGATTTTGTTTAGGTGTAATACCAGAAATAGCCACCGGATGACCCCACATTTTTTTTTTTTTTTGATGTGCTCTCCTGAGACAAATTAATAAATTTCACAATATGTTACAATATCACTTCCATCACTTCTGTCTCAGACCTTTCCGACGATATGCGCTTTGTCAAGATTAGAAAAATGTTTGATTATAAAATAGTTAAAATATATTTTGTAATATGAAACATGACACCGCCCACTAGGGGGAGGAGCTGCTAAAATGTTTTAAAGTATCATTTCCATGATAATGCAATGTCTGATTTAAAAAAAGGCAATTAAAAAAAAAGAGCGCCAAGCATCCCGCTAGCGGGACGGTGAGACCTTTTTGTGCTACAACCTAGTGCATTTATGATTATGATAATACATAAACTCATCCTTCCCTCGGGTCATTTTGACCCGAAACTCATTTTAAATTTAATGTAATTTTTAAAAATGTTCATCGGAGTGGTCAAAGACCCTAGGACTTTTGTCGCACTTGAACCACGAGTACACAAAACAAATTTGGATTTGAGGAGTTTATGTGGTTGAAATTTAAAAAAGTAACAAATCAATTTGACTCCCATAGGAATGAATGGAATGCTTCAGTATACATAGAAAAACCTTAAAATGCTCAAAATTAACAAACTTTACCAAAAAATGATTTTATAATGTCCACGTGTATCTGAATGCATACTGAACTTAACTGACTTTAGGACCCAGCGGAACAGCTCATTTATCCATATAGAGCTATAAGGCCATCTAGTGGAAAGAGTCATGAAATATCGTTATATTATTTTGTTTTTCCACAAGAGGTCGATAAAGACACCCAATGTAAGATATTCTGAGCTGAATTAACAGGGTTATGCATGAAATTGTGAGTTGTTTTGAATTTAAGTTGAAAGAATGTGCTTAAATTATATAATTTACTGATAGAATCTAGTAATTTAAAGGTAAATAAAATAAAAAATAACAAAAAAATCTCCAAGAAAAATGCATTAAAAAATAGAAAACAATATTATCAAAATTAAATGAAATAAGCTTTCTGGACAACAACAACAATTCTAGGGGTTCGGGTCATTTTGACCCGCGAGGGAAGGATTTGTTACAAAGTGCGAGGGACGGATGAGGGTTAAAATAATGTGGTAAATACCAGTTTGCAATATCAAGCAGCACAGACTATTTTTGTATTTAAAATGGGGGCGAATGAGACTGGAAGCGAGATTTAAGTTACAAATGGCTCTTAAGTTAAAAATATGTTTATATAGGCCGCTGATTTTTGAGGTGTGTGAAGAGAGGGGGTCAAACAGGGAACTGTAACCCTGGTAAAAATGCTATAAAACAAGTAAAGCTGGGTAAATGATGAGGAGAAACAGAAAGGAAATGAACAATCAGCAGGACAGGTTCATTCTCTGCACTGTCAATTAGATCAGTCGATTACATTGATTGAGATGCTCCACCTGTGCATTTAACCCCTCCGCTTCTCCTCCTGGGAGTATTACGCCCGTCTATTTGCTGATGGATGGAGGGATTTCCCGCCAATGCCGATGACCTGTCTGACCTGGATTAAGATTTAACAGACGATGCAATGTTACAGAATTGTTGAGCATCAGAGGTGGGAATCATTAGACCCTGAGGAGGTTGGGTAACAGCGTCTCAGCCGGTGGGTCACGGCCCTCAAATGGGTCCCAGGTCACAGTTCTGATGGGATGCAGACAACATGGGTTAAAAACATAGCAAATGCAAACAATACAATGCATGTACCAGTGCTCATACTGAATATAGCGTATGCATGAATCCTTAAAACAAATCAGTTTACACAGAACCACATCCAAATACACAGACCACCCTTCACACACTTATGCAATTAAGTTGTGAAAACAAGCCAGTGGTTAAGAGGTAATCAGTGCATTCCCGTCAGTTCAGAGGTCAATCCAAAAGACTGTAAAATTCACGAGCTTCAGATATGAATCTGTTTGTTTGTGCACGCATGCACACACCAGATGAGATGTTATTTGTGAGACGAGAGCGTGTGTTTAATGTCTGGCCAGTGCAGGCTCACTACAGTGTCTTAAGGCTCCATCGGTCTGAAATATTAATGCAGCCACTGCAGACCCGATGATGGCCATCAGACGAGAGGAGACGACCACTGCAGGAGCATGGACACACTCGAATCTGCACATACCACAACTGAATACATGCATGGAGAATGTCAAACTGATTCAGCTTCAGTCAGCACAGCAAATCGTACCTTTATTCAGTTAAAAACTGAGCTTTTGTGTTAGTATTATTGTAAAATTAAGGCCAAAACATTGGCTCTACAATAATCTATAGTATTGATGACAAAGATATTTGATAATATAGGCAGTCAGATAGATAGAACGATAGATAGATAGATAGATGCATAGAAAGCATGGCTCATCCTGCCTTGCATCAGCGGTTCAGGCTGCTGGTGGTGTAATGGTGTGTTATATATTTTCTTGCCGCTCTTTGGACCCTTTAGTACCAATTGAGCATCGTTTAAACGCCACAGCCGACCTGTGTTGTTGATGACCATGTCCATCCCTTTATGACCACAGTGTACACATCTTCTGATGGCTACTTCCGGAAGTCCGGAAGGAAGGATGGCTGGATGGATGGATGGATGGATATAGATAGATAGATAGATAGATAGATAGATAGATAGATAGATAGATAGATAGATAGATAGATAGATAGATAGATAGATAGATAGATAGATAGATAGATAGATAGATGGATGGATGGATGGATGGATGGATGGATGGATGGATGGATGGATAGATATAGATAGTGGATAGATAGACAGATGATAGATAGATAGATAGATAGATAGATAGATAGATAGATAGATAGATAGATAGATAGATGGATGGATGGATGGATGGATGGATGGATGGATGGATAGATATAGATAGTGGATAGATAGACAGATGATAGATAGATAGATAGATAGATAGATAGATAGATAGATAGATAGATAGATAGATAGATAGATAGATAGATGGATGGATGGATGGATGGATGGATAGATATAGATGGATGTAGATAGATAGATAGATGGACGGATGGAGGGATGGATATAGATGGATAGATATAGATAGTGGATAGATAGACAGATGATAGATATATAGATGGATAGATGGGTAGATAGATAGATAGATAGATAGATAGATAGATAGATAGATAGATAGATAGATAGATGGATAGATGATAGATAGATGGATATAGATGGATGGATGGATGGATGTATGGATGGATGGATAGATATAGATGGATGGATATAGATGCTAGATAGATATATAGATAGACAGATGGATAGACAGATATAAATGAATGGATATAGATGGATGGATATAGATGGATAGACAGATAGATAGATAGATATAGATGGATAGACAGATGGATAGACAGATGGATAGATAGATAGATATAAATGGATGGATGGATGGATGGATATGGATGGATGGATGGATATAGATGGATATAGTTGGATGGATGGATAGATATAGATGGATGGATATAGATGGATAGACAGACAGATGGACGGACGGACGGACGGACGGATAGATAGATAGATAGATAGATAGATATAGATAGATAGAGCACACACTCCATTAAAAATACATGAACACACACTGAAATCTAAATAATACAAAACAGCAGATTTGTAAACTTGTTAAACCATCATTTACTGTCTGTTCTGTTAGCTCAGTCCTGTTGCTATGGTAATTGTTTCATATCATTAATATTTCATTAATCTGCTCAAACAAACACATGCACAAATAAACAGAGTGAAGTATGTGTACAGGAAATTTAGTCATGTTTAACCCCAGAGCCGGACAGAAAACACTCACACGAGTCGTTTGCAGGAATTCAGCAGCAGAGTGAGCGTATAACGTATTGAACGGGCTTCATTGTGTATAATGAATGCTGTGTGTCCGTATGAGACAGTGAGACGTGCAGAATACTCAGTTCTAGGTGAGTAGAGATGGTTAGAACAACAGCAGAAGAGATTTTTCTGTGGTTGGCAACAGCGAAGGCGTGAGAATAAAAAAAGGAGAGAGGAGACTTACTGGAATGGGGAGGAAAGCCAATGGCAAGCCAACCCACGCAACACCTACATCCCCCACCAGGCACACACACATACACACACATACACACCACGAATACTGACAGAGATCCAAAGAGACGTGCATAAGTGTGCTCTTACATTCTCCTCACACTAAGACTACAAGTACGCAGATGTGACCTAATGAGCGCACATAATGTTACTGTGACAGTAACAAACCTCCACTCACGAGAGTGGGCTTCAAATGTCTGTGCCATTAAACCAGGGCTGTGTCCAAAATCACCCCCTATACCCTTAAATAGGGCATTATTTAAGGGGACAGCCATTTGTAGTGGTGTCCGAAACCATAGTGGACATTATCGAGTGCACTCATTCAATCGATTCAGTCTGAATTCACTCACTCGTTTTCATTCACTCTCTCAAGTGAACTATATTAGTGGACTAATGTAGGGAATAGTGAATGAGGGCGATTTCGGACACAGCCCAGGTGTGTTGTTAGGGTCGCTTTAGGGATTAAACAGAAGTTGCAACAGTCTTTTCTTCGCTGTTGTGCAGTATATCTGAGTGAAACGCTTGACAAATAAGAACAAATGTAGGGCGGGGCTTGATTTTGTCCGTGGGGAATTGATTGGATAGTTGTGGTTTGCTATTGGTGGATCTTATGTGAGTGACAGGTTGCCCCGCCCTTATCATCACAGAACAGAAGAGATAGAAGTTATTTTGATTAAAGATTATGAGGGCACATGAATAAAAAACAACAATATGCACAGATAAATCATTTGTAATAAATACTGTGGTATTCCATTAAAATAAGAATTGTCAATTTTGATACTATTGTTTCTATCGCTCTTCTGTGCGTTTTAAAGTCCCCATGAAATCAAAATTGAAGTTTTTTGGCTTTTAGCATGTATATCCAAAACAATGACAAAATTCACATTTAGAACAATGATTTTGATGACATCACTCTGCACTTCAGCTTCTCATCAGATTTTCTGTCCAATCAAATGCTCTCTAGAATCTGAAGCCCTGCCCCCTACATTATAAACAGACGCTGAAGCTGCGGCTGAAATCGCTCACTTGTTCACACATTTACTATTTTCTACATGGTGAATGGCACATAGTGCACTATATAGGGGATCGGGAACGATCAGACAGTGCACTATATAGGGGATAGGGAACGATCAGACAGTGTACTATATAGGGGATAGGGAACGATCAGACAGTGCACTATATAGGGGATAGGGAACAATCAGACAGTGCACTATATAGGGGATAGGGAACGATCAGACAGTGTAAATATGCTTTCCATTGGGGCGAATGAAGTCTGGTTTCACGTTAGTGTCAGTGAACCACCGCAGCTCCGGTCCAGAGACACGATAGCACAGAGCGGATCATGTGATCGAGTCAGTCCAGAGACACGATAGCACAGAGCGGATCATGTGATCGAGTCGGTCCAGAGTCACGAGAGCACAGAGCGGATCATGTGATCGAGTCGGTCCAGAGACACGATAGCACAGAGCGGATCATGTGATCGAGTCGGTCCAGAGACACGATAGCACAGAGCGGATCATGTGATCGAGTCGGTCCAGAGACACGACAGCACAGAGCGGATCATGTGATCGAGTCGGTCCAGAGACACGACAGCACAGAGCGGATCATGTGATCGAGTCGGTCCAGAGTCACGAGAGCACAGAGCGGATCATGTGATCGAGTCGGTCCAGAGACACGATAGCACAGAGCGGATCATGTGATCGAGTCGGTCCAGAGACACGATAGCACAGAGCGGATCATGTGATCGAGTCGGTCCAGAGACACGATAGCACAGAGCGGATCATGTGATCGAGTCGGTCCAGAGACACGAGAGCACAGAGCGGATCATGTGATCGAGTCGGTCCAGAGACACGACAGCACAGAGCGGATCATGTGATCGAGTCGGTCCAGAGACACGATAGCACAGAGCGGATCATGTGATCGAGTCGGTCCAGAGACACGATAGCACAGAGCGGATCATGTGATCGAGTCGGTCCAGAGACACGACAGCACAGAGCGGATCATGTGATCGAGTCGGTCCAGAGACACGATAGCACAGAGCGGATCATGTGATCGAGTCGGTCCAGAGACACGATAGCACAGAGCGGATCATGTGATCGAGTCGGTCCAGAGACACGACAGCACAGAGCGGATCATGTGATCGAGTCGGCGCAGACCAGAAAACGTATCGGACCCATTTGAATTCTGCATAGAATGCTGTATTTTAAAGCGATATGGAGGAGATTAGGAGGAAAATGTGGCTTTACCGAGCTCAACGGCTCTGGCCGAACTGTGATATAAACTAAACGCTATTGGCTGTTTTAAAAAAGGGGAGAAGCTGTTCGATATGCCCCGCCCTGTCTTCCTGTTTCAGTGGAAATTACGTCAACACAGAAAAGCGAATATACACCAGCATTAACTTCTTGAGCAATTTGAGCTACAGTAGCTCATCTGTTTGATCGGACCACACGGGCCAGCCTTTGCTCCCCACGTGCATCAATGAGCCTTGGCCGCCCATGACCCTGTTGCCGGTTCACCACTGTTCCTTCTTTGGACCACTTTTGATAGATACTGACCACTGCAGACCGGGAACACCCCACAAGAGCTGCAGTTTTGGAGATGCTCTGACCCAGTCGTCTAGCCATCACAATTTGGCCCTTGTCAAACTCGCTCAAATCCTTACGCTTGCCCATTTTTCCTGCTTCTAACACAACAACTTTGAGGACAAAATGTTCACTTGCTGCCTAATATATCCCACCCACTAACAGGTATCGTGATGAAGAGATAATCAGTGTTATTCACTTCACCTGCCATAATGTGGTCATAATGTTATGCATGATTGGTGTATATCAATAAATAACTACTGATTATTTCATAAATACACAGTTCTGATTGTGAATATTTAGGTTATGCTAATGCACGCTATAGCGCCCCTTGTGTCAATGTTGAGAATGCAACCTCTACTGACACGTTTTGAAACTAAACAAAATGCGAAATTGTGCTTGAACATTTGAATGCATTTGCATTGCATTGCAAGTTACTTTCAAATGTCTGTCATTCAAACAGATGCATTATCAATCGGTTATCTAGATATAAATGAACAGTTTCCACTAATGGCCAAACAACAACACATGCTTGCATTGCATTATGAGTTGCATTCTGACACATTTCCAAACGCAATGGCGTGTGAAATCATCTCATAGTATTAGCGTTCATACTTGCATAGATTATACGTTCAGACTGTAACAAACATACTCTTTGTCGATGCTACTAACAATCTGAATGAATAACAAGGTTTTGTCCCCAGTGCAGTTTATGGTTTTATGGTTGTTTGTGCGATGCAGGGCACTAAAAGGCCAGTTTGACAGCAGGTCGTCACACATTATTTGTGGGCGGAATGGCACAGCAAGACGATGATATGTTGCCGTGCCAAGATAAGTGCTGTTTACTGCAAGCTTCGTCACTTATGGTGTCTCCACCTTCTGTCTAAGTGTGAAAATCTAAAATTCAAAGCAGTGGCCCCTCCTGAGCGACTGAACTGATCCAGCATTGAGTTTGGCGATACCGATCTGAGTGTTTGCTCTGATCTGAGATCACGACAATCAGAGGCTGGATCCACATATAGATCCTCCGCCTTCTGATGCAGAAACACGGCCTGCCCTTCAGTCTGGCCTGCTTTTCAACGTGCTCTCATTTTCTAGTCACCTAAAATAGGCCATCGGATCCTATTTTAGTCAAACCACAGTCTATCATGCTCGGAGGATTTCACTTGGCTAAATCACCACAGTGATTGCTTGATTTTTCAGAGTGACACTGGTGGGTTTTTATGCTGTGTGTTTATGCGCCCGTTATTCCATCAAATAAACTGGCAGATTTGAATTTGTCAACACAAGGCTTGATTTTTAAATTTTAATGCGACTGGTCAGTTTTCTTTCTGTTTTTTTTTCTGTTTTAAGTTGCACAAGTTAAATTTTACATTTTGTCCAGTTTTGTGGTAAAGGGGCAACAATGAATCAGATTAAACATATTACAATTATATATTAAAATTAATATTTAAAAATTACACATTCTGGTTCTAGTACTGTGAATTAATATGCTATAGACACTGTAATATATCATGCCTGTATAGGGTTTCAGTTTAAATTTAAATGTATTACTCCCTCTAGTGGTTAAATGGAGCACTTTCCCTAAGATAGATAGATAGATGGATAGATAGATAGATAGAATGACAGAACGACGGATGGATGGATGGAGATGATAGATAGATAGAATGAAAGAATGACAGAACGATAGATAGATAGATTGATAGACAGATAGATAGAATGACAGAACGATGGATGGATGGATGGATGGATGGATAGATGAGAGAGAGAACAATAGATAGATAGATAGATAGATAGATAGATAGATAGATAGATAGATAGATAGAACGAAAATGACAGAACGATGGATGGATGGATGGATGGGAGAGAGAACAATAGATAGATAGATAGATAGAACGAAAATGACAGAACGATGGATGGATGGGAGATGATAGATAGGTAGATAGAATGACAATGAAAGAATGACAGAACGATGATGGATGGATGGATAGATGGGAGAGAGAACAATAGATAGATAGATAGATAGATAAATAGAAAGAATGACAGAATGAAAGAATGACAGAACGATAGATAGATAGATAGATAGAATGACAGAACGACAGATGGATGGATGGATGGAGATGATAGATAGATAGATAGATAGATAGATAGATAGATAGATAGATAGATAGATAGATAGATAGATAGATAGATAGATAGATAGATAGAATGACAGAACGATGGATGGATGGATGGATGGAGATGATAGATAGATAGATAGATAGATAGATAGATAGATAGATAGATAGATAGATAGATAGATAGATAGAACGAAAATGACAGAACGATGGATGGATGGATGGATGGGAGAGAGAACAATAGATAGATAGATAGATAGAACGAAAATGACAGAACGATGGATGGATGGGAGATGATAGATAGGTAGATAGAATGACAATGAAAGAATGACAGAACGATGATGGATGGATGGATAGATGGGAGAGAGAACAATAGATAGATAGATAGATAGATAAATAGAAAGAATGACAGAATGAAAGAATGACAGAACGATAGATAGATAGATAGATAGAATGACAGAACGACAGATGGATGGATGGATGGAGATGATAGATAGATAGATAGATAGATAGATAGATAGATAGATAGATAGATAGATAGAATGACAGAACGATGGATGGATGGATAGATGAGAGAGAGAACAATAGATAGATGGATGGATGGATGGAGATGATAGATAGGTAGATAGAATGACAGAATGAAAGAATGACAGAACGATAGATAGATAGATAGATAGATAGATAGATAGATAGATAGATAGATAGATAGATAGATAGATAGATAGACAGACAGAACGACGGATGGATGGATGGATGGATGGATGGAGATAGACGGATAGATAGAATGGAAGAATGACAGATAGATAGATAGATAGATAGATAGATAGATAGATAGATAGATAGATAGAATGACAGAATGATGGATGGATGGATAGATGAGAGAGAGAACAATAGATAGATAGATAGATAGATAGATAGATAGATAGATAGAACGAAAATGACAGAACGATGGATGGATGGGAGATGATAGATAGGTAGATAGAATGACAATGAAAGAATGACAGAACGATGATGGATGGATGGATAGATGGGAAAGAGAACAATAGATAGATAGATAGATAGATAGATAGATAGATAGATAGATAGATAGATAGATAGATAGATAGAAATGACAGAATGAAAGAACGATAGATAGATAGATAGACAGAACGACGGATGGATGGATGGATGGAGATGATAGATAGATAGACAGATAGATAGAATGGAAGAATGACAGAATGATAGATAGATAGATAGATAGACAGATAGATAGAATGGAAGAATGACAGAATGATAGATAGATAGATAGATAGATAGATAGATAGAATGACAGAACGATGGATGGATGGATAGATAGACAGACAGAACGACGGATGGATGGATGGATGGATGGATGGAGATAGATAGACGGATAGATAGAATGGAAGAATGACAGATAGATAGATAGATAGATAGATAGATAGATAGATAGATAGATAGAATGACAGAATGATGGATGGATGGATAGATGAGAGAGAGAACAATAGATAGATAGATAGATAGATAGATAGATAGATAGATAGATAGATAGATAGATAGATAGATAGAACGAAAATGACAGAACGATGGATGGATGGGAGATGATAGATAGGTAGATAGAATGACAATGAAAGAATGACAGAACGATGATGGATGGATGGATAGATGGGAAAGAGAACAATAGATAGATAGATAGATAGATAGATAGATAGATAGAAATGACAGAATGAAAGAACGATAGATAGATAGATAGACAGAACGACGGATGGATGGATGGATGGAGATGATAGATAGATAGACAGATAGATAGAATGGAAGAATGACAGAATGATAGATAGATAGATAGATAGATAGATAGATAGATAGATAGATAGATAGAATGACAGAACGATGGATGGATGGATAGATGAGAGAGAGAACAATAGATAGATGGATGGATGGATCGAGATGATAGGTAGATAGAATGACAGAATGAAAGAATGACAGAACAATGGATGGATGGATAGATGGGAGAGAGAACAATAGATAGAAAGAATGACAGAACGAAAGAATGACAGAATGATGGATGGATGGATGGATAGATAGATAGAATGACAGAACGATGGATGGATAGATGAGAGAGAGAATAGATAGATCTCATGAATGTCCTGCAGTTCCATCATCAGCCACTAGAGGTCGGCAAACGCGTGCCTACAGTAACAGTGAACCTGAAGTACATGTTCCTGGATCAACATCTTTGATTCACTCCAATCAACCAAACAGATTTGAGGGACAAGTTTACAGTTTATGTCAAGTTTAGGCTTACAACCAGGGTTAGGCGCTTCTACATCAGTGTTATTCACATATCATTTCCCTCTGAGTTTTGGGATAACTTATGGGTAGGGTTAGGTTTAGGGGTAGAGACTACATTTTTGGACAGCAATGTTGTTCCAGAATCTTGTTCCACATCTTTATCACTTCTCCACTCGTCACATGATGGTAACCCTACAAACCCAACATAACAGAAACTCTTTTAAACTAGCATAACAAAACATTAACACTACTAAATCTCACACTCAACGTTAATCTTGCACAAGAAACATAATACAACACTTCATTTTGGGATTTACTCTTCCTTTTGAGTGTCATGGCAAAGCATGCTGGGAAATAGAAATCCCAGCCCAGTTTCAGTTAAATTTAAGTTAAGTCTAAATTAAAAGAAACAAGTTCATAAAACTCAAAACAATGAAACAATTCAGCTTAAAAGTGTCAGTTTTGAGAACTCAAAAGAAAAAAAAAGTTCTAAATACTCATAAAAGTTAATTTGAAGTAATTTGTTTAATTTGAGTTAGCTCTACTCAAACCAATTATTTATTTTGAGTGTTAGGGTTAACAGTGCACTGTACAAATTATTTTTGTTGTTTCAACTTAGAAAAGTAAGTGTTCGTGCTGCCTTAAAATTTTAAGTTTAGTCAACTCAAATATCCAAGTTGTCACTTAGTACAAATTCACCTTTCATGTTGACTAAACTTAAGATTTTAAGGCAGCGCAAACACTTAATTTTTTAAGTTGAAACTACATTTTTTTCAGTGTTTTCACTAAAGCTCGCTCTATTTTGCTATAGATCATTAAACTGATTAGGCAGCGTGGCAGCAAGTCAGTTGCCTTCGTTTTCAGACGCAGCCATTTTGAGCCATTGATGAGCGTTGACTAGGGATGTGACGATACATTGTATATCGAGATATAAAGATGCGACGATATGTATCGTTGATGTAAACAATATGATTCGCGATATAGAGTTAGTTTATCCAAGGATCAGCTTACTGTATTTATAAGGTATAATTCATTCAAAAAATGTAAATTCTGTCATCATGTATTCACCCTCATGTCGTTTCAAACCTATAAGATTTTCATTTAACTTAAAAACACAAATATATTATTGTATTTTCAAGAAACCAGAGAAACATTTCTGTACCTCCATTTAAAGTCCATTCCTCTCAAACTTAAAAGATCCAAAAAATGTCATAAAGGCATCATAAAAATAATCAATCGAGTGTCTAATCCAAATTCAAGTCTTCTGAAGAGACACGACGGCTTTATATGATGAACAGATTTACAACGACGCGCATACTGTAGTAAACACGTACGTTCAGATGCTTGCATGACAACATTAGACTAGAGTGAGTAAAAACAGAAGTCATTTAGACACGCTTTCTTGCGATCAGAACTGTGACTGATTGCATTGATCATCTGAAGCGCACGGAATGACACTCCTCAACGTGAAAGCGCAAACATAATTTAAAGCGGCACTCATTTGAGCCCCGGGTATACTTCAATTTCCGCGTCCGGGCGCGTGTCGCGCGCAGTCGTGTCCGCACAGCTTTCAAAGTATACTAAACCACGGATGAGCGCAGATTGCCGAGTGCGACACATGCGCAGTACAATTGTTGTGATTGTTCTGACTTTCTTGCGCATGCGCTGTTGTACGCGGACAGTCCGCGCGGTCTCAAAAATTGGGCTGCACATGGACGGGGTGTGCGGACGCCCGCGAACCCTCCTGATGACGAAAATGATGTCACGCGGACGGTGCACGAACGCGGACGGCCGAAGTATACTTTGGGCTTAAGCTTGGTTTATACTCGACGCGTCCGCACGAGAAGTTGCACGCGGCAAAAATGACGTCATCTGGAGTGGGCGGTCGTGTGCGTTAAGAGCGCGGGACCCCATTTCGCTTGGCGGTGTGCACGGCAAATTTTGTAACTTTGCGTGCGGCTTCGCATCCGAAGATGGACGAGTTCGAGGCGAATCTGGCCGAGCATGACGTCTCATCACACCCGCACCCAGTTTGCGCTCTAAATTAGTTGCTTATGTTTACAAAATGAGCCTACAAAAGCAGAAATGAGCCCTTTTAATGAAAATAGAGACCCATGTTTAATAAAAATGTTCACGAAACTAAATGAAAATGTTTAGTGAATTTAGAAAATATTTAAGAAATCCGTTCATTTAGTTGTATGTTGCATATTTTGTTCTAATGTCACAAGTAATAATCTCAAGGTTTACTGGGTTTTTACGATTCTTTTGCAGTGTTTTTGGTGAAGTGTACTAAAATAAACATCGTCATGTGTGTACCTTCTTCTCACCGCTGTCTCCTATTGGTTATAGAACAATTACTCCGAGTCGCCCTCTGTCGTTTCAAAGAATAGTACAACGGCGAGCGGATCAAGTATAAACGCCTCGTTTGGGAAGGAGCGCGCGCACTCAGCGAAAGTATAAACAAGGCTTTATAGTGAAGGACATCATTTAAAGCAACACTAGGTAACTTTTGGCACTCTAGCTGTTAATAAACAAAACTGCATGCGTCTTGCGGAAGAACATTGTAGCCGGAGCTACTTCTCTCTGTTTATGTCTATGGCGAGTCATGCAGGCACTGAGCTACTCCACAGCGGTGCGACACGAACCGGACTAAAATAGTCGGAATATAAACACGTATTATATGTGTACCGTAGTGATTCAGGATAAGACAAAAACACGGTTTGGAAAATGATGTACTCGCTTATTATATAAATTTAGTAAATTTTGAAAAAGAAAAAAAAAAAGTTTATGGAGTTTCAGTGACATTACTACATTAAACTACTACACTCACCTAAAGGATTATTAGGAACACCATACTAATACTGTGTTTGACCCCCTTTCGCCTTCAGAACTGCCTTAATTCTACGTGGCATTGATTCAACAAGGTGCTGAAAGCATTCTTTAGAAATGTTGGCCCATATTGATAGGATAGCATCTTGCAGTTGATGGAGATTTGTGGGATGCACATCCAGGGCACGAAGCTCCCGTTCCACCACATCCCAAAGATGCTCTATTGGGTTGAGATCTGGTGACTGTGGGGGCCATTTTAGTACAGTGAACTCATTGTCATGTTCAAGAAACCAATTTGAAATGATTCGAGCTTTGTGACATGGTGCATTATCCTGCTGGAAGGAGCCATTAGAGGATGGGTACATGGTGGTCATAAAGGGATGGACATGGTCAGAAACAATGCTCAGGTAGGCCGTGGCATTTAAACGATGCCCAATTGGCACTAAGGGGCCTAAAGTGTGCCAAGAAAACATCCCCCACACCATTACACCACCACCACCAGCCTGCACAGTGGTAACAAGGCATGATGGATCCATGTTCTCATTCTGTTTACGCCAAATTCTGACTCTACCATCTGAATGTCTCAACAGAAATCGAGACTCATCAGACCAGGCAACATTTTTCCAGTCTTCAACTGTCCAATTTTGGTGAGCTCGTGCAAATTGTAGCCTCTTTTTCCTATTTGTAGTGGAGATGAGTGGTACCCGGTGGGGTCTTCTGCTGTTGTAGCCCATCCGCCTCAAGGTTGTGCGTGTTGTGGCTTCACAAATGCTTTGCTGCATACCTCGGTTGTAACGAGTGGTTATTTCAGTCAAAGTTGCTCTTCTATCAGCTTGAATCAGTCGGCCCATTCTCCTCTGACCTCTAGCATCAACAAGGCATTTTCGCCCACAGGACTGCCGCATACTGGATGTTTTTCCCTTTTCACACCATTCTTTGTAAACTCTAGAAATGGTTGTGCGTGAAAATCCCAGTAACTGAGCAGATTGTGAAATACTCAGACCGGCCCGTCTGGCACCAACAACCATGCCACGCTCAAAATTGCTTAAATCACCTTTCTTTCCCATTCTGACATTCAGTTTGGAGTTCAGGAGATTGTCTTGACCAGGACCACACCCCTAAATGCATTGAAGCAACTGCCATGTGATTGGTTGATTAGATAATTGCATTAATGAGAAATTGAACAGGTGTTCCTAATAATCCTTTAGGTGAGTGTATATATAATGTTTAATATAACGTATAGTAATACAATGGGGGAATATCTGTGTGTCCTGATAATAATATAATAACAATAATATTATTTAAATAATAATAAAAAAATAAATAATAAAAAAACATCTCTTTATTTTGGCTTAAAATATCGCAATAAATATCGTATCATGAGTTTAGTATCGTGATAGTATCGAATTGTGACACCCCAAGCGCTGACAGATCAGATGAGAAGTTTGATTATCTTACCATTGTGCAATATCCGTGCAGCACCAAAGTTAATATTTGGCAATTATTTCACCACCTTTATCATTACAATACACCTCGGAAAAATACAGAGATCCGGAACTCAATGGAGGGCACGGCCCTGCAAAAAAAAAAAAAGGTGTAGAAACACATTTCACTCAGATTGCTATGGTAAAATGGTAGTAAATTTCAAAAACAATTACAAAGAAATGGCAAGTACACATTGAAATAAACGAAGTTTTGAAGTAGAAAGACTGAAATGGTATTTCCTTGTAAAATGTATTTACACCCCCCCCCCTTTTTTTTTTTTTTTTTACAGATCATTAATGCCATTTCATAGCAGAAATAGCATGTTAGTATATGCTGTAAAAACTTACATCCAGTTGCTGTTAATATTTTCTTTCTCACTTTTGACTGTTCTTGTGTAAGACTGCCGTTGTGTAACTTCTTTCCGTTATGTTTTGTGCACATCATGAACACACCAAGACAACAACTTATTCACTCGCATTTGAACATCTGACCTCTCTTATTATTATATTTCTTAATATGCCATATATGGTAGCGGTTTATCTCTGAGTACTATGAATGGATGGCCTGGACACCGTGGATGGTTCTGCTTGATCTTGTGTATAAATAAGACCCTTTTTCCATAATAAACTTGAGAAAGTTATTGATCACATTAGGCTTGTTAGTAGCACACTTTCCCACAGTCAAATATCATATGAATATGATCATACCTGTAAGGCTCTAAATCCCGCCCATACACTCATGCGTTGACAGATCATATTGCCTCTGTGTTTTGAAGTGACATAAATGAATGCAAATGAGTGTGATAGGGACTTCCCAGGAACTGTTCAGCAGAAGAGGGAGATCAGCTCACGTGTTTAAACTCTTTACATGATCACCACAGTCCATTTCTCTGAGGAACCAGCGGTTGGATGAGTGGCATCAGCGTCTACTTAAGTATTCACCACTTCTAAAAACAGATTGTTGTTACAGTAGCTCTTCTATTATTATACCTCATTTTTTTTGTCATTGTCCAGTAAATACATTTACTTAGAAGCAAAATTGCATAAGATTTTAAGAAGGGTAACAAAACCCTCCAAAGCTTACAATGACTTTTGGATTTGGTAATACTTGAGTCATTACCATGATCTTCACTTTAGAATTATTTACATTTAATTATAAACTTGTATATAGTAGTTTTTAATAGTTCTCTGGGATGTATGAAAAACTAATTTGATTAGCTAATAGTAAACTACCACATTCAACTATGCACCATTACTTACCAATTAGTTAATCAGAGTTTCTGTTAGTTAATAGCAGTTACTAGAATGTTTATACTCAATTTTTCAAGTGTAGTTATTCATTAATGACGGAACCGTATTCTAAAGTGTTAACTTAGAAAGATATTTTCACAGAATCACTGTGAAAACGGATTGTCACAATTAGCTAACAATTTAAATTTACTGGATTGAACTTGAGATATTAACTCAAACTCCACTTCGCATCGGTTGGTTCTTTGCCTCCACAGTAAAATCGTTTAATGCACAGCTAGCCGTGGATTATCCCATTTATACCATGGCCATATGCCGGCGAATACAGAACTATAAATATTTAAATATGATGATAAAAAAAGCACAGTAAAACAGTAATATTGTGAAATATTATTATAAATTACAAATTAAAACAATATGATATTAATTAAGCATCAAATCAGCATATTAAAATGATCATGTGACACTGAAGACTGGAGTAATGATGCTGAAAATTCAGCTTTGATCACAGGAATAAATTGCATTTTAAAATATAGCAAAACAGTTTTTTAAATGCAATAGGCCTATTTCATTACATCAGTGTTTTGCTGTTTTTTTATCAAATAAATTCAGCCTTCTTTCAAACACTTTTAAAAAGTCTTAACTTCAAACTTTTGGCCACCAGTGTGTATATAAAATAATGCATGTGAATTAGCAAATAATATTTTTATTTTATACATATATAGGCCTATAGGCTATAAATAATTATGACACTTAAATCACGAGACATGAAGGTCATCAGATTTACATGTTCTAGTGTAAGTTTGAGAATGATATTGTAAGTTTTATGAATCATTTCTTAGACAAGTGTAATAACTGAAGAATGTTTTGAAACAATACACAATACACAAACATTCACTCTTATGTCGGATAATGTTGAAAACTGCATTGCATTGTTGGATAAATAACGTAGGCTAAATGGCATTAAATCTGAGATTTGAAAAGAACAGTAGTTATATCCCTGGAAATTAATGTCGGTCGTTTAACATATTTTATACAGTCGGCAAATATTGTTGAATTGCACGTCATGGTCAGGTGCTTATGTCTTACCCCAGCTGCACTGCGCTGCTTCTGTGAACAGTAATTTTTTACGTACATTTTTTTTTTATGCTGATCACGCTAAATTGATTAGAAATTTTGACTCAAGTGGGTCGCACGGGCCATTTGTCTGGGCTGACGGAAAGATAGGGTACGTAAATGGGTAAAAGCAATGGGCCTGCATCCCGGTGCTCCAGATGGCCAGTCCGTCACTGGCCGACGTTGACAACTTAAAACCGCTATTGATGTTTGCAGTGCTAAATTTGTAAGGGTTAAAATGGCAGTTTTTTTCATCAGTTATGACTCATTAGTTCCGTCAGGACAATTTGCATTCACTTTAGATCGGCAGTATGATTCCATTCTGGGCAAGAACTCCCTGCCCATCCATTCAGCCTAGATGCAGCCTATACATCTTCAGCCATCGTGGCCGAGCCTAATGTCAAGGCCACGGAGCTACTTGCGCCACCATGCTCCCCTGAGCTACCTGCTTCGCCATGGTCCCCTGAGCTACCTGCGCCGCTATGGTCACCTGAGCATACCTGCGGCGCCATGGTCCCCTGAGCTACCTGTGCCACCATGGTCCCGAGCATACCTGCGCCGCCATGGTCACCTGAGCATACCTGCGCCGCCATGGTCACCTGAGCATACCTGCGCCGCCATGGTCACATACCTGTGCCACCATGGTCACCTGAGCATACCTGCGCCGCCATGGTCCCCTGAGCATACCTGCGCCGCCATGGTCCCCTGAGCTACCTGCGCCACCATGGTCCCCTGAGCATACCTGCGCCGCCATGGTCACCTGAGCATACCTGCGCCGCCATGGTCACATACCTGTGCCACCATGGTCACCTGAGCATACCTGCGCCGCCATGGTCCCCTGAGCATACCTGCGCCGCCATGGTCCCCTGAGCTACCTGCGCCACCATGGTCCCCTGAGCATACCTGCGCCGCCATGGTCACCTGAGCATACCTGCGCCGCCATGGTCCCCTGAGCATTCCTGCGCCGCCATGGTCACCTGAGCATACCTGCGCCACCATGGTCCCCTGAGCTACCTGCGCCACCATGGTCACCTGAGCATTCCTGCGCCGCCATGGTCCCCTGAGCATACCTGCGCCGCCATGGTCCCCTGAGCTACCTGCGCCACCATGGTCACCTGAGCATACCTGCGCCGCCATGGTCACCTGAGCATACCTGCGCCGCCATGGTCCCCTGAGCATTCCTGCGCGGCCATGGTCACCTGAGCATACCTGCGCCACCAAGGTCCCATGAGCATTCCTGTACCGCCTTGGTCACCTGAGCATACCTGCGCTGCCATGGTCCCCTGAGCATTCCTGTACCGCCATGGTCACCTGAGCATACCTGCGCTGCCATGGTCCCCTGAGCATTCCTGTACCGCCATGGTCCCCTGAGCATTCCTGTACCGCCATGGTCACCTGAGCATACCTGCGCTGCCATGGTCCCCTGAGCATACCTGCGCTGCCATGGTCCCGAGCTACCTGCGCTGCCATGGTCACCTGAGCATACCTGCGGCGCCATGGTCCCCTGAGCTACCTGCGCCACCATGGTCACCTGAGCATACCTGCGCCGCCATGGTCACCTGAGCATACCTGCGCCGCCATGGTCCCCTGAGCATTAATTGCCCTGGAGGCCTCCTGTTCTACTAGGCCACTCCCTTGTTAGCCTCCAGGGCACTCAGCATGTCTCAGTGCTCTCAAATCCCCAGGCTTCTACGCAATCAAGGCTGCCGCCTGCAGTGCCACCTGACTTGGAGGTAGACCTTTTGTTTTCGGTTCTCCCTGTGATGGCTACCGCCATTTTGTGCGTGTGGGCTGCACACACTGTGCCTGTTTCTTTCAAGGCGCTGGTGGCTTGTATTTCTGAACTTTCTGTTGGCATTATTACAGTCACGAATGCTGTTGCTGAACTCTCTGGTTCCCTGATGCCCATTATGGCCGCAGGCACCGTTTCTGAACCCAGTGTGTTCCCTGAAACTGTTTGTTCTGCCGCGAGCGCTATTTTTGAATCCCCCGTGTTCTCTAATGCCTCTGTTACGGCCACAGATGCTGTTACTGAACTTTCTGCATCCACTGATGCCTCCGTTTTGACAGTTTTTGAACCCTCTGTGCCCCTAGTTACCTCAGTTTCAGCCGTAGGTGCCATTTCAGAACTTTCTGCATTCCCTGACGTCACACAAGAGTCTCCAGCCATCATGGCCGCCACGCCAGAGTCTCTTCCTGCCATGGCCGCCACTCCAGAGCCTCGTCCCGTCATAGCCACCACGCCTGAGTCTCGTACCGGTATGGCCGCCATGCCCGAGTCCAGTGATGGCTCCAGCCCCTGACCAGCATCCAGTGATGACTCCAGCCCATGAGCCTGCTCCACCCTGGCCACCTGCACATCATGCTCCGCCCTGGCCGCCTGACCAACTTGCTCCTCTTAGGTCTTCCGTTCTGTCTCAGTTGCTTGGTTCCTTACCTCTCCACGGACCTGGCCCTTCATCCCTCCCCCTGTTTTGTCTCCGTTCCACCTCCCACTTGGACTTGTTTTGTTTCTTGTGAACGTCTGGGGGGGGGGGGGGGGGGGGTTCTGTCATATATTTGTAGTTTTTAATGTTGATTTAGTTCTCCAGGTGTTTACCATTTGACCACATCCCCTTGTTATCTTGTTTAGCTTGTTTGTCTGTGTATATATATATATATATGAAACATAATGCTTGTGTTTCACTCGTGGTTTGTCCATCGTTGTATGAGTTTGCCTAGTTCCCCTGTGTTTCCCTGTTTCCTTGTGTTTTTATTAAACTTCCTAGCATTTAGATCCTCTCTTTTGCCTGCTCATTTTCACCAAGCATGACAGACGTTGTGTGTGTGCTTTAATGAAAACAGTGCATTAATGTAGAATGGTGATTAAACTTACTTGGAACTACCTATGCATTAGAAGATTTTATTGCACTATTTAAACAGTGTACTGTTTAAACAATGATTGTATGCAGACTGCAGTGTTTTAGGTGTTTGAGCAACCTTTATGAAGTTATTGTGTGAAATCAGGTATAACGAAGTTGTACCTGAAATCCCAGGAATTCATGTCAGACATTCAGTGCCATAATAGAAGAAAAGGATCCGCACACACACACACACACACACACACACACACACACACAAATGTAGGCAAAAGCTCACATAAATGTAATTCCATCAAGGCCATCAAAAAAAGTAAAATATTGCAAAGAAGTGCAAAACGTTTTCGGGGTTCAACCCTTCGTCAGTGAAATACATTTCCAAACATACATCTGCGTTCATTTTAATTCCAGGAGATTCCTACTAATATAAACATACACAGGACGTAGTTTATATATTTTTACATTATATGTTTAAGTGCATTATACAACCCATCTTTTATAATATAATCAATATAATCTTTTAAAATAATCAACATGACCTTTGGCAATATCGTCATTGTTAATAATTTTACTCAGTCAAGTCAAAAATCCATGTCAATTTCCATGTTAAATTTAATAGTCAACCATAATGTTTAAAGATAGAATGAAGTCATCAAAACAGTTCTGTATCAAGGTTGTTTTGATGACTTCATTCTATTTTTAAAAATATGCCTGACACTATTAAATTTAACGTGGAAACTGACACCTACTTGGTGTGTGGATCCTTTTCTTCTTGCATTGCATCTCGTTGGATAGATCAGTTCATCACATTGCTGAGGTATTCAATGCCAAGCAGAGAACAAGAACAGTCACTGAAATACTATTAGTTTTAGCACATTTACTTTGCATGATGTGTCTCTTTAACAATGTTTTCTATGTTTTCCTTCTGCAAGATCAACCATGGCGAGCAACCTTTACTACGGCTCGAGTAACAGCTCAAGTGACAACTGCACCGACGTGGACGATCTCGTCAAGCGCTACTACCTGCCCGCCATGTACGGCGCAATCTTCATCGTGGGTGTCGTGGGTAACATCACCGCTCTACTGGTCTACGTGCTCAAAGTTCGTCCCTGGAAGAGCAGCACCATCATCATGGTGAACCTCGTCATCACTGACCTTCTCTTCATGGTCTGCTTGCCCTTCTTGACCTACTACTACGTCCTCAACGACTCGTGGACGCTGGGGATCCTCATGTGCCGCTTTGCGCGCTTCATCTTCCACTTCAACCTGTACGGCAGCATCTTCTTCCTCACCTGTCTTGCCATCTTCCGGTACGTGGCGATCGTGCATCCGTTGCACATGCACAGCATCAAGCAGAAGCGATGGGGCGTGTTGGCTTGCGTCTTGGTTTGGGCCGTGACGGTGGGTGAGATGATTCCGGTTTTTAACCTCTTTGACGTGGTTGAAACGAACAAGACATACTGCTTGGACTTTGCGAGCAGCAAGACAGAAATCATTTGGCCGTATAGTTGGGCATTGACCGTACTGGGATATTTGCTTCCTCTGGTCGTGGTCTGTGTTTGCTATTGGCGCATCATTGAAGAACTAAAGAAGGGACCTCATACGGGAAGCACGAGACGGGTTAAAGCGAGGCGACTCATCGTGTTGATATTGACGTGCTTTGTGGTTTGTTTTCTTCCCTATCACGTGCTACGAGCTCTGAGAATCTACACGAGACTCACTCCAGAAACCAACTGCATGCTGGACCGCTGCGTTCACGCCGCTTACATTATCTCGAGGCCGATCGCTGTACTCAACATCATTTTCAACTTGCCGCTCTACACGTTGTCGGGGGACTTTAAGCAGGCCTTCATGGATCTGTTCAAATGTGGTCAGATCATGTCGAGGACTAAGGGGATCATTAAAGTGGCTGTGATCAACAAACCCATGAGCAACATCACATACGAGCAAAACAGCTGAGACTCAAGCCTTACGAGCCAGAGTCAATGCCACTGTGAAATAGCCAATATATGAAGGGAAACGTTCTGTCATCATTTATTCACTCTCATGTCATTCCAAACCTGTATGCCTTTCTTACTTCTGTGGAATATAAAAGTTGATATTTTATAAATGTAACCACTTATATATAATATATTTTTGTATAACTTCCTATAATATTAAGCTGTGTTCTTATAGCACCAGGCCAAGAAAATAGTCTAAAACCTCTTTAATCTTAATATAATCACCTGAATGTACAGCCTCAAGTAGTTTCATACATTGTATACAGGGCTTGACATTATCCGCCAAATGTGTATGTATTTCAGCAGTGGCGTGTAAAGCAGACCCTTTATAGCCACTTTGAGGCATCTGAAATGATAAACTAAGTACAATGTAGTGTTGTCAAAAATATCGATTTTTCGATACATATCGATACTGAAATATCTGAAACGCTTCCAATACTCATTTTCTGCACAATAGATAAACGATACCAGCTGCGCTTTCTCTCTCTCATCTCTCCGACAGCGAGTGACACACCAACCCGCCTCCCCTCACACACTCGTTTCATTTGCTCCGGATTAATTTTGGCATGGGATTGTGCATATTGGGCATCATTTTACTCATTCCCGCGGATTTTGTGCTCACACCTAAAGTGCGCGGATATAAAGCCGCCTCTCAGTACTAAATTAAGTTCTTTTTAGCTGCTTATTGCACTTAAACAGTCAAATACACACAAAATAATGTCAAAATGCCGGTCTTCAAGTATTCACGTAAACACAGTCAGTTATGTTTTAAGTGAACGTAAACAGCTGAGAAAGAAAACATATATGTAACAGTATAATGGATCCGTGCATCCGGTCTTAAAGTGACAGTAGCCTAATGTACCTGCTGCCAAATTATGAGACCGATGTCAAAATTGTGGCCAGTGAAAATGCTGGGTGTCTAGTAACTTTGGCGGGTGAGCAAAAAAGTTATTGTCAAGCCCTGATTGTATAGTATTGAAAATAGAGCTCAACCACTAGAGCCTGGTGCTATAACAATGTCAAGGTCATGGGTTTGATTCCCAGCAAATGCTTGAAATGACTAAACGCACATACTTGGGTGCAATGCAAGTAACTTTGACTTTGTCTAACAAAAGCATGAACATAAATGTGCATGTAACCAACCCTTGTCGCCCTAAACATGTCAATAGCTTATGGTGCCATAATGGTCAAAAATGGCCCTGATGTAAACAAACAATGATGCAAAAACATGTTCTCTGTAAAGATGGTATTGCAGTGTTCCTGTACATTGATGGTATCTATGTTTTGTGGCAGCTGTTCATTGCGTGCTTGCTTTCCTTCATAAACCTTGACTTTATGATGATGTGTAATGTCATTTGTTTGTCATAGAAGATAAATAGCAGTAAAAGTGCTTAAAATGATATTTGCATTGTGTACTTTTTGGTATGTACAGTAGTATTACATTCAAAACAGAGATAACTGTGTTTGAATAATATCTGCATGGCACAACTGACTCTGCAGAGTGAAACTCAAACTTCTGAACAAACAAACGGTTGCTAACGGTTTTCCAGTAAAGGAAGAGGAAGCCTCCGTCAAACACTGTTGAGATTAAAATCAGGGCGTTCAAGAGATTTTTGTCACAATTCACACCTTATACAGAAAGTCTTAAAATCAAATGTTTAGCATTTTATTGTGTTTTGAAACTTTTTTTGTGTGTAATTTGCGTGAACTTTAGACACCAGTTTAGTGGAAGGGATTATGTAATAAAATCAAATGAGATGAAGTTCCTTTACCGACTTTACCGTGTATTAAATATCTGAAGAATCAGCTCAGATTTCATCTGATCTTCACACGAGGAAATGCCTCTCATTGACTGGACGAAAAGGAAGCACCACCTTCTGCATATTTATTGTAAATAGACAATTATTTAGTCTCCAAGGTGATAAAATCTAAGAAAAAATTAAAACGGGTTTTCCCAAGCTTCCCGGTTAACTATATGAGCAGTCCACATCAGTGAAATGAAATCACATGGTGTTTCTCTAGATCTGCAGTGCAGATCGCAGTTAAGAGTTTGATGGTTTGTGTCGACTGGATCATGACTTTAGTTCATATGGAGACAACATGAGGAACATTCCTCTGTCCACAATCCCAGTGCAGACAAGTTTTATATAGTAACCAGAAACATCTAAATATACTATTATGCAACATCCAAAAAAGTTCACAAAACACTGACCTCTGTGATGCTGCATATGAGTCACTGACATCTCAAAAACAACTGTTTCTCAATCCACTTTACTAAAGGCACTAATCCTGGCTTAATCTAAGCCCTGTTTGTGAAACCAGGCCATTGTGATATAAATTTTATGTAAACAAAACTTCTCAGATGTTTACCCTAAAATTCACTAAGAATAATAAATAAAAATGGCACAATTAATTTATAGTTGGCAGGTAAGACTTTAGAACTTTGTGGGTAAGAATTTGATATATTTGAATATTTGAATTCATATTCAGACTTTTGACGTGAGATTACTCAAGAGAAAAATAGTCTCCATTTGCTCTCCATTTTATGTCATTGCTAAAGGATAAAAAAAAAAACTAAGATATTAAAGAAATCTCATTCGTGTCTGACAAACTTTTGTCTTCCCGGTCTGGAAATGAGGTAGGCAGGGTCTGAGAGCGTCTGTGCAACAGAGTTTGTCTCTTTATTAACACACTTCTTTATAAACATAAAGTGAGCACAAGTTTTTCACTGTTGCACAGCGGTTTCCTGTCTGCCTGAGTGGATTGCGTTTGTAGCTCTGTATAGCTTTGTTTTTCTCTATCTCTATTTTCTATCTTTCCTGCCGTTTATATAGCTTAATATAACTTAATCGTCATAGTATATCTGATAATATCTAATGCTTACCGTCTTTTTCTCTCACGCGTGCCTTTTACGAGTCCATCAAACAACTGGTGAGTTGAATCAGTCAACAAACACGTTAAGTCATGTCATCATCTCCTATTATTGTCACTGGCACTGCCTGCCACATGTATAGCATAGCCTTCTCTGTCAGCGACGAGGGTTTTTTGATGGAGAAGATTTCAGAACTAGAGACACGCATCCAAACTTTAATCGAGGATAGTAGGAATGCAAGGGCTTTAGATACAGCTTTGGATGCGACTAGCTTAGCAAACCCTGTATATTTTCGGTTCCGACTGTAGAGCCCATGCAGCAGGCCAACTGGGTGACTGTGAGACGGCATAGTCGTGGGACAAAACACAGCTCTTTCGTTCCGATTAGAACATCAAACAGGTTCTCCCCACTCAGTGACGGACTGAAAATCCTGTTAAAAGTGCTCTAGTTATTGGCGATTCTATTACACATAACGTAACACGGAGACACCAGCCACCATAGTCACGTTTGCCGGAAGCCAGAGCGCCTGACATCAAAGCAAATTAAAAAGTGCTGGCTAATGCTAATCGTAAATTCTCTTAAGATTATTATTCACGTCGGCACTAATGATGTCCGACTTTGCCAGCCGGAGATCACTAAACTTAATATTAAAGAGATGTGTGAACTCGCCAGTACGATGTCAGACAATGTAATTTGCTCTGGCCCCCTTCCTGTTCGCTGGAATGATGAAATACTTAGCAGACTGTCCTCACTCAATGGCTGGCTGTCTAAGTGGTGTCCGCAGAATAACATAGGGTTCATAGACATCTGGAAAAGTTTTTGGGGCAGACCTGACCTGCTGATGGCACACAGTCTTAGAGTTGAACCTTGACTAACTGGGGCCCAGGTCAGGAAGCAGACGGACTGGCTAAACCAACCGTCTGCTAGCTCTCTCACGTCACAGAAGTCAGATAAATTCCAATACATGTAGACTTTTTCCACCTAGATATTATCACATATAGACTGTGCCTGTTCCCCAAAATACAAAAAACTCCCAAACCCATTTAAGGGTAAAAATTTAATTGATGTTCAACAATAAAAAACAGATATAATACAGATGAACAAACGATAAAGCTCGGTTTGCTGAATATTCAATCCCTTTCTTCAAAAGCACTAATTGTAAATTATATGATTACAGATCATAATCTAGATGTGCTGTGTTTGACAGAAACCTGGCTAAAACCAGATGATTACATTACTTTAAATGAGTCCACCCCCAAGATTACCATTATAAACATGAGCCTCGTCTGACAGGAAAACGGGGAGGTGTTGCTGTAATTTATAGTAATATATTCAGTATTACTCAGAGGTCTAAAAATAAATCCTGTTTGACATTTGTGCTGGCTACTGTAGGGCACCATACAGTCTTTATCAAAGAATTTGCTGATTTTCTATCAGAGTTAGTACTGGCTGCAGATAAAGTCATAATTGTTGGTGATTTTAATATCCATGTAGACAATGAAAAAGACGCATTGGGATTGGCATTTAGAGACATTCTGAACCCTATTGGAGTTAGGCAACACATGTCAGGACCCACTCATTGTCACATGGAATCATTGTTGATGCCGTTGAAATTTTCCAGCAGAGCGAAGATATCTCAGATCATTATCAAGTCTCATGTATACTCAATTTAGCCAAGGCTGCAAAGCCAACTTCCTGTTACAAATATGGTAGGACTACTGCATCTTAGCACTTCGTCTGATACTATCGACCACAACATTCTTTTGAATAGACTCGAAAATTATGATGACATTAGTGGAATTGCATCGGCATGGCTGATGATACTCAGCTCTATATTTGACTAGTTATTTCCTACTACTTAATTCTGAAAAAACAGTTTCTAATTATTGGACCAAAAACCTCTGCACGTAATAACCCAGAATACCGTCTAACACTTGATGGCTGCTCTCTCAATATACTGGTATATGCACCAAACTGTCCTGTAAGTTAAAAAAAATCAGTACAGATTTACTGCTAAATGGAAACAACATCGCTAAAGTTGTTTCATAACCGTCACATAACCGGTGCTATTTCATTTTTGCATTTCACTGGTATTTATTGTTTTATTTCCTGATTTCTCATAAGCATGTTCTGTCACTGGTATACACCTGAAGGAAGTCTTCAGGCGGCACGCGATGAACTGAAACCAGTTCACACACCTATAGAAAGGTTGTTCATAAATCAGTCAGACTTATTAAAACAACTGGTACTCAAAAATTATATATAAAGGGTATTTACCTACTCATATGTTAGGAATGATAACTGGCATCAAAAATGACAGTAAAGATTTTTATAATGTTACAAATAAAAAGTTTGTTTTATATAAATGCTGTTCTTTTAAACTTTTTATTCTTTAAAGAATCCTAAAGTTTTGACTGGTACTGTATATTATATCATGCCTGTATAGGGTTTCAGTTTTATTTTAAGTGAGTATTACTCCCTCTAGCGATTAAAATGGAGCACTTTCCATGAATTTAGCATTAGCTTGTTGACTATCTCATGAATGTCCTGCAGTTCCATCATCAGCCACTAGAGGTCGGCAAACGCTTGCCTACAGTAACAGTGAACCTGAAGTACATGTTCCTGGATCAACATCTTTGATTCACTCCAATCAACCAAACAGATTTGAGAGACAAGTTTACAGTTTATGTCAAGTTTAGGCTTTAAGTACCCACATTTTTAAGTACCGGTAAAATTAAATTGGCTGTACAAGTCATTATAAAGATGTTTAAATGTTTAGATATTTTAAAACAAAATGGACTAAATATGACATTAAAAATGATAAATATACTGAAAACTATGACAAAAATACTAATGAAAAAAAAAAATCTTTTTTTCAGTGAAGCCAACAGTTAATATAGATTATAATAATAACAACAATATACATTTTTCATTTCAACTCATTTAAAAAAAAAAACTTGTCTATTTGAATCTTGTATAACTTAATAAATGAAGTTGAAGTTGGTTAAATTCTTTTGATGAGTTAATGTTGCCATGACTGCGTCATGCTTTATATTAACCTAAAAGGAAAAATCGATGCACACTTTAAAATCCACCAGAAATAACAAGCACTGCAGGCATTTTATTGTCAACTTCCTGTTTGGGATGCACTAATTCCTATCTTGGATACAGTTTAGGATGGATAGTGTGCCAATCTGAACAGCGCTATTTATTTCTCTTGACACAGTGCTCGTAAAACTGCATAATGAGCTCGTATGATAATTGCTCCTCGCACACCTGACCTGCCTGTACATGATCATTTTATCATGCAAAACTCAGATGACACATGACAAAATAATTGTTGGCATCTTGGATGAGTGATAAAACATCTTCAAATAGGTCATTAGAGGCCAGAGGTCGTAGATCTTCTTAATATCATTAATTTGTCTTTGTTATTAGGATACGTACCAAAAACTTTTAAGCTGGCTATGATTAAACCGCTTATTAAAAAAACACAACTTGATCCTACAGAATTAGTCAATTACAGGCCGATCTCGAATCTACCCTTTCTGTCAAAGATACTAGAAAAGGTAGTATCCTCACAACTATGTCCCTTTTTAGAAAGAAATGGTATGTGCAAGGATTTCCAGTCAGGATTTAGACCGTATCATAGTACTGAGACTGTGACTGTGGTTGTATCTCTCTATTAGTGTTACTCGATCTTAGCGCTGCATTTGATACTATCGACCACAACATTCTTTTGAATAGACTCGAAAATTATGTTGGCATTAGTGGAATTGCATCGGCATGGTTCAAATCATACAAACCCGATTCCAAAAAAGTTGGGACGCTGTACAAATTGTGAATAAAAACAGAATGCAATGATGTGGAAGTTTCAAATTTCAATATTTTATTCAGAATACAACATAGATGACATATCAAATGTTTAAACTGAGAAAATGTATCATTTTAAGGGAAAAATAAGTTGATTTTAAATTTCATGGCATCAACACATCTCAAAAAAGTTGGGACAAGGCCATGTTTACCACTGTGTGGCATCCCCTCTTCTTTTTATAACAGTCTGCAAACGTCTGGGGACTGAGGAGAAAAGTTGCTCAAGTTTAGGAATAGGAATGTTGTCCCATTCTTGTCTAATACAGGCTTCTAGTTGCTCAACTGTCTTAGGTCTTCTTTGTCGCATCTTCCTCTTTATGATGCGCCAAATGTTTTCTATGGGTGAAAGATCTGGACTGCAGGCTGGCCATTTCAGTACCCGGATCCTTCTACGCAGCCATGATGTTGTAATTGATGCAGTATGTGGTCTGGCATTGTCATGTTGGAAAATGCAAGGTCTTCCCTGAAAGAGACGACGTCTGGATGGGAGCATATGTTGTTCTAGAACTTGGATATACCTTTCAGCATTGATGGTGCCTTTCCAGATGTGTAAGCTGCCCATGCCACACGCACTCATGCAACCCCATACCATCAGAGATCCAGGCTTCTGAACTGAGCGCTGATAACAACTTGGGTTGTCCTTGTCCTCTTTAGTCCGGATGACATGGCGTCCCAGTTTTCCAAAAAGAACTTCAAATTTTGATTCGTCTGACCACAGAACAGTTTTCCACTTTGCCACAGTCCAATTTAAATGAGCCTTGGCCCAGAGAAAACGACTGCGCTTCTGGATCATGTTTAGATATGGCTTCTTTTTTGACCTATAGAGTTTTAGCCGGCAACGGCGAATGGCACGGTGGATTGTGTTCACCGACAATGTTTTCTGGAAGTATTCCTGAGCCCATGTTGTGATTTCCATTACAGTAGCATTCCTGTATGTGATGCCGTGCCGTCTAAGGGCCTGAAGATCACGGGCATCCAGTATGGTTTTCCGGCCTTGACCCTTACGCACAGAGATTGTTCCAGATTCTCTGAATCTTTGGATGATATTATGCACTGTAGATGATGATAACTTCAAACTCTTTGCAATTTTTCTCTGAGAAACTCCTTTCTGATCTTGCTCCACTATTTTTCGCCGCAGCATTGGGGGAATTGGTGATCCTCTGCCCATCTTGACTTCTGAGAGACACTGCCACTGTGAGAGGCTCTTTTTATACCCAATCATGTTGCCAATTGACCCAATAAGTTGCAAATTGGTCCTCCAGCTGTTCCTTATATGTACATTTAACTTTTCCGGCCTCTTATTGCTACCTGTCCCAACTTTTTTGGAATGTGTAGCTCTCATGAAATCCAAAATGAGCCAATATTTGGCATGACATTTCAAAATGTCTCACTTTCAACATTTGATATGTTATCTATATTCTATTGTGAATAAAATATAAGTTTATGTGATTTGTAAATTATTGCATTCCTTTTTTATTCACAATTTGTACAGTGTCCCAACTTTTTTGGAATCGGGTTTGTACTTAGTGTACCTGACCGTTATCAGTTTGTAACAGTAAAAGATAAAATATCATATTGATCACAAGGTCAGTATGGAGTACCACAAGGCTCAGTGCTAGGACCGTTGCTTTTCGCCCTGTACATGCTACGGTTGGGAGATATCATTAGGAAGCATGGCGTTAGTTTTCACTGTTATGCTGATGATACTCAGCTCTATATTTCTTCGCGGCCTGACAAAAATGACCAATTCACAAAATTAATGGAATGCATAGCTGATATAAAAAATTGGATGACTAGTAATTTACTACTACCTAATTCTGAAAAAAACTGAGATTCTAATTTTTGGACAAAAAACCTCCGCACGTAGTAACCTAGAATACTGTCTAACACTTGATGGCTGCTCTGTCAAGTCCTCCTCGTCAGTTAGGAACCTGGGTGTGCTCTTTGATACCAATCTTTCATTTGAAATCCATGTTTCTAGCATCTGTAAACCTGCATTCTTCCATCTTAAAAATATATCTAAATTACGACATATGCTCTCAGTGACAAATGCAGAACAGTTAGTTCATGCATTCATGACCTCAAGGCTAGATTATTGTAATGCTCTACTGGGTGGTTGCCCTGCATGCTTAATAAACAAACTCCAGCTGGTCCAAAACGCAGCAGCTCGAGTTCTTACTAGAACCAGGAAGTATGACCATATTAGCCCGGTTCTGTGAACATTGCATTAGCTCCCTATTAAACATTGCATCAATTTTAAAATCTTGCTAATTACTTACAAAGCACTAAATGGTTTAGCTCCCCACTACTTGAACAAGCTCTTAACGCATTATAGTCCTTCACATCTATTACAATCTCAAAACTTCTGGCCAGCTGATAATACCTAGAATATCAAAATCAACTGCTGGCAGTAGATCTTTTTCCCATTTAGCACCTAAACTCTGGAACAGTCTTCCTAGCATTGTTCGGGAAACAGACACACTCTTGTCAGTTTAAATCTACACTAAAAACACATCTCTTTACTATGGCATACACATAAAACATTATCAATTTATATTATTCAAATCAGTTAAATGATTGTTAGGCTGCATTAACTAGGTCAGCCGGAACCGGGAACACTTCCCATAACACCTGATGTACTCGTTACATCATAAGAAGAATGGCATCTATGCTAATATTAGTCTCTTATCCCGAGGTTTACTGCAGTCAGCCGGATCCAGGCCGTATCCAGATCAGATGGTGGACCTGCACCTAGACACGACCACAACACAGCCCTGAAGTGTCGGCAGAGACTGTGTCAACTAGACTCTCCCCTGTGACGCCTCCTTCACTTCACTTTCCCTCTGTACAGATGAAAACGTTATCGAAATGATCGGAAACGACTAAAAAACGCTGTATTATGCATTCAAGCAATTTGGCAGTCATTTTGTAAAGAAAAACTACGCGCCTGCACACATACGTCTTCAAACGCGCTTGCCTATAGACTAAACACGTAATGCTTGCATGCCATCACCGCACCATTCACATTTTTTTTTAAACTTTGCACAATGATGATAACGGTATTGTTTCAAAACTATTTCAAAACCTGTTTCAAGGTTTGCGTTCTCTAGCCGCCGGGGCTGTTGCCGTGTGGATGAGCGGCCGGAATGCGTTGAGAGTTTTTGGTTGAAAATGGTGTCGTGTAAGTCGCACGAAAATGAAAATAACTAATGATTATTTACAACGGAAATGAATCAAAAACTTACTTTAGCTGGACAATAACTTTTTTCTAGAGCTGATGTACAGCCAAAACAATCTCTCTTCCATTAATTTCCTATTATCACTGTAAAGCTGCTTTAAAACAATCTATATTGTAAAAAGCGCTATATAAATGAAGGTGACTTGACGTGACTCATTATGTTAATATAGCATTGACAGCAATGGAAATAGGCTTGTTAGTAGCACACTTTCCCACAGCCAAATATCATATAAATAAGATCACTCCTGTGAGGCTCTAAATCCCGCCCATACACTCATGACGGCTCATGTGTTGACGGATCATGTTGCCTGTGTGTTTGGAAGTGAATGCAAATGAATGTGATAGGGACTTCCCAGGAACTGATCAGCTCACGTGTTTAAACTCTTTACATGATCACCACAGTCCGTTTCTCTGAGGAACCAGCGGTTGGATGAGTGGCATCAGCGTCCACTGTAAGTATTCACCACTTCTAAAAACAGATTGTTGTTACAGTAGCTCTTCTAGTATTATTGTATCTCAGTAAACATATCCTTTAAACAATACATATTTTAAGAGATTATATCACCGTGAAAACTGATTGCCGCAATTTAGGCATCAACTTAAAATTTAGTTGATTGCTTCGCGTTGGTTGGTTCTTTGCCTCCACTTTAAAATGGTTTAATGCCCAGCTAGCCGTGTGTTTTCCCACTTATACCATGGTCATTTGCCAGCATTGACAACTTAAAGCTGTTATTGATGTTTGCAGCGCTAAATTTGACTGGATGGGTTAAATTTACAGTTATTTTCGTCAGTTATGGCTCGTTAGATCTAGCATTCTGTCCGCTTTAAATCAGACTCTGACCTTTATTTGTTTTAATTATTTTTATTTTAATAAATTAGCCTATCGAGATCAAGAGAGAGAGAGAGTGAAATACCTGTGTCTGTACAGTGTCTCTCTCTCTTTCTATTAAAAATGAAGCTGAGTTGAATTACTTAAAAAACATTGACGTTACCACCTCCTTGCTGAGTGACATAATGTAACAATTCAGTCGCGGTGAAGCGTTGACAACAAGTTTCTATACTCCTGATTGTTTCTGTATGAGCATTAAACGGTTTTATTGCACATATTCCAGCCAATCAGAATCGAGTATTCAGACAGACCATGGTATATTTAAATTATATTTGTTTTATTATTATAATTTCATTTATTTTTAATATTATAATTATTAGGGAAAAATAATTATGGAAATTATGCTATACATTGAGATTTGAGACTACAACAGATCCATATCTTGGAATTTCACAAGTGTTGAAATGTACCGCTTAAACAGTGAGTGCAGTGTTTTAGGTGTTTGAATTATGAGGTTATTGTGTGAAATCAGGTAGCATAACAAAGTCGTGCCTGAATTCTAAGGAATTAATGTCGGCATTGACGTTCAATGCCGTAAAAGATGACGTTTGCACAAAAAAAAATGTAGGCAAAAGTTCACATAAATGTAATTCCATCAAGGCTACCAAAAAAGGTGTAAAGAAGTGCAGAGTGCAAAATGTTTTCAGGTTTAACCCTTCGTACAATTCCTCATTCAAACCTTTACACAGAGAAAAAAATTGTCAAAATTGTACCTTATGGGGTACAACAGCTTGTCGCTGGGGCAGTACCCTTAGAAGGACATCTTTGTACTTAGGTGCATATTAGTACCTTAGAGTACAAATATACCTTAAGGTACTACTGTGAACCTTTTTGTGGTAAAAAAGGTACAAAGATGTCCTTTTAAGGGTACTGCCCCAGCGACAAGCTGTTGTACCCCATAAGGTACAATTTTGACACTTTTTTTCTCTGTGTGTTGAAGGTATAAGGACTTCAATTCAAAAATCCATTTACAACCCCTCTGTAAAAGTCAATGTTCAATACTACCTCCTCTTCAATGACGTCTTCAATAACTATAGCCTATATATAAACTAAAATTACCCGATTCGAAATAGACTTTGGTATCCAGAAATTAAACAGAGTAGGTGTCAATTTCCATGTTACATTTTTATTATTGTTTAAAAATAGAATGAAGTCATTGTATCGTCTCGTATCAGGGTTCCCTTCACTTCATTCTATTGTTAAACAATATGGTTAACAATAGCTGCGTTTCCATTGCCCTTCAAATTGAATTAAAATACACCCAATGGAAACACGTCAAGCCATGGATTGAATAAAGGCTTTTTAAACCAGAAGAAGTGCGTTGGATAATTTTTTCTATAAATACAAATTTGAAACTCATCCAAAGAGCATCTTCTGGGATTACTTCCAGCAAGCAGCCCTCCAAGAGGTTTCTATTGATAGGAAAAAATCACGTTTTAGTCGCATAACATTGGTTAATGGAAACGCCGTAATTTCGCAATACTTTTTTATCGACATTTAGAAAATATCACAAAAGCTTTGTTCAAATCTGTAATGGAAACCAGGCTAATGTGGATCCTTTTCTTCTTTCATTGCATCTCGTTGGGTAGATCAGTTCATCACATTGCTGAGGTATTCAATGCCAAGCAGAGAACAAGAACAGTCACTGAAATACTATTAGTTTTAGCACATTTACTTTGCATGATGTGTCTCTTTAACAATGTTTTGTATGTTTTCCTTTTGCAAGATCAACCATGGCGAGCAACCTTTACTACGGCTCGAGTAACAGCTCAAGTGACAACTGCACCGACGTGGACGATCTCGTCAAGCGCTACTACCTGCCCGCCATGTACGGCGCAATCTTCATCGTGGGCGTCGTGGGTAACATCACCGCTCTACTGGTCTACGTGCTCAAAGTTCGTCCCTGGAAGAGCAGCACCATCATCATGGTGAACCTCGTCATCACTGACCTTCTCTTCATGGTCTGCTTGCCCTTCTTGACCTACTACTACGTCCTCAACGACTCGTGGATGCTGGGGATCCTCATGTGCCGCTTTGCGCGCTTCATCTTCCACTTCAACCTGTACGGCAGCATCCTCTTCCTCACCTGTCTTGCCATCTTCCGGTACGTGGCGATCGTGCATCCGTTGCACATGCACAGCATCAAGCAGAAGCGATGGGGCGTGTTGGCTTGCGTCTTGGTTTGGGCCGTGACGGTGGCCGAGATAAGTCCAATTTTTAACCTGTTTGACCTGGTTGAAACGAACAACAAGACATACTGCTTGGACTTTGCGAGCAGCAAGACAGAAATCATCTGGCCGTATAGTTGGGCATTGACCGTACTGGGATATTTGCTTCCTCTGGCCGTGGTCTGTGTTTGCTATTGGCGCATCATTGAAGAACTAAAGAAGGGACCTCATACGGGAAGCACGAAACGGGTTAAAGCGAGGCGACTCATCGTGTTGATATTGACGTGCTTTGTGGTTTGTTTTCTTCCCTATCACGTGCTACGAGCTCTGAGAATCTACACGAGACTCACTCCAGAAACCAACTGCATGCTGGACCACTGCGTTCACGCCGCTTACATTATCTCGAGGCCGATCGCTGTACTCAACATCATTTTCAACTTGCCGCTCTACACGTTGTCGGGGGACTTTAAGCAGGCCTTCATGGATCTGTTCAACTGTGGTCAGATCATGTCGAGGACTAAGGGGATCATTAAAGTGGCTGTGATCAACAAACCCACGAGCAACATCACATACGAGCAAAGCAGCTGAGACTCAAGCCTTACGAGCCAGAGTCAATGCCACTGTGAAATAGCCAATATATGAAGGGAAACGTTCTGTCATCATTTATTCACTCTCATGTCATTCCAAACCTGTATGCCTTTCTTACTTCTGTGGAATATAAAAGTTGACATTTTCTAAATGTAACCAATATATTTTTGTATAACTTCTTAAGGGGTATTCTTAAGCACCAGGCCAAAAAATAGCCTGAAACCTCTTTAATCTTAATATAATCACCTGAATGTACAGCCTACATTGTATGCAGGGCTTGACATTAACATCTGCTAACCCGCCAAAAGCGGGTGTATTTCAGCAGTGGTGTGTAACGCAGTAACGATTAATATATACATTTTATTCAATTGTAGTCTTTTAAAAAGGCATCTGAAATGATAAACTAAGTGCAAAGTAGTGTTGTCAAAAATCGATTTTTCGTTACATATCAGTAGCTACTGAAATATCTGAAACGCTTCCAATACTAATTTTAAGCAAAATAGATACACGATACCAGCTGCGCTTTCTCTCTCTCATCTCTCCGACAGCGAGTGACACACAAACCCGCCTCCCCTCACTCGCTTCATTTGCTCTGGATGAAATTTGTTGCTGTTACAGAGCTTGAATTTCGGCGTGGGATTGCACGTATTGCGCATAATCTGACTCATTCCCGCAGATTTTGTGCTCACACCCAAAGTGCGCAGATATAAATCCGCCTCTCAATACTCAATTGAGTTATTTTTCGCTGCTTATTACACTTAAACAGTCAAATACACACAAAATAATGTCAAAATGCCGGTCTTGGTGTGTATTCACATAAACACAGTCAGTTATGTTTTAAGTGAACATAAACAGTTGAGAAAGAAAACGTGTAACAATATAATGGATCCGTGCGTTAGACTTCTTTGACAGGGTCGTAAAAATTCTGTCATAATCTATTATTACCCATCATTTTAATGTTCATATTTTAAACCATTAAATAGGCTCTGTTTTTGTTTACATTTTCATTTTTATTCACAAACTTACAGGACAAGCATATAGGCTAGATTATGCATTTATTTATTTATGAAGAGAAAGTTGAACAGTGACTGTGGGTCACTTTTCAGGTTTCATCACGAATGTTTGTCCAGTAAATTGCAATAAGCTTTGTGCTTTGATACTTTTGATATGAAGGTAATGTAATTTGTTTGTCATACAAGATAAACAGCAGAAGTGCTTAAAATGAAATTTGCATGGTTTATTTTTTTGTATGTACAACATTCAAATCAGAGGTAGATGTAACTGTGTTTGAATAATATCTGCATGGCACAATTGACTCTGCAGAGTGAAACTCAAACTTCTCAACAAACAAACGGTTGCTATTTTATGCAGAACATTTTTACTTTCAATTGCTCAATTGATAGTCTTTGTTTTATATAACCTGCCAGAACGGGCTCATTCACACGGTCTGAATGGAGTAACTAGTTAAGCAAATTCATCAGAAAAGCCGCTCTTGTATAACAGCGTTCCACGGCACTAGCTTCCAGCTGAGGTTTAGATGAATTGTTTTCCAGTAAAGGAAGAGGAAGCCTCCGTCAAACACTATTGAGATTAAAATCAGGGCGTTCAAGAGATTTTTGTCATAATTCACACCTTACACGGAAGGTTTCTAAATCTAACGTTTAGCACACGTTATTGTGTTTTGAAACTATTTTTTACATATTTAGTGGAAGGGATTATGTACTAAAATCAAATGAGATGAAGTTCCTTTACCGACTTTACCGTGTATTAAATATCTGAAGAATCAGCTCAGATTTCATCTGATCTTCACATGAGGAAACGCCTCTCATTGACTGGACGAAAAGGAAGCAGCAGCTTCTGCATATTTATTGTAAATAAACAATTATTTAGTCTCCAAGGTGATAAAATCTTTATTATAATTAAAACGGGTTTTCCCAAGCTTCCCGGTTAACTATATGAGCAGTCCACATCAGTGAAATGAAATCACATGGTGTTTCTCTAGATCTGCAGTGCAGATTGCAGTTAAGAGTTTGATGGTTTGTGTCGACTGGATCATGACTTTAGTTTATATGGAGACAACATGAGGAACATTCCTCTGTCCACAATCTGCGTCCCAGTGCAGACAAGTTTTATATAGTAACCAGTAACATCTAAATATACTATTATGCAACATCCAAAAAAGTTCACAAAACACTGACCTCTGTGATGCTGCATATGAGTCACTGACATCTCAAAAACAACTGTTTCTCAATCCACTTTACTAAAGGCACTAATCCTGGCTTAATCTAAGCCCTGTTTGTGAAACCAGGCCATTGTGATATAAATTTTATGTAAACATAAACTTCTCAGATGTTTCCCCTAAAATTCACTAAGAATAATAAATAAAAATGGCACAATTAATTTATAGTTGGCAGGTAAGACTTTAGAACTTTGTGGGTAAGAATTTGATGTAAAATATTTGAATATTTGAATTCATATTCAGACTTTTGACGTGAGATTACTCAAGAGAAAAATAGTCTCCATTTGCTCTCCATTTTATGTCATTGCTAAAGGATAAAAAAAACTAAGATATTAAAGAAATCTCATTTGTGTCTGTGACAAACTTTTGTCTTCCCGGTCTGGAAATGAGGTAGGCAGGGTCTGAGAGCGTCTGTGCAACAGAGTTTGTCTCTTTATTAACACACTTCTTTATAGACAAACAAAAAGTAAGCATGAGGGCTTTTCAGCAACCACAAAAAATAACAGTTTTAAATCAACAATTGTTTCTTCTGGGCACAGCACAAAAACAGCTTGTCGAGAGGCTTGTCCCTTAACCATCAACTCTCCCGTGCTCATTCTCTGTCTGCAGCAGCCTCTAAACCACGGCCCGCTTTTCACATACTACATACCCACAGCCATCTGCGCCCCTGGCCTGTGGACCACCTGAAATTTAAACGGTTGTAAAGCCTAATACCAATGTGTGATCCGCGCATTGGCATCTTTCAACTTTCGAACAGAGGGTGAAAGCCCGTCCCAACAGGTAGTATCGGAGAGTAAGGACCGCCCACTTGATGGCCAAACATTCTTTCACGATCGTGCTGTTGTCTCTCTCATTGAGATCTTCCGACTAATGTACAGCATGGAGCGATCCTCCCCCTCCACCACCTGGAACAAAACGGCTCCCAGCCCTCGGTCCACCGGACCTTTTTAGTAAGATCAGTCAAGGGACTGGTGACGTCGGAATAGTTAGGCACAAAACGCCCATAATAGCCAGCCAGCACTAAGAACGGTCTTTTTGGTCTTAGGACGCAGGCAGGTCGCAATTGCTGTGGTTTTATCAATTTGCCGCCCACCTGTCCATGACCTCTGGAACCCCAGATACCGTACTTCCACCCGTCCAATTGCACACTTATTCGGGTTGGCTGTGAGCCCCGCCACGTGGAGCGACCTCAGGCCGCTGTTGTATATGCTGTCGCCAGTCATTACTGTAGATAATGATGTCATCTAGGTAGGCAGCAGCATATGCCTGATGGGGTCGTAAGACCTGGTGGTCCATGAGGTGCTGAAACGTAGCCGGAGCCCCAAACAGCCCGAAAGGAAGCGTGTGGTAAAGGCTGTTTTTTCTCGGGACATTGACATTAAGGGGGTTTGCCAATATCCCTTTGTTAATTCCAGTGTTGAGTAAAATCAAGCCATGCGCAACCAATCGAGCAGCTCGTCAACCCGAAGCATTGGATAAGCATCAGATTTGGACACTGTGTTCACCTTGCAGTAGTCAGCACAGAACCTCATCTTTAGGCTTCGAATCCAGTTCCGGCCCGAGCTCCTCCCCCTTTTTTACCGTCATGGCCAACTGTACAGAGCCATCCTCTCTCCAAGGTTTTAGGTGGTTGAGGTGGTAAATTTGCCGTGCCCTATCCGGTCGCACTACCTCATAGTCAACATCTCCCGCCCACCGTGTGACCACAAAGGGTCCTTGCCACTTGGCGAGTAATTTGGAGCTAGACGTGAGCAGTAAGAGAGATTCTCCCGGCTAATTTGCGTAATTGGCTGCCCCTGTTGTAGCTACAGATCTGACGTTGAGCAAATTCTCCATTTTGAGCTCTATGGTTCAACACGTGCTGGATTAATTTTTTTTGCGTTAGTAGGTCCTTCTTACCAAGCTTCTCTAAGGATGTTGAGCACTCCCCACGGAAGTACACTCCCATACAGAAACTCGAATGGTGAAAACCCTGTGGAGGCTTGGGCAACCTCGCGTTTCGCAAACATCAGGGGCTCCAACCAGCGATCCCAATTTTTTGCGTCGTCATGAACAAACTTGTGAATCATATTTTTTAATGTTTGATTACACTGCTCTACCGTTTGGGGGTGGTAGACACTGGTGCGCGCAAATTTGATTCCCAATAATTCGGAAAGTTCGCAAAGTGTACATGACATAAACGTTGTGCCTTGGTCGGTTAGGATCTCTTTCGGGATCCCGAGGGAGATAAGGGCATCTGCCACACTCTTCGCAGAGATGTTGTGGAGGGCCACTGCTTCCGGGTATCACGTTGCATAATCCACCATGACTAATGCAAAGCGATGCTGACTAATGCAAAGCAAAGCTGACCTTTTTAATGGCCTGACGAGGTCCATGCCAATTCTTTCAAAGGGGGCTGCACCTCCCTCTCCGTCGAGACACCTCCCACCCGGGACAGCTCCAGACAGACCCGGGTTGCCTCACCAGCCCCACCAATTCTCATGTCCCGGTTGGCTTGGTATCTGCAGGAGCCACCCTTATGCAAATTTGTTCCCAAAATTAGTGGGTGGCTGAGGTGGGGATTAACCGCCGCCTCAACTCTATGGTTTTGGGCCTCCAATTGAATCGTGACCAATGCCGGATACCTATGAATGTCCCCGTGTACACACCTCACCATGCGGCTCGTATTCAATGCCCCAGGTTGCATCAGCCGTTGATGGATGGAGGTCTGGTTACAACCTGAATCCACCAAAGCCCGATAGGCATTCCCCCTAACACATACGGTCCTCCGCCAGCTGGATGGCAGTCTCAAGGGATGCTGGCCAGTGGCACTGTACCCATCCGGCCGTCTATTTCGGAAGCTGCATAGAGAACTGATCCAGCACCACCACATCCACCACCCCCTCGGCGCTGCGATCCTCCGGCAATAACCACTGTCGACTTGCTTCCTGGAGCTGCTGGACAAATGCAAACGGATGGCCACACTCCTGAAGGGTCAGCGATCTAAAGTGCTGACTATACTGTTCTGGGCTGCGCCCCACCCGCTGCAGGGTGGCCTTATTGAGGTCTCTATAGGTGAGGAGTCTTTGTACTGGCAGCTGTCGGGCAGCAAGCTGGGCCTCTCCTGATAGCAGTGGAATCATCCGTACCGCCCACTGATCCTCTGACCAATAGAATCGATATAATGGGACATGATCAAGCGCTGCTCATCATGAAAGCATTCAGAGTGTTGGTATATGCACCAAACTGTCCTGTAAGTTAAAAAAACTGTACAGATTTACTGCTAAACGGAAACAACATCGCTAAAGTTGTTTCATAACCTGTGATGGACCAGTTCACACACCTATAGAAAGATTGTTCATAAATCTTGTCTATTTGAATCTCGTATAACTTAAATGGTTGGTTAAATTCTTTTGATGAGTTAAAGTAATGTTGCCATGACTTTTTACAGTGACGACCTTAGTCATTCTTTATATTAACCTAAAAGGAAAAATCGATGGACATTTTAAAATCCACCAGAAATAACAAGCACCGCTGGCATTTTATTGTCAACTTCCTGTTTGGGATGCACTAATTCCTATCTTGGATACAGTTTAGGATGGATAGTGTGCCAATCTAAACAGCGCTATTTATTTCTCTTGACACAGTGCTCGTAAAACTGCATAATGAGCTCGTATGATAATTGCTCCTCGCACACCTGACCTGCCTGTACATGATCATTTTATCATGCAAAACTCAGATGACACATGACAAAATAATTGTTGGCATCTTGGATGAGTGATAACATAATCACTTATTTGAAGATGTTTTAATATAGCATTGACAGCAATGGAATGGGGCTTGTCAGTATCACAATCTTTCAAACAGCCAAATATCATATGAATATGATCATACTTATACGGGCTCTAAATCCCGCCCATACACTCATGTGTTGACGGATCATGTTACCTTTGTGTTCTGAAGTGACATAAATGAATGTAAATGTATGTGATAGGGACTTCCCAGGAACTGTTCAGCAGAAGAGGGAGATCAGCTCACGTGTTTAAACTCTTTACATGATCACCACAGTCCGTTTCTCTGAGGAACCAGCGGTTGGATGAGTGGCATCAGCGTCCACTGTAAGTATTCACCACTTCTAAAAACAGATTGTTGTTACAGTAGCTCTTCTAGTATTATATCTCAGTACTTTGTCATTTACCTTACACACACATTTACTTACATACAAGATGTTTTCAGAGAATATTTTCAGAGAATATATTTTAAATTATCACTGTGAAAACTGATTGTCGCAATTAGCCATGAACTTAAAATTTACTGGATTGAACATGTTGAGATGGTAACTCAAACTCTGCTTTGCGTTGGTTGGTTCTTTGCCTCTATTTTAAAATGGTTTAATGCCCAGCTAGCCGTGGGTTTTCCCACTTATACCATGGTCATTTCCCAGCATTGACAACTTAAAGCTGTTATTGATGTTTGCTATCACGACAGAGAGTGAATTACCTGTGTCTGTTTAAAAACAAAGCTGTGAGTTGAATTACTTCAAAAATAGCGACGTTACCACCTCCTTGCTGAGTGTTATAATGTAACGATTCAGTAGCAACAAAGTTAATTTATGAATAAAAGTTGTGGGGCAGCATTTACAACAAGTGTCTGTGCTCCTGATTGTTTCTGTATGAGTGACGTATATGTATGTGTGCTTCAATGAAAATTTTTCTGGCCCAAAAATTCGGATTTTCGTTCAGCTTTCTTCATCTGCACTTCAGCGACTGTGAATAGCGGAACTCAGTTGTCTGGCGAGTTTGATGTAATTTTTTACGAGAAAATGTAAATTTAAATACTGAAATGCATTGCCATTTTGCATATTGCATTGCAAATTGAATATTGCTACCTATATGCTTCCATAGAGTGGCGCCCGCGCCATCAGCCAATGAATTGGCGTGATTCTATAAGGGCTTCAGACAATCGGCACACCCAGAGGGCGTTCCCATTGCGTCATAGCTACGCAGCGTCTCGTTTCTCTATTCAGAGAACATAGGTTACACCAGTAACCTGAGACGTTTTGATGACTTTCTATTGTTAAACAATATGGTTAACAATAACTGCGTTTCCATTACCCTTCAAACTGTGCAAATTGAAATTGCGAATTATATATCATAAAAAACTTTTTATGCTCACATGAGGTTGTTTTTCAGGCAATTCGAAAAAGGAATATTTTGCAAAACTGCAATGGAAACAGTTTTCACTGTTTCCTGCCATATGTAAAAGTCACATGATCATTCTGAATCCACAGTTCCTCTGTGAAATCGCATACTATAACCTCCCAGAAACACCTCATACGTGGCCGCTCCCAAGTATAAGAGGCTTTCCTTGACATTAATGCATTATTTTTTATGTTTCTACAGTAAGCCATGGATTGAATAAAGGCTTTTTTTACCTTTTTGAACCGGAAGAAGTGCCTTGGATAATTTTTCTATAAAAACAAATAGCAATAGCAAGCAGCCCTCCAAGATGTTTCTATTGATAGGAAAAAATTACGTTTTAGTCGCAAAACATCGGTTAATGGAAACGCCGTAATTTCGCAATACTTTTTTATCGACATTTAGAAAATATCACAAAAGTTTTGTTCAAATCTGTAATGGAAACCAGGCTAATGTGGATCCTTTTCTTCTTTCATTGCATCTCGTTGGATAGATCAGTTCATCACATTGCTGAGGTATTCAATGCCAAGCAGAGAACAAGAACAGTCACTGAAATACTATTAGTTTTAGCACATTTACTTTGCATGATGTGTCTCTTTAACAATGTTTTGTATGTTTTCCTTCTGCAAGATCAACCATGGCGAGCAACCTTTACTACGGCTCGAGTAACAGCTCAAGTGACAACTGCACCGACGTGGACGATCTCGTCAAGCGCTACTACCTGCCCGCCATGTACGGCGCAATCTTCATCGTGGGTGTCGTGGGTAACATCACCGCTCTACTGGTCTACGTGCTCAAAGTTCGTCCCTGGAAGAGCAGCACCATCATCATGGTGAACCTCGTCATCACTGACCTTCTCTTCATGGTCTGCTTGCCCTTCTTGACCTACTACTACGTCCTCAACGACTCGTGGATGCTGGGGATCGTCATGTGCCGCTTTGCACGCTTCATCTTCCACTTCAACCTGTACGGCAGCATCCTCTTCCTCACCTGTCTGGCCATCTTCCGGTACGTGGCGATCGTGCATCCGTTGCACATGAACAGCATCAAGCAGAAGCGATGGGGCGTGTTGGCTTGCGTCTTGGTTTGGGCCGTGACGGTGGCCGAGATAAGTCCAATTTTTAACCTGTTTGACCTGGTTGAAACGAACAACAAGACATACTGCTTGGACTTTGCGAGCAGCAAGACAGAAATCATTTGGCCGTATAGTTGGGCATTGACCGTACTGGGATATTTGCTTCCTCTGGTCGTGGTCTGTCTTTGCTATTGGCGCATCATTGAAGAACTAAAGAAGGGACCTCATACGGGAAGCACGAGACGGGTTAAAGCGAGGCGACTCATCGTGTTGATATTGACGTGCTTTGTGGTTTGTTTTCTTCCCTATCACGTGCTACGAGCTCTGAGAATCTACACGAGACTCACTGCAGAAACCAACTGCATGCTGGACCACTGCGTTCACGCCGCTTACATTATCTCGAGGCCGATCGCTGTACTCAACATCATTTTCAACTTGCCGCTCTACACGTTGTCGGGGGACTTTAAGCAGGCCTTCATGGATCTGTTCAAATGTGGTCAGATCATGTCGAGGACTAAGGGGATCATTAAAGTGGCTGTGATCAACAAACCCACGAGCAACATCACATACGAGCAAAACAGCTGAGACTCAAGCCTTACGAGCCAGAGTCAATGCCACTGTGAAATAGCCAATATATGAAGGGAAACGTTCTGTCATCATTTATTCACTCTCATGTCATTCCAAACCTGTATGCCTTTCTTACTTCTGTGGAATATAAAAGTTGATATTTTATAAATGTAACCTCTTATTTATAATATATTTTTGTATAACTTCTTAAGGGGTATTCTTAAGCACCAGGCCAAGAAAATAGCCTGAAACCTCTTTAATCTTAATATAATCACCTGAATGTTAGGGCTGCAACAACTAGTCGATAAAATCGATAATAATCGATAATGAAAATCATCGACAACGATTCTCATTATCGATTAGTCGGGTCTGCCACCAACTTTCACCAGTCGCGCCAAATTACAGCACTGAATAACACATTTCTATGGACAAAATGCATCTAAAAATAGTGGATGAAACAGTAAGTGAGTTGCTGCTGCAGGAAAGGTACATGATCCAAGCGCCCAAAAACATGAGAATTATTTATTTTAAGATTCAAGCGAATGCATTAGCGTTTAACATACCCTGTCATGCACTTTGACAGATGCGTGTGCGTCCTCAGCGCTAAGCGTTAATTTTAAAGGTTATATCCACTGATCAATATAGAGAACAGTGGTTATATCCTTATCTGTAAATGTTACTAATTCACCCGAGTATTTCCATTTTGCATGAAAGCGCGTCTTGACGGATCCAAACTTCACTGAACGAGCGCCGGTGCGGCAGGCACGCGCATGCGCGTCAAACAGACAGAACACAGTCGAGAGGGAGACAATTAATATTCAGCGCAAAAACATTCATTTAGCTGAAATATCTGCTGTTGGACGCTAAATTTAGGTTTAAAAGTCAACATGTAATTCACGTATTTTATGAGAGTAGTAACTGTAAAGGGATAACAGCATGTAATTGAATATAAATGTAAGACTTTTCTTAGAGTCTGTTTACAGGGTAAAGAAATGACAGTAAGTTACTTTGTCCATAGCGAATGTGTGTGTGTGTTCCTGCAGAACATTCCTCTTGTCTGGTAACACTGAGTTTGTGCTTTTTGTTTTTTTATTTTGCTTTAATATCATTTTAACGTAGGGATTTAAACTGTCCTTTTGCGTAGTAACTTTTTTGCACATAATGTATAGCACAGATATACCCTTACGGAAAATAACCATGGTTCTATTAGATAGTAAAACCATGTTTTTTGGCGTATTGATAAACATTTTTTTATAACCACACAAATACCATAGTTAAACTATGGATTGAAGCAAAACTATGGTTAATTTGTGATTACCATGGAATAACTACAATAACCCTGTTTTATTTATTTATTTATTATTATTATTATTTATTTATTTCTTTTATTCGTTGTAAAACCATGGTTAATTTTTGTAAGGTATATTCACTATGTATGTTTTCATACACTGACACTGTTTGTTTGAAGGACAGCATTGGACAGGATGTGGAATAGTGTGTTTTGTAAGTAAAAAATTAAGCGATTAAGCGAAAAAATAATCGGCCAACTAGTCGATTATCAAAATAATAATGAATGTACAGCCTCAAGTGGTTTCATACATTGTATGCAGGGCTTGACATTAACATACGCTAACCCGCCAAAAGCGGGTGTATTTCAGCAGTGGATTGTAACACAATAACGATTAATATATACATTTTAGTCAACTGAAGTCTTTTAAAAAGGCATCTGAAATGATAAACTAAGTGCAAAGTAGTGTTGTCAAAAATCGATTTTTCGTTACATATCAGTAGCTACTGAAATATCTGAAACGCTTCCAATACTAATTTTAAGCAAAATAGATACACGATGCCAGCTGCGCTTTCTCTCTCTCATCTCTCCGACAGCGAGTGACACACAAACCCGCCTCCCCTCACTCGCTTCATTTGCTCTGGATGAAATTTGTTGGTGTTACAGAGGTTGAATTTCGGCGTAGGATTGCGCGTATTGCGCATAATTTGACTCATTCCCACAGGTTTTGTGCTCACATCCGTGCACATCCACATAAGTGCGCGGATATAAAGCCACCTCTCAGTACTAAATTGGGTTATTTTTCACTGCTTATTAAACAGTCAATTACACACAAAACAACATCAAAATGCCGGTCTTGGCACATATTCACGAAAACAGTCAGTTATGTACGACAGCATCCTCTTCCTCACCTGTCTGGCCACCTTCCGGTACGTGGCGATCGTGCATCCGTTGCACATGCACAGCATCAAGCAGAAGCGATGGGGCGTGTTGGCTTGCGTCTTGGTTTGGACCATGGTGGTGGACAAGATAAGTCCGATTTTTAACATGTTTGACCTGGATGAAATGAACAACAAGACATACTGCTTGGACTTTGTGAGCAGCAAGACAGAAATCTTAAGACAGAACTTCAAGTTCAAGACAGAAATTTTAAGTTAGCGTAAACAGTTGAGAAAGAAAACGAGTAACAGTATAATGGATCCGTGCGTTAGACTTCCGCATTGTCCGAGGGTTGTAAAAATTCCGTCATAATCTATTAGGCCTATTACCCGCTATTTTAATTTTTATATTTTAATGATAATTAGCCATTTAATAGGCTCTGTTTTTGTTCACGTTTACATTTTTTTTTAACTTACAGGACAAGCATCTAGCTTGACATATGGCTAGATTATGCATTTATTTATTTATGAAGAGAAAGTTAAACAGGGACTGTGGGTCACTTCAGGTTTCATCACGAATGTTTGTCCAATAAATCACAATAAGCTTTGTTACTTTTGATATGAAGCTTTCAAATTCTGTCAATTTTAACACAAAATTCAAACAATAAATCGTTTTGGCGCTCTTTAATGTGGCGCGAGAGATCAATGTAAGCAAGCGAACGTGATCTTTACTACGTTACAGAACAAAACATGAATGAACATCAGAAAATATGCTGAAAGATACACTTCAATTTACCGAAATCCGTATCATGTCTCTCATGTAATCGATGAATCAGTCAAATAAACGTCAATAAAACAGCTTGTAAACAATGTCATGTAACTCAGTAAATAGCCATTCGTTGACCATTAACTTGATAGTCAGCAAGAGCGCACTCGCCACCATGTGGACGGGGTGGGAATTAGTTACAAGTTATTGATCAGTGATCACCCTCGGTGTAATCTGTCAAAATGACGGACGGCTTTCAGATTTTTCCGTCACTGCTAAAAAATGTTTTTCGGTGAACGCGACCTCTGGACAAACCCAACCAAACCCAATGTTTTGATTAAAATTATAAACCACAGTTGGGTTTGTCCATATTTGACCCAAACGTGGGTTGAAACAACCCAGTATTTTTTAGAGTGTGGCTATAACTTTGGAAAACCGCTAGTCACAGTTAATGTCAAGCCCTGATTGTATAGTATTGAAAATGTAGCTCATCACGCTGGACTTGTATTGAATATTCAAGATAATTTCCTAGACTGTTATGCTCACTCCCATTTATTCATAATATACAAAAGATTGAATCTCTAACTAATATTTTCACTGTGACAAATACTCTTTTGGTGTAGAAGGATGTTAAGAAATATTTAGCTATTCCAAATAAATTATCTCTCAAGTCTCCTATCGCACTCAATCCTGATCTTTCCCCAACCGTACAGAATATTGGTCTTCTGGAGTTTGGTCATTTATTTGATAACAGTCAAATGAGGTCATTCCGGTCATTAAAGCAGGAATTTAACCTGCCCAGTAATGATTTTTATAAATTTCTTCAATTAGGGCACTTTTTAGAGTCACACTCAAAAGAAGGTAATATACAATTTGATCCTATACTGAAGTGGAAAAACAGCTTCTCTCTTCATTTACTCTTAAGAAGATCTTTGAGTTATATGCTTTGCTGTCTAATGTTGGGCCTTCAACTTTTGACTCTTTGAGGGTGATATGGGAAAAGGGACTTAGGTTTGTACATGTGTTTTCCCCAAAGGTGTTTCAATTTCAGCCCACGAACAAAATTATACATTTATTCACAGGACTTAAGCCGGGTGCACACTGTGCGATTTTGGCCACGATTTGGCCGTCTGAGACAAATTTTGCAGATCCTAAAAGATTCCTCTGATCCTAGGCTAAAATCTGAAGTCTTTGATCATTAGTTTGACATGTTAACCGACAGCCGATTAATGACTGTTGCGATCAAATTTGACCTCAGGCAGTGTCAGAAGATTTGGCGCACAGTCCTGGTGTGTGATATCTCCTAGGACGACCGTAAAATTGTCTTCATTTTTCAAGACAAACCATGACCAAAATGAGCACTAGAGATTTCTTTGTAGCCACCATTTCAGTCCCGCGTGTAATGCAGCTCACTATCACCGAACGCATCATTGATTGATATTTAACTCTGGACGAGTTTTCTTGAGTGCGTCCGTGTTTAGCGCGCCTTGACTATCGTACAGTCTGACATTAATGACAACTTAGGTCTTACAGTGTGACATGGCTTACAGCGGGGATCATGTTCGTACAGTCTGACAAGGAACAGCCATAAAGGACTATTATAAGTGTGCACCCGGCTTTATCTAACTTCAGTTCGCCTTCATAAAATATTCCCCAATTCTTCTCAATTATGTTTCAAATGTAGGACAGACATTGGCACAGTGATGCATGTGTTTTGGGATTGTGATAAAATAAAAGGTTACTGGAAAGAGATCCACAAGATTATTGGAAAGACCTTTGCATTTTCTCCAAATGTTTACCTTCTGAACTGTAAAGCCTTGACTGTGACAAAGAAAGTGTACTGAACATTTGTATATATTTAGCGAAAAAATGTATATCATTACTATGGTCAACTCCTCAGTTAATATGTGGATGAGTCAGGCGGCTACTCTTTTACCTCTGGAAAAACTAATTTACGATCTGCATCAAAGATCAGATGTTTTCTGGCGCACTTAGTCTTCTCTGTGGAACTTTCTGGAAGATGTTCAGTGACTGATATATCCTTTTAATTCTTGGTCTATAAAATGTCGCTGTTATTTATTTACTCTGATATGCCCTGTTGTATTATTATTATTTCTTATTATTATTTTCTTTTTGCATTTTATATGCCCATGTATGAACATGTAAACTGATGTGGCTTATATGGCTGTATGTGCGGATGTATGTGCTGTTATGAGATACCAGTGCCACTGTTGTGTTATTGTAAAATAAAAAGAAAAAAGAAAAAAAGAAAACATACCAGAAAAAAAAAGAAAATGTAGCTCAAACACTAGACTAGAGCCTGGTGCTATAACAATGCCGAGGTCATGGGTTTGATTCCCAGCAAATGCTTGAAATGACTAAACGCACATACTTGGATGCAATGCAAGTAACTTTGACTAAAAGTCTCTGACAAAAGCATGAAAACAAATATGCATGTAACCAACCCAAGGCTTTTTCATGACAAACAACCTGTGTTGCTCTCAGCATGTCAATATCCTATAGGGCGCCACAATGGTCAAAAATGTCAAATCGATTATGCAAATTTGTAAAGATGGTATTGCATTAATCCTGTACATTGATGTTTGCCAGCTCTATGTCTGTTTTTATTCATTGTGTGCTTGCTTTCCTTCATAAACCTTGAATGTAATTTGTTTGTCATACAAGATTAACAGCAGTAAAAGTGCTTAAACGGTTAGTTCACCCAAAAATGAAAATTCTGTCATTATTTATTTACCCTCATGTCGTTCGACACCCGTAAGACCTTTGTTCATCTTCGGAACACAAATTAAGATATTTTTGTTGAAATCCGATGGCTCAGAAAGGCCTCCATTGGCAGCAATGACATTTCCTCTCTCAAGACCCATAAAAGGTACTAAAGACGTCGTTAAAAAGTCCATCTCACTACAGTGGTTCTACAATAATTTTATGAAGCGACGAGAATAGTTTTTGTGCGCAAAAAAAAATCAAAATAACGACTTTATTCAACAAGTTCTTGTCTTCCGTCTGGGCCTCTGACGTGAACTCACGAAGCACCACGACGCATGCGCGAAAATATGACGTAGAGCCGGCGTTCTTTAGCACTTTAGCAACATTTTGAGCACTACGCCAAGACCTAAAGCACAATCAATGTAGAATTCAACAGCTTAAATATGGCGCGTCTTCCTCTGCTTGTAAACAAAGTTCCTCGCTTCCGGGTCATGTGTCAGAACGCCGGCTCTACATCATATTCTCACGCATGGTCTCATTTTTGGGTGAACTAACCCTTTAAAATGACATTTGCATGGTTTACTTTTTTTGTATGTACAGAGTAGAACATTCAAATCAGAGGTAGATGTAACTGTGTTTGAATAATATCTGCATGGCACAATTGACTCTGCAGAGTGAAACTCAAACTTCTCAACAAACAAACGGTTGCTATTTTATGCAGAACATTTTTACTTTCAATTGCTCAATTGATAGTCTTTGTTTTATATAACCTGCCAGAACGGGCTCATTCACACGGTCTGAATGGAGTAACGTTAAACAAATTCATCAGAAAAGCCGCTCTTGTATAACAGCGTTCCACGGCACTAGCTTCCAGCTGAGGTTTAGATGAATTGTTTTCCAGTAAAGGAAGAGGAAGCCTCCGTCAAACACTATTGAGATTAAAATCAGGGCGTTCAAGAGATTTTTGTCACAATTCACACCTTATACAGAAAGTCTTAAAATCAAATGTTTAGCATGTTATTGTGTTTTGAAACTTTTTTTGTGTGTAATTTGCGTGAACTTTAGACACCAGTTTAGTGGAAGGGATTATGTAATAAAATCAAATGAGATGAAGTTCCTTTACCGACTTTACCTTGTATTAAATATCTCAAGAATCAGCTCAGATTTCATCTGATCTTCACATGAAGAAACGCCTCTCATTGACTGGACGAAAAGGAAGCACCACCTTCTGCATATTTATTGTAAATAAACAATTGTTTAGTCTCCAATGTGATTTTAAAAAAAGCTTCCCGGTTAACTATATGAGCAGTCCACATCAGTGAAATGAAATCACATGGTGTTTCTCTAGATCTGCAGTGCAGATTGCAGTTAAGAGTTTGATGGTTTGTGTCGACTGGATTGTGACTTTAGTTTATATGGAGACAACATGAGGAACATTCCTCTGTCCACAATCCCAGTGTAGACAAGTTTAGTAACCATCCCGCTAGAAATTTTACGTTCACAGAACGTTCTCAGAACGTCCCCGCTGGTGTCAAGGACGTCACTAGTAACGTTCCCAGAATGTTCCGAGATGGTCATGGTGTGGAGCTTTTTAAAGCGTTTGGGGACGTTATTTGGCAGTCCTTCACGGAACATTTAGGGGACCATATTTTATTTGGAAATTTGATGTTCCCAGAACGTTCTCAGAACGTCCCCGCTGGTGTCAAGGATATCACGTAGAAACGTTCCCAGAATGTTCTGAGACGGTCACAATGTGGAGATCTTTAAAAGGTTGGGGGACGTTATTTGGCAGACCTTCAGGGAACATTCAGGACGTTCTGGGAATGTTTAGGGGACCATTACTATAGTACGTTCCCTCTAGGTCTCTACACTATATTCCCATAACGTTGCAGGACCTTTAGGGGACCAACCTAGAATGTTATTTTTGGTCCTATTTAGGTCCTGCTTTGTAAATGAGGGTCAGTAAAAAACAGGATTTGCACAAAAGTTGCTTCTCAAAGATGGATCGATACCAACTCTTTGTGATCCAACTTCATATTCAGAATAATATGTGTGTGTTTGCAAATCGCCTTTCTGAATGTGCTAATGTGGCTAAAGCTACCATTGTCTCTTACTGTATTCACAGAGGCCAGAGCTTGTTATTTTTAGCCTGAAAATGCTCACCGCCTGTACAATTCAGAAGCACACCTTTATTGCTTCTTAAAAATAAAACTAATGCATAGCTCTGATCTCTGTGAATACAGTCAGAGCCAAAGGTAACTTTAGCCACATTAGCCGTCAGCGTCCTAACCAGCACATTCACAAAAGCGTACATTCACAAAATATAACGTGCGGTACTTACATGCTCTGAATATAAATTTGGACATACAGTTGGTATTGATCCATCTTTGAGAAGCATCTTCTGTGCAAATCCTGTGTTTTACTGATCCTCATTTGCAAAGCAGCCCATGTGTACATAGATTCACACAAACATGTTCTGAAAACATTCAGTAAACGTGATGGAAGTACCTAAACAGGACCAAAAATAACATTCTAGGTTGGTCCCCTAAAGGTCCTACAAACGTTATGGGAATGTAGTGTAGAGACCACTGCACTGAACATGATATGTTGCAGCGCAGTCCTGAATTAAACGTCCCCATCTGACTAACAGGGAACCGTATGGGAACTTTCTGTTAACATCCCAAATATCCTCTTTGTAACGTTGCCATGTGACCATAAACTGTGCCCCTAAAGTCATATAAGGAACCTTGAACTGCAGCACTTTCATAACCAAAGAGGATGTTTTAGGAACGTCCCTAGTGTTTTGTAAAGGTTCAGGATTTTCGTCACCTTTAGAGAACTTTTAGGGAACACTGCGCATCGCGAGAACGTCCCCTCCTATGTGGGCAGTAACATCTGACCTCTGTGATGCTGCATATGAGTCACTGACATCACAAAAACAACTGTTTCTCAATCCACCTTTGAATGAGGTAAGACAAGAGACGTCTTTCTTGAACCAACCCCATGGGAAAATTTCTCTTTCACAACTTCTTTCACAGAAGACATTCCCCCCATTTGACAGACAAGGCTAAAGCTAGTCCCAGACTAAAATGCATGTTTGGGCTGATTGAACTGAAAGCAACATGCACTGACATATCTTAAAATATCTCAGTGTTTTGTCTCAAGATGCACACCAGAAATGTTTTTTTTTTCTAAGGCATGTTTAAATGTCCTAATTGAACTTAATCTAAGCCCTGTCTGTAAAACCAGGCCATTGTGATATAAATGTCATGTGAGCACAAACTTAGTCTCAGATGTTTCTCCTCAAATTCACTAAGAAGAATAAATAAAAATGGCATAATTCATTTATAGTTGGGTAAGAATATAGAACTTTGTGAGTAAGAACTTGACTTTTGAAGAAATTCTCAATTTGCTCTCCATTTTATGCCATTGCTATAGTATAAAAAACTGCAATATTAAATAAATCTCATTCGTGTCATGAAAAGTCAGGACATATATTCTGATCATCATGAAAGCAGTGAGAGTGTTGGCATACGCACCAAACTGTCCTGTAAATTAAAACATATCTGTACAGATTTACTGCTAAACAGACACAACAGTGGTTTCATAACCTTCACACAGTGCTATTTCATTTTTGCATTTCACTGGTATTTATTGTTTTATTTCCTGATTTCTCACAAGCATGTTCTGTCACTGGTATACAGCTGAAGGAAGTCTTCAGGCGGCACGCGATGGACTGAAACCAGTTCACACACCTTTTTCATAATTATTAAAACAATTGGTATTCTAAAAATATACAAAAGGAATTTGCTCAGATGTTAGGAATGATAACTGGCATCAAAAATGACAGTAAAGAATGTTACACATTCTATTTTGTAAATTCTAAATTCATTCTAAATTTCAAATAAATGCTGTTCTATTATTAAAATAATCCTTTAACCTCCTATAAGACCCAGGGGAAAAAAAGTTTTTTGAATTTAGAAAGTGGGGAATTTTTTTTGAAAAATTATATTTTATTCATATGTTATGCTATGTCCTCATAAGTGGACACCAGGACTCAATAGTTTAAAAAATAAAATGACATGAAATGACATGTATAGGCAAAAACAATGGGATTTGTTTTTCATTCACCAATCAATTTTTAGGTTTCATAATTTTTTTAACCAAACTTTGTTTAAAGACAATTCTCAACTATACTGATATATAGATATATATATAACTGATATACCATTTATGCCATATGTGTGTAAAATGGCCATACATGGGTTTTCCCATTCAATTGCAATGTAATTTGCATATTAATGTGTTCTTGGAGCAACATGTAATAAAAAAAGAAGTGTAATATTTTAAAGGGACATTGATATGTAATTTCTTTCCCTACTCACTTGTTGTGTCACCCAAAATCTCTGATAAACATGATTCATGTTGATAAAGAGACAAAGAGATCTTGATTTATAACAAACAATTTGAAAATTAGTCTGATTTAAATGATAATTACAAAATATTATATTCCACAAGAGCGCTAAATTTGATCATTCAGTCATTTTTAAAGATAAAGGAGAAGTTGTTGTCCTGGTGAAACCTCAAAACAAATGGTATCTCTGAAAAGTCCTGAATGTGCTCTTTACAGGACATCCAGACTTAAAACTGTGACGTGTCAGAGAAATTCACTCAAATATAATGTCCTTGTACGTGGGCAGTGGCAACCAGGAGGATAATAACTGAAAATGTTAAAATGACAATGATGATTATGTTTTTAATAAAACTCTGGGCTCTCAATAACCAACTGTAGTTGAAACAAGATTGCAAGCGAGATAAAATTGCGGCATTACTTTATCAAAGAACCACAAGAGCTATATTTGTACAACGCAAAATATACATAGTGCACACAATGATTATGAAATCATATGGGAAACTCCAGTGAAATGGCAAACTATGCAGAAAACATAATTATAGCAGAACAGGCTTAACAGGTTTCAGCAGTGGCGTAACTCTGTTTTAAAAACAGGAATGGGGGGTTGGGGGTTTTAATACAATGTTATGTACAATAACAATTGCAGAAAAATAACATTACAATGTCCAGAAATCAATTTCAATAGTACACAAGTTTAATTTATCGACACAGAAGTCATGTTTAACGTGATAGTTTCATCCTTACATCTACTAGCCTAATATAAGTGATGTGATAAATGCATAGATTTGTATGGAATGCTTGTGGTCGAGTTTTTGTTAAGCGTGTCAGAGGTTCTGAGTTATAATCCGCCCTCATATTGTTTTTTTTCTCATTAAAACTAAATGTGTTCATCAGTGATTCTATATCAAGAGCAGGGACATGTTTGTGTGCATTTTGTTTTGTGATTTCACCAGAGCAAATAGAGAGTCTCCGCAACGGCGTAACGCTGCATTCACACGGGGCATCTGCGTCAACGCTTGATGGAGGGCGTGTCTGAAGCTTGGTGCTGACGCGACCGTCATAGTGACAACAGCCAATCATACTACTTTTCCGGTGTTGCATGAACGCAATTGGCTAGCGTCTGCGCTAGGGTATTTGCATAGGCGATCTGATTGGCTGACGCCTGCGTTGGCGCTTGAAAAGTTGAAAACTTTTCAACTTCTGCCGCGAGCAACGGCAGTGATGCGACGCAACGGAACCCACAATTCAGTTCGGCAACGCATTACGCCACCCATTCAAAGTAAATGAGAAAGCATTGACGCCGACGCCCCGTGTGAATGCAGCGTTAAGCGATAGATTGAAGCGCTCATCTGTGTGAAGACGAACGAACGCACGAGAGAGAACTGATAACAGCGGCAACAAGCACTCACAAAAAACAACACTTCTCCTCTTATTTAACACAAACGAACAAATTGCTAATCAAATGGAGATGTTTCTTTCTATTAGGTACATCCGTGCTGCAAGATGTTTCAAAAAGTGGTGAGGACAATATAGACCCTGGCAAAAAATGGTAGGGACATGTCCCACCTGTCCCACCAGCAAATTACGCCTATTGGTTACAGTAAACTTCAGTAAATGAAACAATACTGTACTTCAGACCCCATCTTTCAACATGTTCTCACTCCCAACTTTTCACATACTGAAGCTTGGTCAGGACCCCTCAGCGTCAATTTTTAACGCACAGGGTAGGTTACCCCTTTAGCGTAATTTTTCTACGCGCAGGATACTCCACTGATTTCAGTTGTTTGTTTGTTGAACTCAAGACGCATTTAATTCTTTGCATTTGTGATTTTATGAATATTTATATGCTACTTTTAGAGCAACTAACCCCACTCCTACCCTAAACCTTCCCACTTCTCAACAATATAAAACACGTAACAGGCAAATTAAAGTACAGTCACAGGTATTTATGGCAAAAACTGACCAAAAACAGTATACAAGTATTAACTCATGTTGCATTCCAAGATATTTTACTTTATAACATGATAAATATGGATATTTTTCTTACAAAAACGCATCGCTTCGCTTCAGAAGGCCTACGCTTCAGAGCCGTGTGGAGTACTTTTATAATGGATGGATGCACTTTTTTGGGCTCCCGTTCACTGCCATCATAAAGCTTGGATTAGCCAGGACATTTTTTTAATATAACTTGACGATTGTATTTGTCTGAAAGAAGAATGTCATATACACCTAGGATGACTTGAGGGTGAATAAATCATGGGATAATTTTCATTTTTGAGTGAACTATCCCTTTAACTTTGATAGTTGAAAACTGGACAATGTAATAAAAAAAAAATTCCGCATTTTTATGTGTAAAAACACTGAGGGAAGCAGGTTGAGGAGGTGACAAGAAGATAGCAAATCTATTAATGTCACTTTTTAAACCCAATGCCTCAATAATCACATTGCTGAGTGTTTTTGAAAGTTACATTTACATTGCGAGTATGGCTCTCACAGTTTATCGGCTTGTGAATTAGCAGAACTACAGCCACTGCAAAACTGTTTATAATGTTTACTCAGCCTCAAACACTTGTGCCACGTCGTCAAGAAATGCAGATACGTTGGATGGGTTTATTATAAGCGAGATGCTTTGATATTTTGCTTTGTGGCAGGGCACATTATCCTGCTGAAAGAGCCACAGCCACCAGGGAATGCCGTTTCCATGAAAGGGTGTACATGGTCTGCAGCAATGCTTAGGTAGGTGGTACGTGTCAAAGTAACATCACATGGATGGCAGGACCCAAGGTTTCCCAGCAGGACATTGCCCAAAGCATCACACTGCCTCCGCCGGCTTGCCTTCTTCCCATAGTGCATCCTGGTGCCATGTGTTCCCCAGGTAAGCAACGCACACGCACCCGGCCATCCACGTGATGTAAAAGAAAACGTGATTCATCAGATCAGGCCACCTTCTTCCATTGCTCCGTGGTCCAGTTCTGATGCTCACGTGCCCACTGTTGGTGCTTTCGGCGGTGGACAGGGGTCAGCATGGGCACCCTGACTGGTCTGCGGCTATGCAGCCCCATACGCAACAAACTGTGATGCACTGTGTATTCTGACACCTTTCTATCAGAACCAGCATTAACTTCTTGAGCAATTTGAGCTACAGTAGCTCGTCTGTTTGATCGGACCACACGGGCCAGCCTTCGTTCCCCACGTGCATCAATGAGCCTTGGCCGCCCATGACCCTGTCGCCAGTTCACCACTGTTCCTTCCTTGGACCACTTTTGATAGATACTGACCACTGCAGACTGGGAACACCCCACAAGAGCTGCAGTTTTGGAGATGCTCTGACCCAGTCGTCTAGCCATCACAATTTGGCCCTTGTCAAACTTGCTCAAATTCTTACGCTTGCCCATTTTTCCTGCTTCTAATACATCAACTTTGAGGGCAAAATGTTCACTTGCTGCCTAATATATCCCACCCACTAACAGGTGCCGTGATGAAGACATAATCAGTGTTATTCACTTCACCGGTCAGTGGTCATTATGTTATGCCTGACCGGTGTATATATATACAGTATATATAATAAAAAAGCATGAGAATTGTCTGTTTCTCACTCAAATCGATTGTATAACTTAGCAGACATGGAATATATTGCAAGGATTTTTGGAGCTTTTCTCACAGCCTAAAAGTCTCACCGCCATTAATAGTCAACAAAATAAAATTTCCATTCTTGTTCATCTGTTATTCTCTAAAATGGAGCGTCATCACAGCTCATCACATCAAGAAGACGCCACAAAGTTTGTACTTCCCCACACAATCATGTTTGAAGTCAGTCAAAAACTTCCCAAAAACTAGACAGCTATTATAAAAAAGCATTTCCCCACTATAGTGAATAGTAACATGGAATGCATTGTCGTGAAGGCTAATTAAAATAATAGTTTCTTGCACGCACAATACTCACACTAGATTCTGATTTGTAAGTACACCCTTCTTACTTCTGGGAAATCAAGAGTTACCTGTAAACACACACACACATTCACACACTGACCTTTACTGACATCCAAACCACAATTGACTTGTTCTCAGCCAAAGACCTCCACATTCACTTTTTTTATGTGCAAGAGAACTATGTAGCATTTGATACCTAACTCCGTTGGCATGAAAATGTCATGTAAGGTCAGTTACAGGAAGTCTTTAAAAACAAAATTAGAGCAGATGAGAAATGTGAGGTAAAACCTGCTGGGAAACATCTCCATTCATGCAGGTTATATCTGCTGCTGTTTCCAGTGGTTTTCATCCTTCAGTGCAATTGGCCACATACAAGCCACAAATCTACGTAGGTGAGGTTCCAAAGAAAGAAAACCACAAAGACCTGAATACAGAAATACACATCTTACTGCTAAAAACTAACCAGCTTTGAAGAACACCAGCCAAGCAAATATAAAAGTGACAGAGAGAGGCTGAAATGATTTTATTTCAGTCACTTTGCTAACTTGGACTGAGCACGGGTAAATATTTAAGGTTGGATAGTTAAACATTTGAATGTTGAATTATTTGGACAAGAGTTTTTAATTAGCCCACATCATTTCGTGACCTCAACTCTCACCCCTTTTTGAGCATAGTCGTGAAAATGCAGTATGCAAACTCAAATGGTTGTAATTCATGAATGCTTTGGTATACAGACCTAAAGTTGGTCTCATTTTAAAGAAGACAAAGCAGATTATTGCTAAAGATTTAAAGCCCTTCAAAAAATGAAAGTGTAAAAAAGTTATAGAAGTTTAAGTTTACTTTAAAAGAAATGTACTGTAAACATTTATATTTTAAACAAAATACATATTTTAGCTATTTGTCTAACATTTTGTTGAAAAGAATTGAAAATTTAAGTTCCGATGAGATTTTGTTTAGGTGTAATACCAAAAATAGCCACCCCACATTACGTTGAATTTTTTTGAAGCGTTAAAGGGGTCATAACACACAGTTTCAGCCTCATGTTAATCGTGAGTACCTATAGAGTAGTGTTGATCCTTCATATCTCTGAAGAGTCTTTAGTTTTATCATATTTATAAAAGACAGATACGCTGTACCGATTCTTTCAGAAAACAGCCGAGCTCGTGGAGGCGTGCAGTGGAGCTAAAGAGTCACAAGCACACACACACACACACATCATGGCATTATCCCTGGATAACTTTCGATTCACTATACGTTGGTGTTGTTCACATTATATGCACTTACTTGACTGCCAACCAAACACACACATTTGATGCAGTTTCACTCACCGCCTGCAGTTTCCACTCATGACCAAGAACAAACACACACACTTGCAGAACTCCGGAAAAACAAACTGCATCCACTGTTCCCTTAACGCTGGGTTATTTGGGAAGCTAAACAAGGTGATCTTTCCCTCACAACCAGAAACACACTTCTTTAGTGACATTGTTGATTTCGTGGTCTAAAAACACAATGCCAGCGCCGCCGACGGCTCCCGTAACCCGAACGAAGTTTGTAGATGGGCATGTGCTCTTGCTCTCACTCTGGTTGATGTGTGTGTGCTCATCCGGAAGAACTGAATCTCCTGATCAAAACACATGTGAAGAATCAACATTAAACATCATATAAATCAAAACTGCCTAATGTTACTGAATGAAATGTCGACCCAGGACGAGCTGTAGTCCCCTTTGGAGGTGTTGATGGACTCCATCTACTCCATCTGTGTTTTGATCATCGTTCTGAATCCGATCCAGACGTAGTCTTTGACAAAAACGTGATTTTTCAGCTTTTTGCTCCAAATGTTGCTTTTTTATGAAACTTACCCACATTCAAGTGTTGATAAAAAAAGAATGCATGAAGCTATGTTCAGATATTCATACAACACAATATCACTTCTATAACAGAAATGTTGCCAAATGTGGAGTCTCAGACCTTTCTGACAACGTGTTTTATCAAGATTAGAAAAAAGCTTTGATCGTAAAATAGTTAAAATAAGTTTTGTAATATGAAACATGACTTCGCCCACTAGGAGGAGGAGCCGCTAAAAGGTGTTAAAGTACCGTTTTCATGGTAATGCAATGTCCAATTTCAAAGTGATTTTCACAGGATGAATTTTGAGTTTTTAAGCTTTCAAATGATACCTAATTTATGATGGTAAAAAGGCAATAAAAAAGCAGTATGATGCAGTTAAGGGGTTAAAGAATGACAAACAAGCCTTGACAAACAAACACAAAAAAAGTCCTATGGGTTTTTAATGGGGTCAGCAGTGGAGGGAAATGTTTCAGTGGTGAGACTGACGAACACACACACTGTCAGTTCACAGACTGCTTTCAACTGCTAATAAAGTTACAAATGGAAAATAAGACAAAAACAAATATATGCAATTATGCAAAACTTGAAGGACTTTTTTGTGTTACGGTCAATCAACAGCATTTGTGAGAATTCTGTTTACCATAAAAAAATATTCTGACTTTTTGTGGCAATATAAAAGCAAAAACATACATTAATTATTCTGTTAACATGTATTTTTCTGAGCTGTAAAGCTGTTTAATCAATCATTTGTACAGTACTTTACACCCAGTGTGTGTTAACAAGCACGAGTTGTGGCTAAACTATTGAAACAGCGAGTATTTTAACATTATTGATTGGCCCCATTCACTTCCATTGTATTGTACTGTTTAATACCCCAATGTAAGGAGGGACTTAACAGTGATAAAAAATTTAAAGTGGAAATCAATTTCGTAGTAATCAACTTTAAGCCACAAATGCTGTCGACTGGGCTGAACTTGAATACTGTTGAATACTGACTAACTGAAACTGGAATATTTCTTGAGGTTAAGATAATACCATATGGTTAATGATTCAAGCTGCTTTGATATGATCAGCAAATGTCACATCCAATGACATCAATTCCTCTGATCGCTCTGTCTGTCAGTGTACTAATTATTATACATAATGTGAACGTCTGACATGTTTAGAGTTTAAATATGAGTTGTACAGTATTGGCAGTGCACTCGTAACCAGCACTAAAGAGTAGGTCTGCACGATATATCGTTTTAGCATCGATATCGCAACGTGCGTGAATGCCAAATTCAGTTCTCTTTCTCTTTTGTCAAAATGCCCATCTCGGCAAGTATCCTCATAAACACAGTTGGTTATGTGTGGAAGCTTGTTTCCACCACAGAATAAAAAAATAAAAAAGGAAATTGCGACTTTTTATCTTACAATTCAGACTCTTTCTTGCAATTCTGACTTTTTTTCTCAGAATTGCGTGATATAAAGTCAGAATTGCGAGATATAAAATCAGAATTGTGAGATAAAGTCAGAATTGTGAGATATAAAGTCAGAATTGCAAGATATAAAGTCAAAATTGTTAGATATAAAGTCAAAATTGCGAGATATAAAGTCAGAATTGTGAGATATAAAGTCAGAATTGCGTGATATAAAGTCAAAATTGTGAGATATAAAGTCAGAATTGCGAGATATAAAGTCAAAATTGTGAGATATAAAGTCAGAATTGTGAGATATAAAGTCAAAATTGTGAGGTATAAAGTCAAAATTGTGAGGTATAAAGTCAAAATTGCGAGGTATAAAGTCAAAATTGCGAGATATAAAGTCAGAATTGCGAGATATAAAGTCAGAATTGCGTGATATAGTCAGAATTGCGAGGTATAAAGTCAGAATTGTGAGATATAAAGTCAGAATTGCGAGGTATAAAGTCAAAATTGCGAGGTATAAAGTCAAAATTGTGAGATATAAAGTCAGAATTGCGAGGTATAAAGTCAAAATTGTGAGATATAAAGTCAGAATTGCGAGGTATAAAGTCAAAATTGCGAGATATAAAGTCAGAATTGCGAGATATAAAGTCAGAATTGCGTGATATAGTCAGAATTGCGAGGTATAAAGTCAGAATTGTGAGATATAAAGTCAGAATTGCGAGGTATAAAGTCAGAATTGCGAGGTATAAAGTCAAAATTGCGAGATATAAAGTCAGAATTGCGTGATATAGTCAGAATTGTGATGTAAACTCGCAATTGCGAGAAAAAAAGTCTGAATTGTGAGATAAAAAGTCGCAATTACCTTTTTTATTTTTTATTCTGTGGTGGGAACAAGCTTCCATAGTTATGTGTTGTAAACAACTGAAGAAAACAGATGCGTGCCATTTATATTAGACCTGTGCATTCGTCTTAAAGGGACAGCAGCCTAATGTACCCGCAGCTGTTTGTGTCACCAATGGTGATCAAACAAAAGAGAAAGAGAAAATGACTTCTGTAGCTAAAGATAAATTGTATTAATTAATGAATTAGTTATATTTCATTTTACATTATATTTATGTTACATTTGATTATTTAATTTCTGCACCTGAATACTGTTAGATTTACCTGACAAACATAAAGCACCGCTTATTTCAATTGTATCTTTCTTCTATTGTATTTATCCATGCTTGTAATGTGTTTATTATTTTCTATGCAGATTCACTCCCCTACAAAATCAGCCCAATTATTCTAGAGTGATCAACTCTTTTCAAATAGAGCTATTCCAATCACATGGTGAAATTGTTTTTATATCGCAGAAAAACAAAATATCGCAATGTACGTTTTTTCCAATATCGTGCAGCCCTACTAAAGAGTATCAGTAATACTTGGCATCATCACATTACATTTTGGGTTGTGCATTAGATAGAATCATGAGCATTACAAAGAGAAGTATACAAACAAGAAAACTCCAATTGCACACACTAACAAGAGGCCGAGGTTGAGGACAAATTTGGTTTTTGGAGGTTCTTTGAGCATCTCACTTACACTCCTGTTCTCATCTCCAAAAGGTGAATCCGCTTCCTCTGATTTTTCACTATAACCACAGAACCACTCCAAACATTTCACACATCGTCTCTTAACTCTGCCTGCATGTTTGTGGGTGTGTTGAGACTCCAAGTGGCCATTTTGAAGTATTTCAGGGCCTGTTTGAACAACCTGAGAGGATGGTTTAATTTCCACTTCATCCAATGTCTTCACTTTTTTTGTTTCCACTGAAAGCTGATGAAGTTTGCCATCGACTCCCTTCTCTTCTGCGGATTGATTCCTGTTGCGTAGTCCCCACAAAGTAGTCGTAGCAATTTGTTCCTTGCTTGGCGGATGTGTGCAAAGACTGACGACTACCGTCACGAGCCCTGAAACCCAAAACAACACAGCCGCCACATACATGAAATGAATATCCTTGATGAAGGACGGACGGTCATCGATTGTGTCACAGTCTGGCTCTCTATAGACAAAGGCGAGAATCAGTCTTATGGCTCCAAGCAAGAAGCCCACAATGCCACCCCAAAATGCACCGGTCTCATTGCAACGTTTCCAGAGGACGCCAAGCAGGAACAGTGCAGCAATGGGTGGTGTAAGGTAATCAGACACCTCCTGTATGTAGAGGAACATCTGACCACCTTGCAACTCAATGACGAATGGGACCCAAGCTATGCTAATGGCCACTATGAAGATCACAAACAAGCGTCCCACCAACATAAGCTCTTTGGAGGAAGCTTTCCGGCGTACCATCTTATAGATATCAAGGGTAAAGATAGTACTTGCGCTGTTAAAGATTGAGTCTAGGTCGCTCATGAGAGCGGCGAGCATCACGGCCATCATCAAGCCTCGCAATCCTATGGGCATAACGTTCATGACGAGTCGAGGATAGGCGGTGTTAGTGCAACCAGCTTTGCTGTTGCACACTTGCATGCAGTGCTCTGGACCAATGCAAGCAAGCTCGTCAGCAAAGAGGACACGCGAGATCATCCCTGGAATCACGATGATAAACATTGGGAGGACTTTTAAGACGCCGGCCATTAGGGTTGACCCTTTGGCGTGAGCAATATTCCGGGCTGCCAGGACTCTCTGGACTATGACCTGATCGGCGCACCAGTACCAGATCGAGGCTGGAGTCTGGCCCAGAAGAAAAGCAGGCCACGGCAAGTCTTTGTCCAACGGACCTCTCAAGATCTTAAACGAATCTGGTTTGGGATGCACATGGCAGGAATTTGAGTAGGTGACGTTACTCTCTAACACAATGGCAGTGACGTTGGGAAGGGCGCTCATGTACCTGGTGCGCAAACCCTCAAGACCCCCTACTTTAACTAAACTAATAGACATCAGGCACAAAGCGCCCGATATCATGAGGAACGCCTGCAGAGTGTCCGTGTAGATGACCGCCGCTAGGCCGCCAGTGACTGTGAGAAGGGCGGTCATGGTGATAAGCAGGATTATAGACACATATAAGTTCCAACCCAGAGATTCCTGGATGAAGAGCGCTCCCGAATACAGATCCACGGAGAGTTTGGTGAAAATGTAGAGGAGCAGAGTTAGGCACGCGAAGAAAACCTTTAGCCGCTTGCCACCGAATCTTTTGGAGAGGTACTCCGGCATGGTGTACACACCTGAGTGGATGTAAACCGGTATGAAGACCCAGCCCAGGAGCTGCAGCAGCAGAATCGCATTGAACTCCCAAGCAGCAACGGCGAAACCGCTTGCTGCACCCGAGCCAGCGAGGCCGATGAAGTGCTCGCTGCCGATGTTACTGACGAACAGTGATGCACCGATCATCATCCAGTTCATGGAACGTCCGGCCAGAAAGTATCCGCTCACGGTAGCTCGATTTGCCCTCCACATTGCAAAAAAGCCAAAGCACAGGACAAGAACGAAGTACATGGCAACGACAATGATATCCGCTGCTTCCATTGTTGATGCCATTTTTGATTTGTTGATGGATCAAGACATACAATTCGGTGGGCCACATATAGCAAAGAATTCTGAAAGAGAGACAAAAAATAGACATTAACCCCATTTAAATCTGGCAAAATGGACATTTAGCAAACATGGAACAGATCAGGAAAGAAAAGTACAATTTTGGTCGAATGTCTACAGACAGTAGGGGTTTAACGATACCCTCAAGTCACGATTCGATACATATCACGATACGATATTATTGCGATACAGTACACCAAGACATATGGTAAAAGGTTAACAAAAAACATGTACTGTTCATAAAAATGTTATTACATTGGGCGTGGAAATGAATCGGCTTGGACTTGGTGCTGGTAACCCAATGCACAGGACAATGGTGACACCAGAATAAATAAATGAATATAAATATTCATAATTCTGAAGATGAAAATACAGAATTGTTTTAGACGAATATGCTTTTATATTATATTTAAAATAATGTAGGCCACGTTTTACTGGTAACATAAGACATTTGGCATCAGGACCCACAAATATTCCTCCATTGCATTATTATACATTATACATATTCATCATTATATAGTAATTTAATGTAGTAGCTACTGACAAAAAATAAATAAATAATAAATAAATAATTTTTTTTCTCACAATTTTCATTTTGGGTGAACTTTACACAATACAGATTGTCACTATCCACTATACATATTGTTGCATTTTTGTAGTGCGATATGTTGTGACACGATATATTGTTACACCCCTAACAGATAGCGTTACAATTTATGAAATTGCACTCAAGTAAATTATTTCTTAAGCAGCAATACTTTTACTTCAGTACAAGTTTTTAGTACTCTTTCCACCACACCCTAAGGGTTGTCATGATTGAAATACAGACATTCAGACTTTTTAAGTGTGACTTTAGAGTCCTAATTCTTGTTGGAGCCACTGCAGAAAGCATTTTAATTGTCTGCAGTTCTCTCAATGGTTGTTGATGCGACATATCGAGCAGTGTTTTGGAGTATGTGCATTTAAAACTAATTTATCTAAGCTGTGCATAATTATTATGCAACCAGTTCCATGACCTTATTAATTCACAGACTACATGGAATATTTGTACTTTTAAACACCCATTAATTCGTCACAACACAGAACAGTTTAACTGAACTACTAAAAAGATAAATAAAAGCAATAATAATAATAATTAAAAAAAATAAATAAAAAAAAAAATGGTGGCACTATTTAAACATTTTCCCTTATACGTATGTGTACATTGAAAAAAGAAAAAGAAAAAAGTTAATATCCTTGTAATTATCCTATGTGAATTGTCATCTATCATCATCAAACCAGCTGTTTGTTATTTAAACGTTTCTTTCAGGTTTGTCATCGTTATGCAAATGCACAATTTAAAGTTAACCCCGTTATACTTGATAAGCGCTAAGCAAGAGTAAAAAAAAAAAACACCTGGAAAACTAGCTGAAATTAGCTCTTTCAGACAGAAGTTTGGCGTCACAGTTCATTAAGTCTTAACAGAGATCGATGTGATTTTTAAACGTTAAAAACTCATCAATACTTACCCGGTGTCTTTAATCCAGGGAGGCAGCGTACTTGAAAAGGTGTGTGAGGAAGAAACCGTTAACACCCCCCACGCCCCCGCCCCTGCCCTTGCCCATGACGTCACAGAACCCGCGCATCCGTCCTGCGCGTGAAGTGATGATGTGGTACAGTGATGGCATCAGATAGTCGTATTCTCCAAGGTACTTTACTAGGGTACTACCATGGATGGTAATTAAATATAAAAATTATATAATAAATAATAATCAAAAATGGATCATGTTGTAGCAAGAAAATCCAAGTTCAGGCACTCGAAGTTAGAAAGGTTAGCAGTATTAATTGTTAATTAAACTTTGGCGTTTTGGCAAAAACAAGGAAAATTACTGAATGATTTACATTATATCTATGTGGTACATGTCCAAAAAAATTACTTTTTTGTTAGTGTACAGAGCAGGGGTATTTACTGTACTGTTTATTATAATATATCAATTATAATGTGACATATATGATATAATATGTTATATTCATATACCATGGTTGGCATGGTAGGCTACTCAAAGAATATCATAGTACATTGCTTTTATTTGACAGTGCTTTCACTTCTTTTGGGTTGCTGATAAACTAATCAGACACTTAACTTTATGCTACTGCATTTATTCTGATACAATAAAATCACCATTGTAATGTAATAAAAAAGAGAAGCTTGTTTGAACACGGTTTAACCCTAACCCTAACCCTAAGCAGTAACAGGTAGGCTACTAGTAGTCACTATGGTATTTTGTCATTAGTAAACCTTTCTATGGGTCTGTCTTTAGAAACAACAGCATCAAACTGTTTTACTAAAGATCTCGTCATGTTCATGTTCATGACTGTCTGTGAGTGCTAACATGAACCATATTACCAGTAGAGGTAACCCAGCCCACGAATGATAACACCACGTCAACAGGAACATGACACGAGATTAACCTTAAAGATTTCATCTTCAAAACAAAAAAAAAGTTTTCACATGGAAAGTGTTATTTTTATCACAGTTTTGAGTAGGTTATGCTGCCTATATGTCTGTATTTGTCTTGATTATGAATGATGTTTTATTTGTTGTATCACAATTATTATATTGTTGATAAAATAAGTGAGTGTGAATATATGTGTGCATTATAAATGCAAATGAAGGTGGAATAACTGCAACTACAGATAATCACCAGATGGCAGCATTGTCTTTCCATTCAGAAGTTTCCATGAAGACGAGCAGAAAAACAAGCTTTAAAATCACAGTGATAGTTAGTGCACGGGTAGATAAAGATCTTTTTGTGTGCGCACTAGAGGCCAGGTGTGACTATGTAGGTCATGGCTGCACCAACATAAACATAATACAACAGTAGTGTAGAATCACAATATTTTTAGTGCTGTACTGTGTAGTCTATCGTAATATGATACAGTCTAGTTCTTTTACAGCTCTGTACAATAACAATGACCCCAAAAAATAATATGTCAGTTTTTTGGACATGCAAGGTGATCCATAGATCATTGGACATGCACTATTTTGGGCATGGCCACTTTTGAATACAGTACCCCGCCTCTTCCTCTCTGGAGTAAAGTTTTGTGATTGACAGTGCTCTTTGTGTGCACTAGGGGGCAGAAGTGCTCAAAGCTGACAGTGTTCAAACATGTAGTGAAGACCAAAAGCAGTGTGCAAACCCTCTGGCTATATTTGCAATAACTAACATATTACTAACATATAATAACTAACATATAATAAGTAACAAATTACTCTTACTATTTTGGCAATATATAGTATGCACTTGTATACTGTGCCCATTTTCTGTATGCATAGAATGCTTCACATGCATCAAGTGCTGGTTATGGTATCCCACAATGCAGTGGCAAACCACATAATGCATTGGCAACCCTCTAGAAGACCCTAGTGATCTAGCAAACAGCCACATTGCTATAACAACCACCCAGAAAACCATCACAGCCTGGCCCCCAATCTGAAATCCCTAGCAACATCCTGGCAATCACCCACAACATCCCATCAATGTACTAACAAGTACACAGAACACCAACCAACAACCTGGCAACTATCAATAACACTTTAGCAACTACCCACCAACACATTACCAACCACACAGATGACCCTAGCAACTGCATGACAACACCCTGAAAACCATCCAGAACACCCTAGCAACTACCCAGCAACACATTACCAACCACACAGATCACCCTAGCAACTGCATGACAACACCCTGACAACTATCCAGAACACTAGTAACTACCCAGCAACACATTACCAACAACACAGATCACCCTAGCAACTGCATGACAACACCCTGACAACTATCCAGAACACTCTAGTAACTACCCAGCAACACATTACCAACCACACAGAACACCCTAGCAACTGCATGACAACACCCTGGCAACCATCCAGAACACCCTAGCAACTACCTAGCAACACATTACCAATCACACAGAACATCCTAGCAACTGCATGACAACACCCTGACAACCATCCAGAACACCCTAGGAACTACCCAGCAACACATTACCAACCACACAGAACACCCTAGCAACCGCATAGCAACACCCTGGCAACCATCCAGAACATTTTAGCCCCTACCCAGCAACACATTACCAATCACACAGAACACCCTAGCAACTGCATGACAACACCCTGACAACCATCCAGAACACCCTAGCAACTACCCAGCAACACATTACCAACCACACAGAACACCCTAGCAACCGCATAGCAACACCCTGGCAACCATCCAGAACATTTTAGTCCCTACCCAGCAACACATTACCAATTGTGCTGGTTATGGTATCCCACAATGCAGTGCACTTGACTGGACCTTACATTTTCAAATGGAAGTCACCATTCATTGTATGAATACGACCAGCATGTATATGCATTTTGCTTGAATATGCAAAATCATATGGATTTCAAAAGACATGAGAGTGGATAAATGATGACAGAATAACATAAAATCACAAAAATCTTATTCTGAGGTGATCTTCATCTTAAATCGCCAGGATACTACTTCAGTGTCACTTCTTTTGACCGCAGCTTCAGGCCCCAGCAGCCATTGAACACAAATAGAATGAAGAGAAAAATAGGTTAGTCGAACCCTTGGGTTGTCTCAGCACTGATTCTGTGCCTGAGCACTGTGTAGTAGAGGACGACAGAAGATTCCTCCATCTATGTGCACTTTCTTGCTGGCATTGTACACTATGAATATTGTGGCTCTGTGATGAATAGCTTATGTTCCTCTATTGTTAATCGCTGTGGATAAAAGCATCTGCTAAATGAATAAATGTAAATATTTAGGGACAGAGATCACAACAACTAGCACCATTTGCGCTACATACAGTTTCTTTAAGATTTTTTTTTGTTATATTGCATACATTTTGTGTATATTTTATCAGTTCATGCAGTTCCTGGTAATCAAACCCATGACCTTGGTATTACTAGCGCCATGTAGAAATACAAGACTGCAACAACAGAGCAACACCCAGATACCCTTATAGCCACATAACAACACCCTGGCAAACCATGTAGAAAACCTTGGCGATGATATAGCAGTGCCCAGGCAACCATCCAGGACACTATAGAAACTGACCAGCAACCACATAGCAGTGCCCTGGCACCCATCAAGAACACCCTTGCAACACCTTAGAAACCACATAACAATGCATTAGCAACCCTCTAGAAGACCCTAGGAAGCTAGCAAACAGCCACAATACTATAGCAACCACCCAGAAAATCTGGATCCCACTCTGAAAGCCCTAGCAACATCCTGGAAATCACCCACAACACCCCAGCAATGTGCTAAAAACTACACAGAACACCCTAGCGGTCACATAGTAACAACCTGGCAAGTGGCAACTATCAATAACACTTTAGCAACTACTCGAAAACACTTTATTACCACACACCCTAGCAACTCCATAACAACACCCTGAAAATCACCCTAGCAATGTCCCAGCAACACATTACCAACCACACAGATCACCCTAGCAACTGCATGACAACACCCTGACAGCTATCCAGAACACTCTAGCAACTACCCAGCAACACATTATCAACCACACAGAACACCCTAGCAACTGCATGACAACACCCTGAAAACCATCCAGAACACCCTAGAAACTACCCAGCAACACATTACCAACCACACAGAAAACCATAGCAACCACATAGCAACACCCTGGCAACCATCCAGAACATTTTAGCCCCTACCCAGCAACACATTACCAACCACACAGAACACTCCAGCAACCACATAGCAATGCACTATAAATCACTCAGAACATCTTAGCAAATGCATAGTAACACCCTGGCAACCATCCAGAACATGTTAGCATCTAGATACCCAAACATACTGGCAACCACACAGAATCAACTGCATATAATGCATAAAAAACTCAGAAAATTTTAGGAACCACATAGCAACCCCCTGGCAACCATCCAGAATACTTTAACAACTACCCAGCAATGCATTATCAACCACACAGAACACCCTAGCAACACCATGGAAACGACCCAGAACATTCTAGCACCAACTCAGCAACACACAGGCAATCACACATGCCATAGCAACTGCATAGCAACACCCTGGCAACCAGCTTCATCACCCTTGCATAGTGGAAGCTAGTTTGCAGCTCTCATATTTTCTTCAGACTAGCGCTGCGTCCAAAATCAAATACTTTCCATATAGTATGCAAAAACAGTACGCCAAAAGAGTAGTATGTCCGAACACATAGGGTGCATCCGAAATCGCATACTTTCCTACTTTATAGTAGGTGAAAAACAGTATGTGACAAAAGTAGTATGTCCGAATTCACAGTACTTATAAAAATGTAGGCAAAAGGTCACATGGTAGGTCACATGACAGTAACAACATGGCAGATGTAGTAAGTAGGCAATTTCATTCAATCTACCTATATTCATACTATATAGACCATATATAGGCTAGACTATTCATACTATATATACATTATATAGACAAGCCTGCAGCCATCTTTAGAATTTTGAACTTATGTTTTTGCGGTAGCTCTGTATATTTTTATGGCATCACTGTGGAAGAGTAATTAGCTGGTGAAGTGGATTTACTTATTGTAGTGCTAACGAAAGTTATCATAAGCATTGTAATGTTTTAAGCGAATGTCATAACACATGTCAGTAGAACGGGAAGATTTTAAAAAGAGCGGTTCATTCATAAGTCAGTAAGATCTTACCTTTATGCTGTGGAAATACAAACCGGAGCGCAGCGCTGAAAAGGGGCGGGGCTACAGAGTCTACTGTCGCGAAGTAAATTCAAATTCAAATGTAGTACATACTCAGTACAGGTAGTTGTTTGATGAAATGGGTTCATTCAGCTACAAGTGCTGGACACACAAAGACTTTCACTCTTTGTAGGTCAATGACAACCACTGGAGCTTTACAGATAGGAACACCGTCGTATAAAAGAGCACTGGTGAGCCGTTACACAGCGAGAGCGTTTGCTTTACGTGGTGCAGGCCACAAAACTTCACACGTTACAATAATGAGGACGTGCTATTTTTGTCACACAACCAACGATGAAAGCACAGTACCTGAGGCGCTGCTTTACAATGATGACGCAAGAGTTTGCGCGCTAAACCCGCTGATTAGACGCGGCGCCAGAAGACGCTTATCATGAGCGCTAATGATGGTCATGTTTCTAATGGAGGACATGCTTCTGATAAACACGGACACAGATGGAGCTCATCAGACTATTTCAGGAAACCAAAAGACCTGTGTTCATGAGAAATGATTTAAACGGGGAGAGGGAGAGAAAAATAAATGTTTCTCATAAATACATTACTGTACATCCATGGTGCCAATATGAACATCCCAGAAGATTTTATTGTTTAGACGTTGCTCTTTCAAACCTCAGGACACTTATTAGCTGCGTTATTGTAGTATTTTATATATGCTATTAAAGTATTATTTTTTATTTTTCAGTTTTCAGATTTATACATTTTTGTTTTTAAGTTTTAGCAATTTTAGTACTTCAAACTTAAATATTTTTATTCCATTTAGCTGCCAAGGCAATATTTTTCATCTAATATTTAGCCTAGCCTATATTTTATTTTTCAGCTTTATTTCACTTACCAAAAACTATTTAATAGATTTAGTTGTAGTTTATGTATTATATATGTAATGTACTGTATGCATTAAGAAAACAAAACCTATTTTATGACCATTACAATTTTTGCACTTTATTTTCTTTTGAATTTGCAGTAAAATGTATGACCAATAAGTCATTTTTATAGTTTGCATGTCATGCAAATATATTAATAAAATATTGGAAACAAACTATTATATAAAATACTATTTATATATAATTTTATGCACATATTTTGCATAAAAATTGCACAATATGTGTTGGCACAGTGACTAAAAAGTATTTTTAATAGATTTTAGTTAACAATTAAAGCACTGTTTATTGAGTTTTCATGTTATGTTTTTGCCGCAAATGTTTCTCCTAAAATTCATAAAAACAGATCTAAATGTGTCACTGCAGTTGCCATCTAAGAGTATAGCGCTATATGAGAAATGTTTGAGTTCATATCTGATATCTTTAGATTGCAGACTTTTGTATATTGAGCACAGTTTCTGATATTGTTGCGATGCATGCAAGGCACAACAGTCTCCATTCACGCTCTATTTATTCTGATTGCAGTCTAGGAGAAAAACTGTTATATTAAAAACATCTTGTTCTTTTTCTTTCCTATGAAATGATTAAGCAAGACGGGCCAACAGTATATGCGACTCTTGTCAGTTTAGTCCACAAATAAACGTACAGTCGATGCCTTAGATGTTTAAAGTTGGACTTTTTAACCATCAGTCACTTTAATCTTTAAATGAACAGCTTAGAGAATTACTGCTGACATTATTTCAAGCAAACATTCACAGACTAAAAGACAGTTACAGCTCCCCCGAAACGCCAGACTTAAATATGTCACTGCATTAGATAGCAGAAAATCAAAGCTAGTGTTTCTCAGAACTCATGCACTTCACTATTCTTAGACGGGCCATGAAACTGATTTGTATTAAACAGAAGGAGACAGATAGCTTTACAAGAAACCTGAATATGCTGTATAAACGATGACGTCTCAGCTGGCCTTTAGCATTCTCTGTCCAAACAGAAAATAGTTTATAGTTTGGTTTAATGTGCGGGCCATCCTGTCCATTTCGTTTACTGTGTGCTGAGTGTTGTATATGGTCAGGAAGGATGTTTAGAGTGGTTTTGTGCACATGAGGTGCGCCGCGGAGGATCCTTCTGCTGCCTTGAATGGATCCCAAAACTCACTCTTCTCAAAATCTGTTTGATATTTTGCTCATCTGTTATGAGTGTGTCACTAGCTTTATATACACTATATTGCCAAAAGTTTTGGGACGCCTGCCTTTACATGCACATGAACTTTAATGACATCCCATTCTTAATCCGTAGGGTTTAATATGGAGTTGGCCCACCCTTTGCAGCTATAACAGCTTCAACTCTTCTGGGAAGGCTTTCCACAAGGTTTAGGAGTGTGTTTATGGGAATTTTTGACCATTCTTCTAGAAGCGCATTTGTGAGGTCAGGCACTGATGTTGGACGAGAAGGGGCTCGCAGTCTCCGCTCTAATTCATCCCAAAGGTGTTCTATCGGGTTGAGGTCAGGACTCTGTGCAGGCCAGTCAAGTCAGGCCACTCCACACCAAACTCGCTCATCCATGTCTTTATGGACCTTGCTTTGTGCACTGGTGTGCAGTCATGTTGGAACAGGAAGGGGCCATCCCCAAACTGTTCCCACAAAGTTGGGAGCATGAAATTGTCCAAAATGTCTTGGTATGCTGAAGCATTAAGAGTTCCTTTCACTGGAACTAAGGGGCCAAGCCCAACCCCTGAAAAACAACCCCACACCATAATCCCCCCTCCACCAAACTTTACACTTGGCACAATGCAGTCAGGCAAGTACCGTTCTCCTGGCAACCGCCAAACCCAGACTCGTCCATCGGATTGTCAGACAGAGAAGCGTGATTGGTCACTCCAGAGAACACGTCTCCACTGCTCTAGAGTCCAGTGGCGGCGTGCTTTACCCCACTGCATCCCACGCTTTGCATTGCACTTGGTGATGTAAGGCTTGGATGAGCTACTCGGCCATGGAAACCCATTCCATGAAGCTCTCTACACACTGTTCTTGAGCTAATCTGAAGGCCACACCAAGTTTGGAGGTCTGTAGCTATTGACTCTGCAGAAAGTTGGTGACTTCTGCGCACTGTGACCCTCAGCATGCGCTGACCCCGCTCTGTGATTTTACATGGCCTACCACTTCGTGGCTGAGTTGCTGTTGTTCCCAATTGCTTCCACTTTGTTATAATACCACTAACAGTTGAGCGTGGAATATTTAGTAGTGAGGATATTTCACGAATGGACTTATTGCACAGGTGGCAACCTATCACGGTACCACGCTTGAGTTCACCGAGCTCCTGAGAGCGACCCATTCTTTCACAAATGTTTGTAGAAGCGTCTGCATGCCTAGTGCTTGATTTTATACACCTGTGGCCATGGAAGTGATTGAATACCTGAATTCAGTGATTTGGAGGGGTATCCCAATACTTTTGCCAATATAGTGTATATATACAATTTGAATTATGTACTTCTGCAGTATGCAGCACAATTACCTGCTGCATTTGCATAAACGTGCACTATAAACCTGTGTGAAATACTGTCTGTAGCCCACAATGCATCTTCCATTTCCAATTATGAACCAGAACTAATGTCAGCTTCAATATTTTAACATACACTGATTTTTTTTAATACCATCTGCCATATCTGGCGTTTTAAATAAAATTTTGTGTAAATCTGGCAGAAATAAGGTGTTCCCGATCAGCCAACTTCTTGACTCAAATTACAACATGCAAAAATGAAGTACAAAACATTTATTTTTAAGTTGATAATGGAATGTCACTTGATGTATTAAACATGCATGTAAAAAGGGTAATGTAGCACGCTACTAGGTGCATTCACGCCATGTAATTACAAGATTTCAACTTGTAAAAAGCGTTCACACCCTCGTAGAGCTCGTAATTACAGCTTGTAAGATGGGAATTTTCTAAGAGCTCTCACTGTATCATATGACCGCTGTACCACCTGACCATTGCAGATTCATTTAGGCGTTGAGAACGTGAACAGCTCTGGATAGAACGTCATGCAGGGCCGGCCCTAGCATTTTGGGGGCCCTAAGCAGATTTCCAAAAGGGGCCCCCACTACCGCCAGTTTCACCTAGCCACCCCCAACCCATTCCAACGTACACATCCTACACTGACACCTTATTGTAAAGTTTGACCAAATTGTCTTACTTAGTATATTTATCTTTCAAGATATAATATGAAGATATACTTACTTATGAAAACTTTTAAAATTTTTGGAAGATTTTAACGATTGCTTTTAGATAAATGTATGAACATTTAGTGAATTAATGCTTTAATAAAGCAAAGACACCTGCCAATGGGTTATTAAAATTACAATAGAGAATAGTATAGCCTATTAATAGTAATTATAATAATAGAGAATAAATAGGCTACTGTTCTGAGCTGGCATGTTTTAGTCCAGATTAAAACGCAAATAACTTTATAAGTGTAAAAATACGTTTGAAAAGTATTTAAGTAGGCCTATTTAAATATTTGGAGTTGTTTGATAAACACTAAATCGAATACCAAAAACTGAATGGCTGTTTGAACACGTAAATACTGGTTGCCTTCTTTTCCTCTCCGTTACGAGCAGAAACAGAAACTCGCGCTTGCGCAGCACTGCTTTGTGTACAGGGGTAACCATGGTAACCGCGGTATTCTGCTGTTCCATAAGCGCCACCTCCTGCCAGAGAGTGAAATTGCATTTTTATTCAGCCCGTCTGCTGCTTGCACAGATGATCAATGCGAAAACCAGATCGAATTTACACGCAGCAAACACGCAGTATTGTAGAATTGCACTGGTAGATGGAAAATAAGCTAATATGCATTCTAGAAATCTAAACAATTTGGATATTAATGTAGGCTATCTAGAATTATTAACGTATTTTGAAGTGCCCACGATAACAATGCCATGCACGACACTGATACCGTGGCACATCGTCTTCAAAGCGCTTGTGAACGCCGAATTAAACCAATAAGACATGATGCAGCAACCGCCATTTTAACAATATCTTTTTAAAATGTAACACTCATATCGTGTTCACTTTTTTCCCTATTTTCCTCTTCTCTGCAACAGATTGATAGTGTCGCTCCTCTTCGTTTTCAAACATTAACGCACACGACTGGCACAAGCAAACTTTATAAAACTTATTACCACGCATTACTGTCTTAACGCCTGGCATGGGGCGCCATGCAACCGCTTACATCGCTTATTAGGTAGGGCCGGCACTGACGTCATGTGTTGTCATCTCGAGACTACGGTAATTACAACTGGGGGGCGCATGCCACTTCGCTTTTAGACACGCACTTGCAAACTTCCCTAAGCACTTCCCCACGGGGGAATCCCCTCCACCATTTTGAAGCGCGTTCCACTTCGTGAAGTGGACGAGGGAAGTTTATATGGACAGACCCTCAACCCCTCGATTTTGACAGAGGGAGCAAGTCTACTCCGATGTACACTTCAAGCAGCTCTATATCCCACAATTCAAATTGATCATGACGTCACAGCAGATCGCACCTAACTGACGTGTATGATATATTATTTTGAGAATTAATCGCATAATACTTGTAGCTACCTTATGTTCACAGTTCAAAGTTTATACTGTTGATATTTTCTTTTGTTTGTGTAATTTTATTTTTCTCCAACTGCTCATATACACCTATAGGATTTTATATTTTCTCCAACAACTTATATGCGTATAGAATGGTGCATAAAACTAATTCATTAATAAAAAGCTCCTCCCCTTTTTTAAAAATAGCCAATAGCGTTTTTGTTTACGTCACAGCTTGGCCAGAGCCGTTGAGCTCGGTAAAGCCACAGTTTCCTCCTAATCTCTAACCGTTTCTCCTCCTCATCTCCTCCATATCGCTTTAAAATATCATTCTGTGCAGAATTCAAATGGGTCCAATCTGGTCTGAGGCGACTCGATCTGTGCTGTCGTGTCTCTGGACCAGAGCTTTGGTGGTTCGCGTGACATAACGTGAAACCAGACTTCATTCTCCTCAATGGAAAGCATTTACACTGTCTGAATCGTTCCCTATTCCCTATATAGTGCACTGTCTGAATCGTTCCCTATCCCCTATATAGTGCACTGTCTGAATCGTGCCCTATCCCCTATATAGTACACTGTCTGAATTGTTCCCTATCCCCTATATAGTGCACTGTCTGAATCGTTCCCTATCCCCTATATAGTGCACTGTCTGAATCATTCCCTATCCCCTATATAATGCACTGTCTGAATCGTTCCCTATCCCCTATATAGTGCACTGTCTGAATCGTTCCCTATCCCCTATATAGTGCACTGTCTGAATCGTTCCCTATCCCCTATATAGTGCACTGTCTGAATCGTGCCCTATCCTCTATATAGTACACTGTCTGAATCGTTCCCTATCCCCTATATAGTGCACTGTCTGAATCGTTCCCTATCCCCTATATAGTGCACTGTCTAAATCGTTCCCTATCCCCTATATAGTGCACTGTCTGAATCGTGCCCTATCCCCTATATAGTACACTGTCTGAATTGTTCCCTATCCCCTATATAGTGCACTGTATGAATCGTCCCCTATCCCCTATATAGTGCACTGTATGAATCGTTCCCTATCCCCTATATAGTGCACTGTCTGATCGTTCCCTATCCCCTATATAGTGCACTGTCTGAATCGTGCCCTATCCCCTATATAGTACACTGTCTGAATTGTTCCCTATCCCCTATATAGTGCACTCTATGAATCGTCCCCTATCCCCTATATAGTACACTGTATGAATTGTTCCCTATCCCCTATATAGTGCACTGTCTGATCGTTCCCTATCTCCTATATAGTGCACTGTCTGATCGTTCCCTATCCCCTATATAGTTCCCTATCCCCTATATAGTGCACTATTAACCATGTAGAAAACAGTAAATGTGAGTTTTACAGTAAAAACAGTAAATCTGCAGCTTCAGCGTCTGTTTATAATGTAGGGGGCGGGGCTTCAGATTCTAGAGAGCATTTGATTGGACAGAAAATCTGATGAGAAGTTGAAGTGCAGAGTGATGTCATCAAAATCATTGATCCCTATTGGTGGAAGTGAAAGACTGTAAGTTTTGAATGTTTATAGGAGCACACTAGCTTATAGATAACATTAAGATTAACATTTCATGGGGACTTTAAGGGTTAAACAAAGCATTTCCAATCTGGCATGGAAGGCGTCATATGGAGGAGAGCGACTGCAGAGACGGGTGAGCACATGAGATGATGGCAGCACGCGCTCAGTGATGGATGGATTTGTGCCCTGTGCAGCAGACGGCCTTACAAGGAGAACTGGACCTGTTTGAGCACAGGCACATAAATGAATGTCAATGAACTTGTAGGTATTTCTCAACTAATATCAACCAGTCTTCATGTCAAGAACAGTTCCAGATCATATTTGATCAAAAATACAGTAAAAACAGTGAAATATTATTCCAGTGTAAAACAGCTGTTTTCTATGTGAATATATAGTAAAGTGTAATTTATTCCTGTGATCAAAGCTGAATTTATCATCATTACTCCAGTCTTCAGTGTCACATGATCCTTCACAAATCATTCTAATATGAGGATTTGATGCTTAATGAACATTTATGATTATTATCAATGTTGAAAACAGTTCATATTTTTTGTGAATAATGTGATACATTTGATTTTCAGGATTCTTTGATGAATAGAATGTTCAGATGAACAGCATTTATTTGAAATAGAATCTTTTGTTTCAGGTTTTCACCAATTCAAGAACATTTAAGGAATAACTGAAGGGAACAGAACACGTCAATATGTTCTCTAAATGTAAACGTCTAAGCACACAATGAGTTGTATTAGTGACACTTCAAAGTTTGAAAACACAATTTCCAACAGATCTCCATTAGATTTTCATTCATTTTACAAAAAACAGCTTAAAGTTTGAGATAAGAAGCCTTGGGAAATCTTGTGAAAGTGATTTTCTGATTAAAACAGGAACAAATATCTGCCAGTGTGTTCATAAAAATAATCTTAATTCAAATGTGAGTAATTTCCATACCCAATGACAGATATTTGTTCTTGTTTTAAGCATAAACTCACTTAATTTTGTTCATTTTCTCAGAAAACAAGACTTTATTTCTTAATTTTGCATGTCATTAAATGTATCTTGATTTAAGGATGTTTAGATATTTGTACTGGAAAACAAAAATCCTGAGGAAGAACATTTTTTGCAGCGCATGCAATTTAATTTTGGGGCTCTATGAAATCTGTTTTATTTTTTATTTTAACTTTTCTGGACTCTGCTTTAATGGTTAAATGAACTTTTACTGACTGAACTATTTTTAATGAAATGGTAAAGATTTCTGTCCCTCCATTGACAGTCTAAGCAACTTCCACTTTGACGCTTCAAAAAGTTCATAAAGAGATCCTAAAACTATTCTATATGAATCAAGCAGATTATTCCAAATGTTCTGAAGAGACTCGATGGCTTTATATGATGAACGAAAGTCTTACGGGTTAGGAACGACATGAGGGTGAGGAAATGATGACAGAATTGAAATTTTTGGGTGAAATATCCCTTTTAGTGTCCTGACCTACTTTTGATTTATTCATCCAAAATTTGACAAATTCCGTGACATTCCACATTATACAGTACATTTTTATGAATGGATTCTGCAATTCCGTCCACGTTTTATGCGTTGCAGAAATCATAGCACCCTAATTCAATGCCATGATATTGAATTTAAGACTTCTGATCCAATTGAAGACATTTTTAAGGCCTTAAATTGTGGAAGGTCAAATTAAGAGTTTTTTAAGACCCGTGGAAACCCTGTAACATTATAAATGTTACTTTTGATCAATTTAATGCATCCTTGCTAAATAAAAGTATTAATTTATTTTGAACAAAAATCCACCTATATATATATATATGCATTAAGGGAACAAAACCTATTTTATGACCATTACAGTTTTTGCACTTGTTTTCTTTTGAATTGGCAGTGAAATATGACTGATGTGTAATTTTTATAAATGTGCATATCATAAAAATATATTCATAAAAATGCACAGTGAGTAAGAACGTCAGTGTAAATCTGTGCACTGGCTCCGTTCCCCTCCACTGTTTCTCACCATGGTCGGTTTACATTGTTGCCATGACGTTGACGAGACACCAAAAGATTCCTGGGTCTCTCTGAGCGCTGCGCTTTAACATTTACACTGAGGAGCAGAGACTGATGTTCTCATTACACTCATGACCGTATTTCACTGAGACTTTACAGGCCACCGGAGGCCAAACTGGAAAACCGAACAATGTTTGAGTTAGCGACTGTATAGACCCTAATATTTAAGATGACACTTTCCTAAATTTACCATGGTATTACCATACTATTTTGGACATGGTACCACAGTAATACAATGTTGTTTTGGATATGCACCATGGTGGTTTTTTGAACATGCACCAAGATAATGCACTATGATACTTTTTGTAATACTGTACCCATGGTGTATGATTATGAAAATCATATAAAAGTATTACACTACAATTGCTGTAGCAGTGCACGGTCTTTGCGATGGTTTCTATATGAGGTTCAGGGTTGCCTCAAGAGCAGAACTGCAAATATAAGTGAGAGTGTCAAATTAGAGTGAACTGGAGAAGAGCGACAGACTGCAGCTAAAAAAAGAAAAGAAGAGGAAAGTGGAACATGCTGCAACACAAATTGCCACATCACACAGGTGACGAACGTCATTCCAGTCCCACGCAGCCGATCGGCAGCAATTACAGCAGACGAGTTTCCCAGGTGTATGAGGTGAATGAAGAGACAGAAAACGTTTACTGTCATTTCCTTCGAGCACCTAAACCAAAAAATATACGGCACTATCATATAGAATTCAGCACAAATGGATTGTGGTCATTGAGATAACGTTAATATAGAGGAACAGCACAATTATCATAAATAATGTGCAATTTCAGATTTAAGTAAATTGAGTAAATGTGCAAGTGAATGCCTATGGCAGGACATGTTACAACTACATTTGCAATTCAACAAGGAAACAGCAGAATTTGCAAGGCATCAACATAATTGTGTTCAAGTTTTAGTTCTCTTTCATAGGTTCACTCAACGCTGCGTAGCTATGACGCAATGGGAACTCCTCCTGGGTGTGCCGATTGTCTGAAGCCCTTATAGAATCACGCCAATTCATTGGCTGATGGCGCGGGCGCCACCCCAATGGTCTTACGTAGTTGCATTATACTGGCCCGCGCGTCATCTGCTCCTCAGATTTCTCTGCCTTCACGAAGCAGCCATTTCTAGCCCTTCAGTCTTGAAGTTCTGGCCCAAATACTAGATTTCGTGCAACTTTCTTCATCAGCACTTCAGCGACTGCAGATAGTGGAACTTGGTTCTCCTTGCGGTGAAGTGCCATGGAATTTCGTTGTTGCCTACCGCTGTGCACTCGCTTTATTGCGAGTGACGACCCTCACTAAGTGTGTTAAATGTTTGGGTTTCTCACACGCGCGAAAGGCGGTTCAGGGCAATTCTAAATGTAGATTCTGTGGCAATCTCCTTCTCAAAACTCTCCGCTCTAGGCTCGCGGTTTTTGAGAAGGAGTCATCCGTTTTTCCCCGTCGTGCTCCCGAAGCCGCTGAGACCTCCCTCGGATCCACGACCTGGGGTTCGGATGTAGAGCTCGAGGATGTGGAGAGCGAGCAGACGGGCCTCCCCCTTTCTCTCCCTCCCTCCCCCGAGCACGTGCGCGGTGTTCTGCCGGTCAAATTCTCACACGCCTACTTATGTCCTAGCCCGGAAGCATGCAAGACGGTTTCTTTCGGGCTAGATGATGTAGTTTTCACTGCAGCGTCCGACTCAGAGGAATTTGGGCCTGCTTTAATCGACGACGCTTTCCCGCCTAGCGGCCAGGAAGCGCGGCCTTCTGCGGCCTACTCTGAGCTTATCGACGTGTTTTCGCGCGCTACAGAAAAGCTCGCTATTGACTGGCCAGACGAACCCGAGCGGAGAAAGCTGCCCTTTTTCAGTGATCTGCATAATGATATCTCCAGATCCTGGAAGCAGCCTTTTTCTGCCCGCTTGACTAATGCGGCAGCCGCTGACTTCACCAACCTCGTTGGTTCTGTGGAGCAGGGCTATTCCACCATCCCTGTGGTCGAGGACACGCTGGCTACACACCTTTCTCCATCTTCGAGCTGTCAAGGAGCTTCGCAAAGCCACAGATTTGGCCTTAAGAGCCACTAAACACACCACGCGCGCTATAGGGCATTCCATGGCGGGTGCGGTGGCTGCTGAGCGTCATCTGTGGCTCAACCTCACAGAAATCCGTGATAAGGAGAAGGTCTTCCTATTGGATGCCCCAATTTCTCAGTCTGGACTGTTTGGGGAGGCGGTCAACACGGTGGTTGATAAATTCCGAGCCGCCAAGTCCCAGTCAGCTGCTTTCAAGCAGTTTATGCCCAGGAGAGTTAGGGATTCTTCTAACCCCTCCCCTTCTCAGCCCAGAGAGCGTTCCTCGCATAGGAAGGAGTTCTCTAGTAGGAGGAGCGACCACCACGGTTTGGGGAGCCCGCGGTCGCCCATTTCCTCGCCAGCGACCCCATAGGCGCCTTGAGCTGAAGCGGTCTAGCAAACCCCCTGCTCCGGCTCCTTCGAGTTGCTCCTGACCGTCAGATCAGAAAAAGGAGAGCCTCGCCCGACGTTTGTGGTTGGGACAGACCGCGCAAGCGTTTCTGCCCACCTCTCACTCGCTCTCCTTGTCCAGCCCTGTCACATTCGCCGCCCAGTGCGTTTCGATGTGCAGAGCTGGTTCGGCCTCAACCCCCTCTGGCGCGGAAGGAAGGAGACGTGTCATCCTTTCTCCCCTTACGTCCGATCGGTTTGCTACCTACTGCTCGCGTAAACGGAGACACGCTCGGTTTTCTCCAGGAGCCAGTAGACCCTACTTTTTCCATTCAGGCCATGGCATCTTCCACTCCGCATCAGGACTCTCATCAAGCGCTCTCCTTCGCGGTTGACCACGCCTCACCCCAAGGATCAGCTCGACACCCTAACACAGGTATGTCCACTGCACCACAACACTCCGCTTCCTCTGTCACGTTTCTTTCACGAGTGGAAATGTCTGCCAGGGGTATCACCTTGGATCCTCCGCACAGTTCAGTCCGGTTACATGCTTCAGTTCTGTCGCAACCCCGCAATGGGGTCCTTCCGACTGTAGTAAACAGCGCCTCAGGAATAAATTACATTTTAACATACACTGATCAGGCATAACATTATGACCACTAACAGGTGAATCAGAATAACACTGATTGGCCAGCCTTCGCTCCCCACGTGCATCAATGAGCCTTGGCCGCCCATGACCCTGTCGCTGGTTCACCACTGTTTCTTCCTTGGAGCACTTTTGATAGATACTGACCACTGCAGACCGGGAACACCCCACAAGAGCAGCAGTTTTGGAGATGCTCTGACCCATTCGTCTAGCCATCACAATTTGGCCCTTGTCAAACTCGCTCAAATCCTTACGCTTGCCCATTTTTCCTGCTTCTAACACATCAACTTTGAGGACAAAATGTTCACTTGCTGCCTAATATATCCCACCCACTAACAGGTGCCGTGATGAAGAGATAATCAGTGTTATTCACTTCATAATGTCATAGACCTGTCATAGAAAACAATTATTTTAAATTGTAATAATATTTCACAATATTACAGTTTTTACTGTGTTTTTGGTCAAATAAATGCAGCCTTGGTGAGCAAAAGAGACTTCTTTCAAAAACATTAATAAAATCATACAAGCGGCAAACTTTTGAACGATGGTGTGCATGAGAATCAACACGACTACAGATACACAGAGATGCATGAAACACAAAACCAATCATAATCCGTTATGCACATATGCAAGATGAAGCCGAAGATGATATAATATTTTGAATTTATTATTATTGAATTTATTACTTTTTGAAAACAAAAGCACTGGACCATGACATCATATCCTGTTCCTTCTAAAATAAATCTGTATTAATTTTACATGCTTATTATCTAGTGTGTCCACCGTTTAATCAGTTGGTTAACCATTGCAATCTTTCACTCAATAACCCACTCAACAGTCTTTCACCAATCACAATTCAGTATGCAAATAAATTCAAGAATGAAGACCAATCGCTATTCAGTTTGCATGATGACAGTCGCTTCACTTTCACTGGTGAACATTCTAACAGTGTCAAAGGGACGGTTTCCTCGTTTTCTTAAAAAGTATAAAGTTTACAAAACCCAATAAGCACACTTATGACTGAAACGGTCTATAAAATAAAGTTTGAGTGGAGTCTGTATACGTTCAGGGCTGAATTAGTGGCAGAAGCGTAATACTGAGGAAAAGAGATAACCCAAACCAGAATGTTTGCCGAGTACAAACACTGCGAACATCCACTATCTTTCATGTGGGAGATTCACGGGGGGCTTTTTTTGTCCACGCACTGTTCAGGAGTGGAGACAAAGGCCCTCAGAAGCAAACAAAGCAGAAAAAGGTCGGCCAATGCCCTCGAGGCGTCACTGAACTGTGCTTGTTCTGGGGGTCTTTTGGCCTTAATGCATGGCATTGAGTTTCAGCTCTACTTGCTCCGCGATGCAGCGGCGGAGGTGAGGGACGCCGGACGTCAAGCTGTTAGCAGAGCTTCAAAACCAGGCCCAAGGCACAGATTCAACCTAATCATGACCTCTGTGTGACCCTAACTAACCTGTCTGTAGCAGTTAATGAGTCGACATTTCACCAGCTCGAGGGGCGGCCACACTAGACCTCTGTCCGATTGCTTTCATTCATACTCATGTACAGTAGCGGCATTTGCTGTTTCACTTGAAACGGGCCTCGCTTGTGCTTGAAAAGGAGCCCCGCCCCGCACACACACCAGTGGCCTGAGGCAAAAATGCGTCCAAAAACCAAGATATGGTGCAAAAAAATTCTCTGTACACTGTCCGAAAAAAAGGTACAGCGCTGTCACCGGGGCAGTACCCTAAGGGACAAAAGCGACAAGGTACTAATATGTACCATTTAGGGGTAAGTAAGGTACAAAGATGTACCTTTTCATTTTTGTACCTTAGGGCACGGCCCCAGTGACAGCGCTGTACCTTTTTTTCTGAGAGTGTATAAGTTCTTGTTTTGAATATTTATAAACAATATCACTCAAGCAAAAGTGCTGTTTTCCCGAATATCAGCAGCACGTTTGCAAATGTGATGTTGATTTTATACAACAGCTCAATAAACAATAAGTTAATAGTAGAGATTGACCAATAATCTATTTTCCCGATATTTAAGCATTTAATCAGGTATCAGGTTTGTAATATCGGATTCGCCAATAAATGGGCGTTTTGAGAATTCTTTTGGTTTATGCTTTTTTTTAATTTGCGAGAATGATTTTTAAATGCTATATTCGTTACCGGTTTGTTTTACCTGATCAAGGATTTTATTTAAAAAACACTTTAGTGACAGTGCACTATATATTTTATTTTTTGCACTCTTTCAGACTCTATTTATTGATTTAAAAGTGTGTTTTGTTTTGTATGCAATGATGGAGTGAAATTTCAGAAATTACTGTATTTAAAAAGTGTTAAATAAAACAGTTTGTTCAGTTCAGTGCTGTTGTTACAATTGCCAAAAACAGAAATAAAACAATAAATAAATAACGGTTGTATATATCAGTTCTCGGCACATTAACATGCAAATAATTTGTATCGGTATCGGTTGTTAAGTTCCAAACAATAGAGCATTGTGCATCTCAGAGCAACAAAGTTTCAGTTTGGTTACTAAACGAATCGTTCTAATGAATGACTCGACGACTCATTCACTTCTGCTTTGTCCCTGAATGAATCAGCCGTTTTGAATGAATCGTTTGACTGAATGATTCAACGACTGACTTGTTAATACAATGATTTGCCGCCACCTACTGGGGGTTTTAGTATCAATTAATTTTAGCTGAGGGACGAAGATTGAATGTTGTTTTTGTTTTCGGTAATTGTAACAATAGTTCTGGTTAAAGAGATGGAATGCGTTTATAAATAGACTATTGAGAGCGAAATATGAGATAACATTGTAAATGTAACAGATAAAGTAATTGCAGTAGCATTGCATACAATGATTTTTTTCCTCCGACTGTTTCTTTGAAACGGGCCTCTGAACTGCACAGGCCGCCTCTGCGCATGTAAACACGAAGTGTCCGAGAATGTGCATAGGACTTTCATCTTTTAAGTTGAGTGACTCTGACCCTGCTTTCTGCTTCCTGCTTTAGGAACATTAACATCAATGATTCTCGCTCATTTTGACATCAGTGCCTGCTTACAAGAACATGAACTTGCACTACAAAAAGAGAAACTTTGATCTTAGCTTGACAAAGGTTGTTACAGACAAACTAGGTTTGCTCTGATGTTGTAGAGTTGCCAGGGCATTTCTATGCAGTTGCTATGGTGTTGTAAGTGGTTTCTAAGCCGTTTCTAGGATGTTCTTGGTCTTGGTCTTTGCAACAGTAGATTGTTTTGGTAGTTGCTAGGGCGTTTCTATGCAGTTGTTATGGTATTCTAGGTGGTTGCTATGATGCTCAGAGTGTTGTAGAGTTGCTAGGGCGTTTCTATGCAGTTGTTATGATGTTCTAGGTGGTTGCTATGATGCTCAGAGTATAGCAGAGTTGCCAGGGCGTTTCTATGCAGTTGCTATGGTGTTCAACGTAGTTTCTAAACGGTTTCCAAGATGTTCTTGGTCTTTGCTACAGTAGATTGTTTTGGTAGTTGCTAGGGCGTTTCTATGCAGTTGTTATGGTGTTCTAGGTGGTTGCTATGATGCTCAGAGTATTGCAGAGTTGCCAGGGCATTTCTATGCAGTTGCTACGGTGTTCAAAGTGGTTTCTAAGCTGTTTCTAGGATGTTATTGGTCTTTGCTACAGTAGATTGTTTTGGTAGTTGCTAGGGCGTTTTCTATGCAGTTGTTATGGTGTTCTAGGTGGTTGCTCAGAGTGCTGTGGAGTTACTAGGATTTTCTTTGGTCTTTGCTACAGTAAATTATAGTTTCTAAGGCATTTCTAAGCAGTTTCTATGGTGTTCTGAGTGGTTTATAGGCTGTTATTGATCTTTTCTGCAAAGACTGTTGTAGGTAGTTGCTAGGGTGTATCTATGCTGTTGCTATGGTGTTCCAAGTGGTTTCCAGACTGTTGCTAGGATGCTCGTGGTGTTTGTTAGTGTTGTAGGTAGTTTCTAGGGTGTTTCTATACAGTTGCTATGGTGTTCTGGGTGGTTGCTACGATTGTTAAAGTGGTTTCTAGGCTGTTGCTATGATGCTATTAGTGCTTACAAGAGTGTTGTGAGTTTTTGCTAGGGCGTTGTCATGGTGCTCTGGGTGTTTTCTAGGATGTTGCTATGTAGTTGTAACAGCATTTTTAGTGTTTACTGTTAATCAATTCCTAAGGTGTTTCTAAGCAGTTGCTAAGGTGTTCTGGAGTCTTGCTATCTAGCTAGACAGATGAGTTGTACTGTCATATGCATCTAAAAAAATACTACTTATTCAAAAAAACATAATATCTTCAAACATTATATATTCTTTCAGGTCCAAATGAACTTCATATGCTTAAAATGTAGTGTGACCGCCCCTCTCGCGTTACAGTTAACCAGTTGATAATGGTTGGCTAGTTAGAGGGATCGGTTGGTCAGAGCTGGTCGACTTTGGATGGGTTGGAAAACAAAACTGAACGATGCACACAGTACGACAATGAACAATCTCACAAAATCACAGATAAAACATCGTCTTTCACATTGTGACATGGGTTCAGCTCCTTCCATGTCTTGCAAAAGGAGAGTAGCACCATATTCAGAAGAATCATGGTATAAACGAGTATCTTTAAACCCTGATCTGGAAGCAAACGGTCTCTTTGGAGCTTGATGTAGTGTAATATAATCCTTCAATTTGTCAAAACCTGCTTGGATCTTGATCATCAGAGTGTAAAAAAGTCTTCTTCAACACTTCTTGTTGCAATGTAGACTGTTCATAAATCCAAGAAAATGTGTTCCCGGCTGATATAAGAATGTGTTTAGTGCAATATTTGAGTAATTCGCCCTGGTCGTTGACTCTGATTCAGTAGTTATTTCCTCTGAGAATGTAGTTGCTCCTTCCAGGCGGTGCATAACGTGACGGGACGCATCCCAGCGTTTATCAGTTGTCACCACGCCGTCCAGGACGGAAGGGGACAACTGTACTGTCTTTGTCAATCCATCTCCAGTTCCATGAGTTTGTTGCGAGAGCGTGGAGTAGTAGGTGTGGCGGTTTTACAGCAGCAGTGAGCACAGACCAGGCCCAGGACGAGAGAAAAGACGCCCACAGTTACCGAAGCACAGATCCCATACAGCAAAGGCAGCTTCATCGAGTCCCACACTGAATATATACACACATACACAAAGAAGTTAGTGTGCATTCATAAAGAACAGTGACAAAAAGTAAATTATGATTTAAACAGCTTCTGGATGCACATAAAAAACAAGTCATAAAAGCAAGATATCAGATCTTTGATAGATGTGATGTTTTTCTGTGGTCTTCTATTGTATCGGACTTCTTAAGCCTTGGAAAAAGTCATATGGACTAAATTATGTTTTTGGGCCTTTTTGGAGCTTGAGAGATTCACTATGAATTGTTGTTGTACGGAAAAGAGCTGCGTGATCAATTTCAAATTTTTCTCCTATTTGTGACCCTGGACCACAAAACCAGTCATAAGGGTAATTTTTAATTCATACATTTAATTCATACATTCATGAAAGCTGATGGTTTGTTAGGATAGGACAATATTTGACCGAGATACTCTATTTGAAAATCTCGAATCTGAGGGTGCAAAAAAATCTAAATATTGAGAAAAAAATTGCCTTTGAAGTTGTCCAAATGAAGTCCTTAGCAATGCATATTACTACTAATAATACTTTTTTGATATATTTACGGTAGGAAATTTACAAAATATCTTGATGGAACATGATCTTTACTTAATATCCTAATGATTTTTGGCATAAAAGAAAAATCGATAATTTTGACCCATACAATGTATTGTTGGCTATTGCCACAAATATACCCGTGTGACTTAGAACTGGTTTTGTGGTCCAGGGTCACATTTATCTTTTAGGTTTTTAAAAGACTTCCTGAAGAATAAAAGGACTATTCCTCTACCAAGAAAATGCACAAGCTGTCTTTTTATTACACATGCATGCTCCAGCATGCATTGATAAGTTTTGGATGAATGTAATATTGTCATGGGAATGAGTGTCAAATGCTGGCAGCCACCCATTAGTGTATAAAAACCTGTTAAACTTGCATGACTTAGTTTGAGTGTTACATTTAGCAATTCTGTGCACTCCTCTGTTACTCATCTTAGAGTTTGTTCAGTCCACTTACATGCGAACTTCACGTTGAGGAACACTCTCTGTGAGGAGACCTCCGGTGCTTTGCTCCAGAGCCCTGTGGCGGTTGAGCGAATCCAGGGTGTGGCAGTGCAGTGATAGTCGCCGGTGTCACTGTCCTGTGTGCTGTGGACATTCAGGGCGAATCTTCTGGGTCCCAGGCGCTCCAGGCTACAGTCGCTGCTGTCGTTGCGAGGGGTTTTGCGCACGACGCCCCAGCGGTCCATACTGGCTAGCAGGGACATGCTGCTGGAACCCCTCAGACGACTCAGAAACCACTTCATCTCGTACGCTACATCATCTGATGGGGAAGAAATCACAGAATTATGATTAATATGCACTGCAAATTAAAGCAGCAAGTCATGCAAAAACGTTTTACCAGCTTGATCAACATCATTTGGTGATTGGTGAAAAAAATGTATTTCCCTCTTTCCTTCCTTTTGTTTGAAATCAGCTAAAACCTGGATGACCATGAAGAAAATGTGCGTGAATTAATGCATTTTAAAAAATGTGTGTAAATGAATGCATTTTAAAAAATGCATACATAAAGCAGCTTAACCTGGAATATACACTATATTGGCAAAAGTATCGGGACACCCCTCCAAATCACTGAATTCAGGTGTTCAATCACTTCCATGGCCACAGGTGTATAAAATCAAGCACTAGGCATGCAGACGCTTCTACAAACATTTGTGAATGAATGGGTCGCTCTCAGGAGCTCAGTGAACTCAAGCGTGGTACCGTGATAGGTTGCCACCTGTGGAAGTCCATTTGTGAAATTTCTTCACTACTAAATATTCCACGATCAACTGTTAGTGGGATTATAACAAAGTGGAAGCAATTGGGAACAACAGCAACTCAGCCACGAAGTGGTAGGACACGTAAAATCACAGAGCGGGGTCAGCGCATGCTGTGGGTCACAGTGCGCAGAAGTCGCCAACTTTCTGCAGAGTCAATAGCTACAGACCTCCAAACTTCATGTGGCCTTCAGATGAGCTCAAGAACAATGTGTAGAGAGCTTCATGGAATGGGTTTCCATGGCCGAGCAGCTCATCCAAGCCTTACATCACCAAGTGCAATGCAAAGCGTCGGATGCAGTGGGGTAAAGCACACCGCCACTGCACTCTAGAGCAGTGGAGACGTGTTCTCTGGAGTGACCAATCACGCTTCTCTGTCTGCCAATCTGATGGACGAGTCTGGGTTTGGCGGTTGCTAAGAGAACGGTACTTGCCTGACTGCATTGTGCCAAGTGTAAAGTTTGGTGGAGGGGGGATTATGGTGTAGGGTTGTTTTTCAGGGGTTGGGCTTGGCCCCTTAGTTCCAGTGAAAGGAACTCTTAATGCTTCAGCATACCAAGACATTTTGGACAATTTCATGCTCCCAACTTTGTGGGAATAGTTTGGGGATGGCCCCTTCCTGTTCCAACATGACTGAGCACCAGTGCACAAAGCAAGGTCCATAAAGACATGGATGAGCGAGTTTGGTGTGGAGGAATTTGACTGGCCTGCACAGAGTCCTGACCTCAACCCGATAGAACACCTTTGGGATGAATTAGAGCAGAGACTGCGAGCCAGGCCTTCTCGTCCAACATCAGTGCCTGACCTCACAAATGCGCTTCTAGAAGAATGGTCAAAAATTCCCATAAACACACTCCTAAACCTTGTGGAAAGCCTTCCCAGAAGAGTTGAAGCTGTTATAGCTGTAAAAGGTGGGCAAACTTCATATTAAACCCGAATTAAGAATGGGATTTCATTAAAGTTCATGTGCATATAAAGGCAGGCATCTCAAAACCTTTGGCAATATATCCTCTGCTCAGTGTGCAGAACCATGATCAGTGAACACTGCTTAGGGACCCTATGAATTTAGTTACAAAGCTTCATCGAATTAAAATAGTGTGGCATGTTTTTTCCTCTCAATATAATACAATAATCTTGTGTCATAAGAAGATATTAAGTTCCTCCATGTCGAGCATAAAAAGCAGAGAGAAAAAAAGCCTCTAGATTCAAAAATACTACCAGCGAGGACATTTTTAGGACTGCAAATCTCCAAAAACCCTTTCCTTTGAGATGCATTTATTTAAGGATCCTCCACCAGGTTTTTTCTAGTATAGCTTATTATTATGGAGGTCGAGCCAAGATCTCATCAAATTGCAAATCTTTCGGCTCCATTTCTTGCAAAAGTCTTTTCCCCTCACTAACACATACTGGTTCAAAGAACACAAGATCAATTAGAAGATGTGGCATGTCCTATAAAAATAACACTTTCCATCTCCCATCGCTGGAATGGCAGTGAAATGCACATCTATGTGCAGATGTGGCTGGTGCTGTTGAGAGAAAGAGTGAAAGAGACGACTGTAAAGCCACGATGGTCCCAAACTAGCAATTAGACTGACTGTATGACGGCCCACTGCTGTCAAACCCACGCACTGACTCAAAGACCTGAACAGCGGCGTCCTTTAGAATGGCCCCCGCTCCGGTATTACACAGGAGAGGCAGACAAAGGAAGTGGGTAAGAGGAAAACAGAAAATGAGAAAAATGAAAAAAATGCAAAACATTACAGGACATTAGCCTAGAAGAAAATGTTATCGCTCTTTTATAGCTCAGGAAACTTGTATCTAATTTTACAACATATTTGTAAATAACTAATTTCCCTGAACAATTTGTATTTGTAAAATTATAATTTAAACAGCTTTACAGCTAATATAATACACAAGTTTTAATAGAAGAATTCATGTAAATGCATTACTAGATACAGTGGGGAGAACAAGTATTTGATACACTGCCGATTTTGCAGGTTTTCCTACTTACAAAGCATGTAGAGGTCTGTAATTTTTATCATAGGTACTCTTCAACTGTGAGAGACGGAATCCAAGAAAATCACATTGTATGATTTTTAAATAATTAATTTGCATTTTATTGCATGACATAAGTATTTGATCACCTACCAACCAGTAAGAATTCCGGCCCTCACAGAGCTGTTAGTTTTTCTTTAAGAAGCCCTCCTGTTCTCCACTCATTATCTGTAATAACTGCACCTGTTTGAACTCGTTACCTGTATAAAAGACACCTGTCCACACACTCAATCAAACAGACTCCAACCTCTCCACAATGGCCAAGACCAGAGAGCTGTGTAAGGACATCAGGGATAAAATTGTAGACCTGCACAAGGCTGGGATGGGCTACAGGACAATAGGCAAGCAGCTTGGTGAGAAGGCAACAACTGTTGGCACAATTATTAGAACATGGAAGTTCAAGATGACGGTCAATCTCCCTCGGTCTGGGGCACCATGCAAGATCTCACCTCGTGGGGCATCAATGATCATGAGGAAGGTGAGGGATCAGCCCAGAACTACACGGCAGGACCTGGTCAATGACCTGAAGAGAGCTGGGACCACAGTCTCAAAGAAAACCATTAGTAACACACTACGCCGTCATGGATTAAAATCCTGCAGCGCACGCAAGGTCCCCCTGCTCAAGCCAGCGCATGTCCAGGCCCGTCTGAAGTTTGCCAATGACCATCTGGATGATCCAGAGGAGGAATGGGAGAAGGTCATGTGGTCTGATGAGACAAAAATAGAGCTTTTTGGTCTAAACCGTGTTTGGAGGAAGAAGAAGGATGAGTACAACCCCAAGAACACCATCCCAACCGTGAAGCATGGAGGTGGAAACATCATTTTTTGGGGATGCTTTTCTGCAAAGGGGACAGGACGACTGCACCGTATTGAGGGGAGGATGGATGGGGCCATGTATCGCGAGATCTTGGCCAACAACCTCCTTCCCTCAGTAAGAGCATTGAAGATGGGTCGTGGCTGGGTCTTCCAGCATGACAACGACCCGAAACACACAGCCAGGGCAACTAAGGAGTGGCTCCGTAAGAAGCATCTCAAGGTCCTGGAGTGGCCTAGCCAGTCTCCAGACCTGAACGCAATAGAAAATCTTTGGAGGGAGCTGAAAGTCCGTATTGCCCAGCGACAGCCCCGAAACCTGAAGGATCTGGAGAAGGTCTGTATGGAGGAGTGGGCCAAAATCCCTGCTGCAGTGTGTGCAAACCTGGTCAAGAACTACAGGAAACGTATGATCTCTGTAATTGCAAACAAAGGTTTCTGTACCAAATATTAAGTTCTGCTTTTCTGATGTATCAAATACTTATGTCATGCAATAAAATGCAAATTAATTATTTAAAAATCATACAATGTGATTTTCTGGATTTTTGTTTTAGATTCCGTCACTCACAGTTGAAGAGTACCTATGATAAAAATTACAGACTTCTACATGCTTTGTAAGTGGGCAAACCTGCAAAATCGGCAGTGTATCAAATACTTGTTCTCCCCACTGTAAATAATCAAATAATCAAATGAATAAATAAATGCACAAATGAATTTATAAATGCATAAATAAAAATAAATAAATGCATACATCCATAAATGAATGCACAAATAAATAAATAAAATTCATAAACAAAATGCATAAATAAATAAAGTGCACAGAGTGAATGAATGACTGAGTAAGTTAGGCATAAAGTGAGGCAAGTTAAAGCATCCTTACAGATAAAACAACACGACAGGATGTGTCTCGAGGATTTCAGCTGCCACACTCTGATCTCAACATGACATAATAATACTGTTACATAGACGCACACAAACACATATAAAGTGCACACAGGCTCATAAACACACACATAGGAAAGAAAACTCACAAAAGACGAGATTTCAGTTGGTCCTTTATGAGTGTTGTTATTGCCAGCAAAAACTAAAACTATGCATAAATACATACATAAAAAGTGAGTGAGTGAGTGAGTGAGTGAGTGAGTGAATGAATGAATGAATGAATGACAGTGAGTGAGTGACTAAACAGAGAGTACAGCTGACTATCTCGTCTCAGTCAGGAATATAACACACAGACATTTATTCACCAAGTACAGACTGAGTGACCACACGCTGGCCATAGAAAGAGGACAACATAAGAAGACATGGTTACCTAAAGAAGAGTGAATCTGTAATGAATGTACATCAGGAGCAGTTGAGATGGAGGCACACTTCCTCCTCCACTGAGACAAATACACACCCTTAAGAGACTCATTGCACAATCAAATACAGCAGATTATTCCTGAGTTCCAGTCACTCCATGAAACTGACAAACTGAAAATCTTACTTGATGAAGGACCTGTTTCCTGTTTAGTAGGGCATCATATTTATAAATGCCACAAACTAAGAGGTACTGAGTGAGCACATCAGCATTATAGTACTCTATATATATATATATATATATATATATATATATATATATACACAAACCCGATTCCAAAAAAGTTGGGACACTGTACAAATTGTGAATAAAAAAGGAATGCAATAATTTACAAATCTCATAAACTTATATTTTATTCATAATAGAATATAGATAACATATCAAATGTTGAAAGTGAGACATTTTGAAATGTCATGCCAAATATTGGCTCATTTTGGATTTCATGAGAGCTACACATTCCAAAAAAGTTGGGACAGGTAGCAATAAGAGGCCGGAAAAGTTAAATGTACATATAAGGAACAGCTGGAGGACCAATTTACAACTTATTAGGTCAATTGGCAACATGAT